>JARYHS010013630.1:312653874-312717073 GCA_031002005.1 Vandiemenella viatica | reverse complement strand
AAAATTTACTATCCGGCCGGATACCCGATAGTAGGTCAATATCGGGCGGATATAGAATTCTCAATAAATTACGAAAATTTCATAAAATTTTCTTTAAATTTACTAATGCTAAGCACATAATAAGTCTAAAATAAATAATGTCTTCAAATCAAAATACCGTTCATTATTGTTTTTAACATAAAAACTAGTTTTTGTACTGAATGGACATCAATTTCTGTATAATAGGAGATAATAGTCAGTTTTGCTTGTCCTAGTAAACAAGGCCAGGTTCAAATAAAAGTCTTTCGCTATGTAAGTTAATGCAAGTAACTGCAAAATAAATTCTAGCAAATTTGGTCAAATCCGGATACTGTGTCGTATTAGCTGACCACCAAATATACGAATCATGCTTTCCATTAATTTGAGATGACTTTATATAAAATCAGGTTTTTTTCTTGATCGTGATACTGGCTATCTCGTAAAACAGTTCCAAAACGTTTCGTGAGCTTGTCGCGGTTATGCTGGTGGTTCGGCTAAAATACTTACTGTGAACCTTTAAAGCTTCCGCACACTCACTAGATTCTGGTTCTTTCTCTGACGGTCGCCAAATGGTAAATGAAATGAAAATGCACAGATTACAGGTAATGCCTCCATTAAATTTAGACTGAATAACACGCACTCTTTTCATTCATACAACACCCTTACTAGTATGGCTCACCACGAAATATATTCATAGAAAATTCTGCAAATACTTTCTTCATTAATAAAGTTCCTTCATATCACCAAAGAAATCACCTTCTACAAAATTAATTCTTTATCATAATGAACACGCGTTCTCGTCGACTCGACTGACTGACTGACTGTTCACTTTCACGACGGACTCACCTACTCCACGGCCAACGGCAGACAGACCGCCCCGAAGCCTAGGTGCGTCTTTCTCCCAAGCGCACCATGCTTCCGAATTGGGGTTTACACCCCCCGAGTTCACGGACCCGGCAGATGTTGACGTCACTAGACGACGACCAGTTTCAACATATGCTTTAAAACTGGGTTCTATTTCCCTAAACCCACGGACTTGGTGGATGCTGAAGTCACCAGACAACCGCGCAAACCGCCAATATTTAAAACTTTTCAAATTATCTTCCAAAGTAATGGGGAAATGCCACTAACCCGTTACACTGCAAGTAACTGAAAAATAAATTCTAGCAAATTTTGTCAAATCCGGATATTGTGTCGTATTAGCTGACCACCAAATTATACGAATCATGCTTTCCATTAATCTGAGATGACTTTACATAAAATCACGTTTTTTTTCTTGATCGTGATACTGGCTATCTCGTAAAACTGTTCCAAAACGTGTCGTGAGCTTCGTGAGTCATAAGTTGATTATGTCTCGTCCCTTCTACTCCTTTTAACAGCCATTGAGGGTGAACTGCTGCTGGTGGAAGATTCTTCGCAAGACATTTTTATAGATTCCAATAGAATCTTCTGACGAGCTTCAGCTAACCCCAGATAGTTTGCCTTGAATCTTGGCTCTAGGAAGGTCGCAATCAAGTAGTTTGAATCTTCACTTAAGGAGCCGATACGACTTTTTATTTCAGTCATAACTGAACTATGCCCTAACGATTTAAGTGCAAAACGTGATACCTACCAGTAACAATCACTCCTCCCACTTCAGGCTGAGTATTCAGTGGCTCAGTAAAAATTCTCTGAAGCAAATGGATGAAACATCTAGCAGAAGCATACTCAGCCACGCGTACACCCTTCGTCATGTTGGCGCCACAGTCATAATTTTAACCCCTTCTTGTAGTGACCCTGCCAGCTGATTGATACGAGCCGACAGGGTAACTTCCACTGGAGCCGTGGATAAGGGTCGACCATAGGAGATCGACCATAGTTCTGATATGAATATTCGTCATAGGTCCCTACTGCAACACCTGACAGGTTTTATGGCTCAGTACATTCAAATATTAATAGTGGAATGGCTGAGGAACCTAGGATAAATTACGGTAAACGGCATTTACCTATTTACATATTTAGTCAGGAATTCATTGCCCTCTCTCATCGTTATCTAAATATTTTTTTACTGCAGAAACTTGTGATATTACTTCGGAATTGCAATAGAGACCAGAACTTGTTATTTCTTCAAAGTGCTTCAATAGTTTAACGCACTTTACCATCAAACACCACTGTTGAAGTGTCAAATTAGTGTGCATTCCGAGATCAGCCATATATAGCGACATAGCCCTTTTTTGTTCCAACAGGAACTCTCTAATATAAAAGGTTGGTTTCCGTCTCGAGCTGATATTTGGCACCAGCTGATGGTCGGGTAAATTTTTCTTTTTGAATCGCCAGCAATTTTTCTTGAACTATGCCCTAACGATTTAAGTGCAAAACGTGATACCTACCAGTAACAATCACTCCTCCCACTTCAGGCTGAGTATTCAGTGGCTCAGTAAAAATTCTCTGAAGCAAATGGATGAAACATCTAGCAGAAGCATACTCAGCCACGCGTACACCCTTCGTCATGTTGGCGCCACAGTCATGAATAAGTAGATATATTGCTTTGGTCAACAGCCCAATGATTTGCGATACCATTAACCTCGCTTGCTATATTTTCACCAGGGTGAGAACCAGGGACATCATAGCAAAAATTCCATGTTCAAATTTGACTTCAGAAGGTACCCATAAGCTGTGAAATTATTATTTTTTTCTTTGATTTTTCATTTATTTATTTATTTTTGATTTATCGTCGTTTACATACCAAAGTAATTTCTGATGTTTTGGTTTCAAATGGTTTGTCATGCAGAGGTATCTGGTCGAAGACAGAAAAAAATACGTCATTGCATTTTTTTTAAGTCCACTTGATAAAAGAAATGATTCAAACTTTACATCAAAACGTGCTTCTCGAAAAGTAATTCAAAACTGAAAACTTATTGTCATTATTATTATTTCCATATGGGCGATCCTTTCTTTACTGAAGACATTTTATTTTTCTAACCTCAGATAACAATGTTCAGTCGGATATTCGGCTGCCGAATATCCGGCTTGTAGGACGGCCGGATAACCGGTATCCGGCCAAACAGCTATCCGTGTCATCTCTAATTATAATACTGGATGTTCGCCGGGAAACGCTACCCGCTGCTAGAACTTCAACGAAGAAACTACTCGCGGCAAACGAGCGGCCAGCTTCGAACATAGTTCAGCCGTCAACCGCGGAGCTACTTACAAATAATTACGTATTATATACAAGTTTGTGAAAGCATATAAATATTACATGATTCATTAACTTACCTTACAAACTATGCTGTCTGGAATAATACACATTTGACAGCATTTAAACACGCTTCGAGATACCTCTCTCCATGGACATATTACTTGATAGATTTTGTTTTCAAGTTCTTCCAACGTGTGGGGATTTCCTTCATACACCTTTCCCTTAAGCTTTCCCCGAAGATAGAAGTCACAAAGGTTTAAATCGGGGTGCTCTGGCGCCACAAGCCACGGCTGATTTCACGATTCTCTTCCTTTGTTAATTAAACGCAAAATCATTAAAGCACCAGGATATTTGCGATGTAATTTACTGCGACATCTTTTAAAGGACTTATCATACAGGAATATTCTTTGTTCCAAACTATTACCTATCATAATTCAACTCACGCTCACACACGATACTGAAGTCACAAAATTAGCCAAACCTCAAAGAAATTGGTCTAAACCATATATGGGCAACCCCCGGCCCGCGGGCCGGATCCGGCCCGCCGCCAGCTTCAATCCGACCCGCGAGAGATTTTCAGTAAGTTCAAGTAACGTGCAAAAAAAAATGTATTTATTCAAATCATAAAGACTAAAATCGAGAAATATCGTTAGAAAGAGACAAATGGTAAACATTCAGGAAGCCTCCCGATGACCTTTAAGCGCTTCAAACGCGACTGTTAGTTCGGCATGCGCTGACTCATTACTAACAATGCTTTTGTTTCATGTTGAAACAACTGTCGCGACCGCGCCTTTGATCTTCGCCGCTAACTGCTCGGCATGTTTTCATCCTTCAGTCAACTTTGACCGCTTGCACGGCATATTCGCGTACGATCGAGTGTGTTCTAGTTGCTTATTGCGGGTAATACGTAAACCGTACAGCGAACGTGTCAACAATCTATCAAGATGTCTGGTTTAAAAAAGCGGAAAGTGGATACAGAGTGTCGTCAATTCCAAGACAAATGGACTTATGAATACTTTTTTATCATGCACAGTGGTAAACCTATGTGCTTGTTGTGCAGTGAAACAATTTCCGTTTTAAAAGAATACAATATGAAGCGGCATTACTCCAGCAAGCATTTCGCTCAATATAATTTACTTACAGGTCAATTAAGAAAGGAGAAAATAAAAAAACTCATTACCGATTTAGGGAAACAGCAACAAATGTTCCATTCACAAAGATCAAATCTAGACAGTGTTGTTAAAGCTAGTTTTATAGTTAGTTATAAAATAGCGAAAACATCGAAGTCCTTTTCTGATGGAGAATTTGTTAAGGAGTGCCTAGTAGATGTTACAGAACTTTTGTGCCCAGAAAAAAAGACAGTGTTTGAGAAAGTGAGCTTATCGCGACGTACTGTAGTTCGACGTATAGATATGATGGCTAGTGATATCAAAAACACATTGACTGACAGATTAGCTGGTTTTCAAGCATTTTCTATTGCTCTGGACGAGAGCACAGATTTATCTGACACAGCCCAGTTAGCTATTTTTATACGAGGTATTGATGAACAATTTCTAGTGACAGAGGAACTACTGGCTTTACGGCCGCTACAAGGGACCACTACTGGAAAAGATATTTTTGCCGAGGTGCAATGTACTTTTGAGCAATATGGTTTGCAGTGGTATAAATTAGTTGGAGTGTGTACAGATGGTGCGCCTTCGATGGTCGGTTCACGAAAAGGTTTTGTCGGAATTCTGAAGGAAAGAGCAACCACTATGAATGTGCAAGAATGTGAGTTAATAATTCTGCACTGCATTATTCACCAACAAAACTTGTGCTCTAAGTCCATTCGACTGAAGAACGTTATGGATGTGGTAATAAATACCATCAATTTCATTAGATCCCGCGGTCTTAACCATCGCCAGTTTAAAACATTTTTGGATGATCTCTCTTCACAGCACGATGATGTGACATACTATTGCGAAGTAAGGTGGCTTAGCAAAGGTAAAATGCTTAAAACATTTTATGACCTCAGAAAAGAAATAGCTGATTTTATGGAAATGAAAGAGAAATCATTACCGCAAATTTGTGATCCTACATGGCTTTGTGACTTGGCTTTCCTGGTGGACATCACAGGACACTTAAACGAGTTGAACTTGAAGCTTCAAAAACAAGGGCAATTGGTAAATCAGCTGTACAGTCATCTTAAAGCTTTTCAAAAAAAGATTAACTTCTGGGAAACACAAATAAGAAATAAAAACTGTTTTCATTTTTTAACATTATCCAGTAATGTAAACATTGAATACGGTCGCTATGCTGAAGAACTAAAACTATTGTCAGAGCAATTCAATGATCGGTTTTCCGATTTTAAGAATATGGACAGCACTTTCAATCTTTTTGCAAATCCGTGTAAGTGTAATGTGGAAGATGCTCCGTTTCACCTACAAATGGAGTTGATCGAGCTTCAAGAAGACTTATATCTGAAGTCTAAATTTGATGATGTTGAACTAAGTGAATTTTACAGAACATACCTTTCCGAAGAGAAATATCCACAGCTGAGAGTTTTCGCACGAAAAATGATTTGCACATTTGGAAGCACGTATAAATGTGAGCAGCTTTTTTCAATCATGAAAATTAATAAAAATAAGCATCGTACTCGACTTACAGATGTTAATTTAGAAAACACTTTGCGCCTCTGTACTAGTGCTATTGACCCCAATATCGATGATCTTATTTCTCAGCTTCAAACTCAAGTCTCTCATTAAACTTCATTTGATTTTTTCTACCTGTTTTTGTTAATTTACTTTGTGTATGTTATGCTATTCTAATTCTGATAAATAAATAAAAATGAATTTTCATTGGCTTTTTATTCACAAGGGAGCGTCCACATTTTAGGTGATTTTTCGGAATACCGATCCCCCCCCCCCCCCCTCGGTGAGGTGAGATTTTCGCGGGAAAGTTTTGAGGCCTTTTTTTTAGCTCTCGCGATCCCGAAAACGTTGAAAAGACGGTTTTTATCCCGTAAATAGGTATTTAAGTTTTTTTTTTTTTTTTTTTTTTTTTTTTTTTTTTTTTTTTTTTTTTAGCTCTACAGTCAATTAAAGTTCACAAAATCTCACGTGAGATTTCCGTCGCCCCCCCCCCCCCCCCCGCCCGATGATATTTCGTGAGAGATTTTACCAACCACCCTACTACCTACTATTTCTTACCTATGGCCCGCGACCTGATTAAGTTCCGAAATTCTGCCCTCAGCTAAGAAAAGGTTGCCCATACCTGGTCTAAACAATGGAAAAGTTCGCATTATACTGCCTGATTTGACTGTTGGTGGAGGGCTGTTGTTTAATCTCGCCGGTCATTCACTCTGCTGTTTGGCGCAGTACCGGATTAACCACGTAGCAGGAGGTAGCAAATGCTGCGGGCCTCGCGCCTTCTAGGGGGCCTCGCTCCTCCTAGGGGGTCCCCCGCACCTAGGCTAAATGGGCGACCAGTTTTTTTTTTATTTTTTTAGCTCTACAATTTCCCCCAGACGACAAAAATCAAGGACATCTTCTTCACATTTGCTACGGGCCCCGCGCTGTCTTAAGCCGGTCCTGGTTTGGCCTTCACAATGAGATGCCGTCGGCAAGACAGTAGGTGAATAGCGTTTCCTGGCAAACTCCCTGCAGTTACAAAGATGTTTTCACATTTCGAAACTCAGCAACACTACAATCCAAATTAGTGGCAAAGAAATTCCAAACCATTGTTATATTCACTTTCAGGAGATTTAGACTGTCGGCTTTAGTAACTTCTGGATTCATGATAATAGTGGTTAAAAAAAATCTGCAACAACGTCTGCTTGGAAGATCGTTACCACGTCCCTTATAACTAATTACTATAACAGTCCTGTGGCAAAAAATACAAATAAACGTAGAAACATAAAAAAAAACACAAGTTATTGCAGCGCAGTATCGCTTGTTTCCTAACGTATTACGTCGCGCGCTGTGATTGGTGTTTCGTTTGGCGTGAGGAATAGGCTAAAAATCAGATTTCATTTATTGATTGCAAAATATAAATCATTAATGTTTCACAAAAAATATTGGATGATGTTTCTGAATTTATAAATATTATTTCTAACTAAATTTCAGATTTTTTTTGTGATACCTGTCCGGTCCCCTATTGTACCTGTTTCCCTCTTCAATTTTGTCCACTGGTTTACTGAATCCTCTGATATCCATCAGAATTTCTTCATGATCATTTATTACTTCAATTACTTGACATGCCACAAGATTATCATTGGGCTTTATTAGGAAGCTATCAATATGTTTTGTCCCGTAATGTACTTCACTGCGTAAACTTTCTTTCCCTTATTACGGTATTCGTAAATGTCTGTTCCCTTGTGTTACTAACCGTAATTCCTATCTAGTTTACACCTGGTAAATTTAAATACTCTCCAATATTTACCATTTTATTCTCAACTCTAAAATTTGAGTATGAAATTAATTTCTTGCCAAGAGCCTTATCTTCATTTTTCCACTGTGGTAAGCAGCCAACATCCTTATGTTTTCTTTTTCATTACGCAAAAAAATATACCGCAAGTAACTCATAGTCGTGAACTATGTACACCAGCGAACTGTAGTAGTTTTTGCTAACCAGTATGAAAACAATTTGTTCCTCTATCTCTTCGGTACACTGTGTAAACATCGAGAAAAACCTCATTGTCTAGTATTTCTTCTTTTATCTAAATTTCTACCCCCATAATTATTCGACGTTTGTGTGTTTCCGACAAGTCTATAAATTATATTACTTTGTTTATTATATTTCTACAGTTCACCAGTAAAACCCTTTTTACTACCTTTGTGATATTTTCAGCATCAACTTCTTTTCATTCCAGTTCCGCTCACGTTAGTTATTATTTTAGCATCTTCATCTACTTGTTTAGAATTTGTGATTTTTCTTATCGTGGATTTACAATCGGTATCACTTTGATCATCTATTTCCATCCCCTCAATAACAGCCCCTACCCTAAAAAGGGACAGACTTGATCCCATAATTATAAGTTATATTCAGCGTACGAACTCCAGACTGTGAGCTCTGACATAATTTCCTGCGTTCCACCTAGAGCATATATAAAAAAACTACTAGGTGTAAAGCTATCCTCCCCCCACCTTTTCTCTTTCCAAATTTCCGCGTACTACCAGCGTACATGTGCGATATGAGACAGCTGGTATTTGTCACCAGGATCGCGAAATAGTTCACTGATTAGGTCAACAGATGGTGTTCAATATTTTTACCTGTCGGAAGTAGTGGCATATTAGAAAATGCCGCATTATTAAATATATACTGCTCTTTCAGTTCATTTTTTTATTCCTGATGAGTCAGTAGTGACACTACCTGTAGAGCCGCCTCTGCTTCCAGGTGACGCAGCATGTCTGTCGCTAGTTGATTTCAGTTACTAGTTTCCAAGTGATTTCGCAGTATGAACGAAAAACAGGGGGAAGTCGAAAAACATCCCACTTTGTAACATCTTTGTCCAGCACACTGTTGCTTAGTTTCATACTTTTTCCTTGGCGTTCTTAAATTTCCTGTTTATAAGTTTTCTAATATTACTATACTACTGACTTCCAGTTTATTTTTGAGCATTTTCGTACATTCTCTGTTGACCCGTCAATGTAGAAAATTTTTGTCTGGTCAAAGTTTTTTTGCGCAGCTTCTTCGCGTATACCTAACATTGTTGTTCTGCTGAATTTCTTCCAGAGTTATTTCTTGAATCGAAATGTACAATCTCTGCAAAATTTTCTCTCATTTGAAATTCTTTCATTTTGTTCAGTTCATGTCTGTTTCGCCTGTGTTGTTTACTTAATCTGTAGAATTTCTTTCATTACTACCAGTATACAACTTGGTTTTTGACTCCCTGTGTAACAAATAATATCGATTTTTATGAAATTGTTACCAAACATCTAAATAGAGTATTTTAAGAGGACGAGAGAAAGAATACTTTCATGGAGATTGATTTGTTGTTTGGACCTTTAAGGTACACACATTACAATATATATATATATATAAACGAAACAACTCCAGCTGTTGCACATAATCCAAATGCTAAAATTATTGAGCTTTTTGTTTTGTATTTTTACCAAAGTTGTGCACTAGAAGAAACAATTAGAATGGTGGTGAAGACATTAAGCATATGGTATATAACTTTGGATATAATTTTTCTGCAGCAAATAATATAATCACTTAATACTGAAAAATGGGTATGAAACTAAAGTGATTTAAATTTGTTGAATATAAAACCTGAATATATATATATACACACACTCTTTGTATGTACGTTTTTTTTCTTTTTTTTCTTCTCTCGACGGCGAAGGAATCTTCCTCTATACTACGCGGTGGTTTTTCTCCTATCCAAATATTGAATACTAGCTGGTACACACGACTGCGTTCGCGTTGGTAAAGAATTTGGATTGACAGCTACCGACATCTAACCACCATAGTGCACGATGGGAGACTCGATGCTATTACCACACACAAACGCCAGTCATCTTCGCTATGTAATTCAGGCAGCAAAGTAAAATATACGGACACACATGTCTTTGGTCGAAATACGAAAATATCCTTGATCGACCAATTTCAACCACCATATCTGCCACACTACCACAGTTACCGAAATCCCGCCAACGTTGTTATTGACGGGTGACTGTGCTACTACCACACACAAACACCAGTGATCTGTACTAGATAGTTTTGGCTGAAAAGTGATCTACCATGACACATACGTTTTTGGTAGAAATATGAAAGTGCCGCAGATCTACCACTTTCAACCACCATATCTCCCACACCCCGATTTCTACCGATGCCTAACCACCATAGTACACGATACCACTACCGCACACAAACACCAATGGTCTTTGCTACGAAGTTGTGGTAGCAGAGTGACATATACGGAAATATTTTCGTATTTGGCCGAAATACGAAAATATCCTTGATCGGCCACTTTCAACCACCATATCTCCCACACTACCACAGTTACCGAAATCCCGCCAACGTTGTTATTGACGGGTGACTCTGTGCTACTACCACACACAAACACCAGTGATCTGTGTTAGGTAGTGGTGGCTGAAAAGTGAAATATAGGAAAAAAACACGTCTGTTTTATATATACAGTACATATAAGATTAGTAAAATTCGGATTTTGAGTGTGGCGGAGAATCGTCACATTACAACCTCTAGTGTATCCTACCCTCGTTACATAAAGTTATCGCTTCATACGCACACCCAATTTGTGAACAATAAGGGTTAACCTGAGCTTACGCTAACTTATACCACTCATTATATGAAGTAAACGTTTCACAAAAGATTTTAAGTAAATGGCGCACATAAGTGTAACACTCCGATCTAGGTTTAACTTAGCCTTACTCAATGTTCCAGCCTACAGTAACCTGAGTTACTACTAAGATGTGGTGGACTTGGGGTAACCTAACGTATCATACCCCATTATAACATACAGTTTCACATCCTATATTAACCCGAGTTTGATATAAGTTCGTAATCTACTGATGATAGTGGTTTTAGCTATGCCTTGTGTGTGCATTAATGTGTCTGATGCAATATGTCAGCACCTTTGATTGAATACATTGAGTTCTATGATGCACATATCTGTTGTTTCAATCCTTTGCACTCTTATCATGATGGGAAACTTGTATTTGTGGTGAACACGCATCGCATGGATTTCCTATCCTAATGTTACACACAATTTAGCATCCCACATTAAGCAGAGTTTAAGTTATGATTGATCGTTTACCTACTGATTATAGCGGTTTCTGTGCGTTAATGTGTCTGATACGTTCTGCAAGCACCTTGGATGGAATACTATGAGTACTAAGATGCTCATATATTGTAGTAACCTAAGAGATATCCCCCAGGTTCCTCCCGAGAGCAAGTCAATAGGCAAGGATTGCGTGGTCGGATTATTGGCCGAGCGCACACAACCAGTCCCCATTTATAACAAGCAGATCATTTGAATCAACACCTACAGTGCATTATATACAGTTTTATTACAAGTAATTATATATACACGTATCGGTCAGATTTAGGTACAATAAAGGAAATGGTGACTGAAGTAAGACATATAGAGTGGCTTGCTGTCATGTACTATTTACAGGCACTAGGGCTGAATGCGAAAGCGAGCGGGCATGAACGTGGGAGTATTATTCTATAACTTCCCAGGCATCTGACCATCCCACAACCAATCAGCAGAGTGTTCCCACCTGCCTATGCTCAGCGACTGTGACGATGTCGACGGCAGCGGCTCCTCTGCAACTGGCACGCTACACCGAGGCTGTCCCTGCGACACCTCTCGCGGCGGCGGCGGAAGACCCCAAATTCGACCTCGGTTTTTACCCCAACCCCCACCGTCTCGATTAATGTGAAGGGGATTTGGTGGGCCTATCAAATCTCTCCGTAATGCCGTCATCTTCCTTGAATGCGGTCATGCTAGTGGGGCGAATCTGCTGTCTCAGTGTTCTACTTAGAGTCCGATGCCAGGCAACTCGGCGGTTTCGTATGCCAGCTGCTCCACAATCAGCTGTTCGGTAATTGCTATGAAGACTGTTACAGTGGCCTGTGGCCACTACATCTCCACCCTCGCAACAAGGCGCGACATCCACTAGCGCCAATACTTAGTCTAGTTACAAGTGATAGGTACATAAATGTTTCTTACAGCTAATTCCTCTACTCAACTAATTAACACCAACAAAAAAATGGAAAGAGGAAGGTGAAGGTTAAGGTCAGGGAGGGACGATACGTCAGCCTCTGGCGTTTGTTGTGCTGGCAGGTAGACTCCAACCGTGAGAGCTGACGCGACGAGGCTCTACCTTGCTGTGCTGGCGTGGAGCCCCCGTGATCAGCCTGTTGTGTCAGCTCCTTGCTTCTCGCTGCTGTAGCTGGAACACCGTGGCTTTCTACTGCAATACTTAGGATGGGTACTAAACTGGTATATATTAAGGAACCGTTAGGACTGTGGGATTGCAGTTATTGTGTGGCTATTGTATGCTTATTGTGTTTAACGGTGTGAGAGAAAAGAAGGTATGTCTATTATTAATATGGCTGCCAGTGGAAGCGATCCCTTCATAGCCTCTCGCGCGCAGAACATTCCATTGACGGTAACTCCCACTCGGCATGGACAATGACCGCTGAAGGTTGAGACTCATAGCGCCAGCTGAGGTAGCTAGTTCTGACATGCGCAGAGACGCACGAGCTACGCCTTCCCGGCGGACTGGCTTCTCCGCTGATATAGTATGTAACACTGATATAGCACATAAGCACAACACACCAATACTCATCAAGACACGCGGTGTGACGTTTCAATCGCTGTAGGCAGGGGCGGCCCTAGTAAGTTTTCAGGCAGTGCGAGATCTCATCGTGGCGCCCCAAATGTGTAGTCGCTTATTCATGATTAAGGAGTCCATGTATACAGACTGAAGATAACATACGTTTGTTACATCCTACTAACATTACATATGTAAATGCTTGAATGTTTTTACTATTTCACGTCGAAACGGCTTAGGATAAAATTTCGATTAATGTATTGGCTATCTACTTTTATCCCGATCGAAAAAGTAGTTCCCGTGGGATTCAAATACGAATACGTGTATGAATGCGTTATGAATTGCACTCGAGTAAAGCCGCTGGCAGAAGATAGTCTTTATATATTAATAACTCAAACCTCAGAAAGGTTGGTATAGGATAGCGGAATGACAACTGTAAAAATGAACACTATATGTTTGAAAAGGTTTATTTAAGCTACTATGGAGTACACAAAGCTCACATCACCTATCCGTTAAATTCACATAGTTTTTAACAATTTTTTATACAAGCAAATGAGGATATACAATCATAACTAAAAAGCCTAGATTGCCATCTCCCTCACTTTTGTCCTTGAGAAATATTATTTTCTATAGATAAAATTGAAAGATCTGGCGTTCTACCGTGAATAAGTTTTATTTTACTGAAACTTCGTTCTCCTTTAGCGAAAATTACAGGTATGGCTGGCAAAATTCGAAGTTCTGTCAATACATTCGGAAATATAGGCTATCCTGCCAACCATTATGTTTCTTAAATTGAACTTTTATTGATGTTGCTGTTTCAAACCCCATCAATAATAGTTTCAGTAGAAAGTGTCTCAATCAATTCACAAAAAGATATGTCACATTTTTCTCCAACAGTTTAACTTATTTCAAAATCTGCACAGAATTATTCTCATTTTGACTTTTGAGGAATTGTTTTCGTAATGTGTAAGAACGACACTGTATCATTAAATTTGCATAGTTGTGTAAATTGACTGACCAACGCATTCTCAAATATATCTATCATGTGCCAAAACACGTTCATTGTAAACAATTAATCATCCAGATTGCTATCTAATCTACGGCCTCATACTAAAAAACCTTCGCTTTCTTCGGTATCTGACTGGCTTAATAATAGTACATGTCCCACTCTGAGAGGCAATTTCTGTAGCTGTTTTCAGAACAGACGAACAACCCACGTACTCTTTCTCCAATTCCGAGCTTTTTCACCAATTGTGAAGCGTTTCATAAATCCACTTTCAGCCTGCATAGCCTTGCTTAGAATATTTACTTGAAACAATGTATTATACCAAGTCAACATTGTAACTATGAACTCAAATTGCTCCATGATCTTTCCAGGGACAAGGCCTCTGTTGCTGTAACTGAATGATTCGTCGAGAACTGAAGAATAGTGATAACGAACTGCAGCGAAGCTAGAAACTTAATTCTCGAAACAGGTTTCGAAATTTTTTCTTTTTTTGCGATAGTTCTTCTAAGTGCTTGGATACCACTTCCCATCGCTTTTATTCTGCTTTGGACATCTTTGTTTCTTCCTATCATAATGGATATATTGTCATATTTTTGGCCTCGAAAATTGTTCATTTACATATAGAACTTTTGGAAAGGGATTGCCAGTGAGTCCAGCTCCCGAAGGGATTATTCTTCATTAGTGTCAACAAAAACAGTATTAAAGATAATTGATCAACGCGATTGACATCAGGAGTTCAATGCAGTGTGATGGAACAGTATTTAGATGACTTATGCAAAGTCTAATTTTTATAACGAACTTCTTTCGTTTTGAATACGTTTACCAAAATAATAGACAATCTCCTTATTAGCAATACGGCGGAGATGCTCCATCATCACAGGGTCATTTTTCCTAGCAGTTTGAATATAACCAGGAAGTTACCATTATTAGAAGTATTTAGTGTTTCAAATCCAAAGACTCCTCTGAACAAGAAATTATTAAATTTAAAACGAATATATTCATTCCAGGATTGCAACCCATCGTGATGTTTAGACTTCAATCAGTGATTATAAATGCATGTTTATTACACTAAAGTTCTTTAATTGAATCAACGCTTCTATTCAACTAGGCATGGTGCGCTGGTGATTTGAGGAATTTTCGTGAGTTTTGAGACACTTTGATATGTAACTCAAGTCATCAATTCATTCTTTGCCCAAATAAGATGAGACCTTCTGTTGAATAAACAACAGAAAGAACAATTTACTTCATCTGCAGATTTAAAGTAAACAAGCCATCTTCCTTTATAAGTTTCTTCATTTGGCATTACTCTTTGAAAATGCATATTTGAAAAATGACGTCTATGATTTTTTCTAGGATTTTTCCGTTGCTGGAATAATTATTTCATTTCTGGCTGCAGAGATAAAGTGCGACCATGTTGAAATATCATCATAAATTATACTTTGAAAAGGCTACGGTGGTGGTATGTCTGATATACCCCATTCCGTAATTTTTTGAACTGCACCCGACGTTCAAGCCATAGCTAAATTTTCTGGTACATGCTGCTCTTTATTATCACTAACCTTGTCTGAAGAACTTCTATTAAATAAGTTTTGTTCCGACGCGTGTTGAACTGATTCTGGTGACTCCTCAACTTTAAAATATTTTGCAAGCATTTTCAGTTTCACCTTGGTTTTGTTTTCTTTTTGAGTACTGTGCACCAGATTGGTGTTTTTTTTTTTTTTTTTTTTTTTTTTTTTGCTGTGTAAATATTTACGATACGAACGTTTAGGTCTAATATGATAGAAATATATAAATAGGTTGAATCTCTCCTCATGAACATGAACAGGTGTGCGAATGAACTCCAAGACTACAGCCCAAAAAAGTAGGAAACATGTGGGAGGTGCGACACGGGAGGCTGCTAGTTATGGGACGAGCTGTGATTTTTTTGATTTGAGTAACTCGAGGTTACGGGATTCTATGCATCTAGCTGAAGCTCTTACACTTATAAACTCTTCTGGATGAACAGTGTGTTAAAATAATCTGTGAACAGCAAGCTGGGTTATTGAAAAATTTATTTTTCATTTTTGCGCACACGATCTATCGCTGCATTTTTAGCGGCCCCCATACGATGGCGCCCTGTGCGGTCGCACCGCCCTAGGGTCGCCACTGGCTGTAGGCTGCAAACTCCCCCGCATATTGCCGAGTACGAAGACGTTGTTCCAACTCTTGTACACTTCTCCCTATGCTCCTTGGATCAGTCAGGTGGCTAATTAGCGATTCTTTGGGAACGTCCAAGAACACGTTGGTAAAATTAACTCCTTGTGCAACATTCAGGTTCAGTTCGAATGTCGTATTGACGTCGGGCAATATGTCTGGAATGTGGAAATCAGTCTGTATGACCCTTTCTGATTGCAACAGCACTTGGGCCCCATTAGCCTTACAGTTCTGGTGAAGTACCAGCTTCCCTGTCCACAGAGAATAGTGAGACTTCCCGAGTAAGGGCTAACGTAAAGCCACTCACGGCTATTTAGTCTTAACAATTGTCAATTGTTCCTGGTTGGTACGTAGTAACTCTCCTTGCTCTGCTTCCAAACGATTAATGTGCGAGCGCACTTTGAGAGTATCTTCTTGGGTTAGAGTCTCGAACAAAATACGGCTTAAATCTCCAAAAATTCCTACGACGGCCCTTTTTGGTCGGGACCCCGCTAGGTAATTTGCCTTAAATGTTCTTGGTTCCACCTTATCTACTTATTTTGTCATCCGACCTCCTGCTCCAACTGCATACATTCGCGCACGTCCCCCTTGTAACATTTTGCGATAGGGAATGGTTTGATTAGCACAACTGTTAGTTTGCGCAAACTTCTGGGTCAGCTCTTCCAGACTGAGGTAGCTTGCTACCCGCCAAGTAGTACTGGATACCTGGATCCTAGCTTCCCCGTCAAAATACACGAGCGGCTTCGTCTGGAACGGCTGGTCTTCATAACTGACTCCCTGGGCTACTCCTATGGCGAATAGCCACACAACCGCTCGTAACGCCATCTGCAAGTAAAAATAACGCACCGTCACTGTGGTTCCCGGAATTATTACCCCCTTTTATTTACAAATTACAAAAAGAAATTAGCCTACGCGTTCCCCGCTACTTCTATCATGACTAACTACGACCTCTAGTAACCTTGAGCACCTAGTGTACACCATGCGTGCTTACTGCTGCGGTGTTTATGCTGCGTGAATGGAGCGTGGCTACCTCGCTGACGGCTGTTGTTGCCTCCTTTCGGCCTTCCTTGACTCAGCGCCCCGCTTGCGCGTTTAGTAGAACATCTTCAGCCTGTTTGAATGCACTGTCATCAGCTTGTTTCCTGGCCTTCGTAATGTCACATTCGGAGGACGGGAACTCTTGACAACATACGGGCCTCTAAAAGGTGGTGATAATTTTTTCGACCTCCCTCTTCGCAGCACCGGATCGGTTAATAGCACCCGATCTCCCGGCTTAAAGTCCTTCGGGTTTTCCGTTCGATCATACATCGCCTTGTTCTTTTCCTTCCAAATCTGCGTGAACTTCCTCGTGAAGAAACTGCATCCGATGCTTTAAGCTGGCGACATAACTATCGTAGTCGTACGTAGGATAATCTGGTTTTTGCTGTAGCACCCCAGGTATGTTGGCTGGTCTTCCATAAAATAATAAGTGAGGCTCACAGCGAGTCGCCGAATGCGGCGTCGTGTTGAAATCAAACACGGCGAAACGCAAGAGCTCATCCCAATTTTCCTGAGCCTGGTCCGTGAAGTGACGTAAGCACTCTGCCAACGTCCTGTGCGTACGCTCGTGGGCGCCATTAGATTCCGGCCGATAGGGGGAGGTAAACACCCGCTTGACGTTCAACAATTGGCAAACCTGCCTCAACACCTCGCTCGTAAAGTTAGCTGCGTTATCCGAGAAAAAACTGCTCGGTACCCCGTATCGAAGGATCACCTCCTCGACTAACGCGTTGCTTACACTTTCTGCATCCTGACGCTGGATCGGAACCGCTACTAAATACTTCGTCAATGCATCCTGGAATGTCGGGATATATTGGTTCCCCTGGGAACTGACCTTGAGAGGTCCCACGATATCCATATCGCACTTCTAGAAAATATGCGTGTGTGTGTTGGTAATTTTTATCGGCATCCTTGTTTTCGGCTGAGTCAATTTATTGAGTTAGCACTTTTTGAATTTTTTTTTATATAGCGCGCGATGTCTGCTCTCATCTTCGGTCACCACACACGTTCTTTCAACCTGTTATATTTACGAGACACACCCTCGTGGCCGCCAATACGAGTATCATGGGCCTCCCGTAGAATTTTTTGCTTGTTTTTCTCTGTAAGCGGCGGCGCAGTCGCCTCCGTTCTTCGCTCCGCTGTGGTTCCACTACTTGCCGCGCGACCTGCCGCGGCGCTAGGCTCGGCTACTACGCTCTATGCGCCGGTCTCGGCGTTAGCGTTCGGTACCTCCTGCGTGTGTCTGATCCGTGACAAGGCATCAGCTACTTGATTCTGCTTTTCTGTACGGTACTGGATAGTGTACTGATATTCCTGTAATTTCAGGCGAAACTTCATCAGCCGTGGAGACGGGTCTTTTACGGAGAACAAATATTTGAACGGCTTATGATCCGCAACTATAGTAAATTTTCTTCCAAATACATACGCTCGAAACTGCTTCACTGACCACACTATCGATAACAACTCACGTTTGATAACAGGGTAAGACTTTTCCGTCTTGCTAAGCGTCCGAGAGGCGTAAGCTACAGATGCATCCACCCTCAGTGGTCCCTGGCCCAAAACTGCACCCAGTGCGTAATTACTTGCGTCAGCTGTGATTATAAACTCTTCCTCGTAGTTTGGATATTTTAACACAGGTCGATTTACTAATGCATTATTCAGGGTGCAAAATACTTCTTCTTGCTCTTCTCTCCACTGAAATGCTATCCCCTTTTGGAGTAATTTGTGCAACGGTTTGCTATATGGCTGAAATTGCGGATAAATCGTCGATAATAGCCGGCCAATCCCAGAAATCCCCGTAGTCGCTTCACCGCCGTAGGTTTTGGAAAATTTTGAACAGCAGCCACTTTATTCGGGTCAGGCATTACGCCCTGATCCGTTAGCCGATACCCTAAATACGTGACTTCAGAACGTAAGAATACACATTTTGTATTTGCAACTTATATTGTGCATTCTAAGCCTTTCAAAGACCTCCGCAAGGCGGTCGGTGTGTTCCTCCAGCGTTGCACTAAATACTATGACGTCATCTAGATATGTCATCGCCTTCTTATCTTTCTCACCCATCAAAACAATAGACATTAGGCGCTGAAATGTGACCAGCCCATTGGTTAAGCCCATACTCAAACGCTTGAACTCCCAGTGGCCATTAGGAGTACTAAAAGCCGTCTTACTTCGATCTGTCTCCTCCAGCAAAATTTGGTGGTATCCCTTTGCTAGGTCCAATGTAGAGAAATAACGAGCTTTCCCTAGTCGTTCCAATATTTCCGAAATTAGGGGCAGTGGGAATACGCTATTTATCGTAATCTCATTCTATTTCCTATAATAGATGACTATTCTCCATTTTTGCCGACCGTCCGCATTCCTCTTCTTTAGTATCAATAAAGGCGGTGCATTCCAGCCGCTAGTACTTGGGGCAATGATATCTTCCTTCAATAGGTGCTCTATTTCTCTCTGTAAATTCTGTTTTTGACTATTTTCAGGAATTCTATATTGCCGGGAGTTAATAACTTTCCATATAGAAGCTGAATTTCATGTTTCACCGTATTCGTGTAGGTCAGTGGCTCCCCCTCCAGATGGAACACATCGCTATAAGCCGCATACAGCTCTCTTATGGCCCTTTTCTCCTCTTCACTCAAATGTTCGACTCTTAATCCCTCAATCACACGTCGAACCCGCTCCATCTTCTTCTCATTCTGCCGCGGCTCCATTGTTCGCACTTTTCTTTCCGGCTCCTGTACATATTCTTCAGCGTTAAGATTACTTCCTTCTCTGCGGTATTCAGTACAGGGGTAACACACAATGGTTACTAAAGCTTCCGGTACACATAGCCCTTCTTGTAACTTTTGCTTCAGCACCACCACTGTCTTATGTGCTCGTTCTCCTTGATCTACCAACAACTGCACCACTTTTTCCTGCCGTGTCCCTATGTGGATTCTTCTAACTTTGCATTCGCCTTCCATCTCCTGTGACGCCTCCCGCACTACTTGGCGGGTCCTCCTTACGTTGCTTGGCCACGCTTTCTCCTTCCGTCTTCATCCGAATGTCAACTCCTACAATCTGAAGCACACCTCGTCCATAATCCACTATAGCTTCCCACTTTTTTAATAGATCTCTCCCAAGAATCTCATAATATGGTACATCTATTTCTCACAACACAACATGTAACTTGTCTTCAACTTCCAACTCTTCTTCTTGTCTGAAGGTTAGGCGAATTATGCCATCTGTATGAATCGCTCCGCCGGCCATCCCTTTTAGCACTACTTTCTCCTCACAATTACTGTCCTGTGGTCTCTTTAAACGCTCCCTCTGGATCAAGCTTAATTGAGCACCACTGTCTACGAGCAGCTTCACCGGGTTGTTTGGTCTGTGCACATCGCAATTCTATAAACTCATTTTTATTACTGCAGTCTGTAGTATACACGTCTCTTCTCTGAGCATGACGCGACCACTCCGTCACACTCATTTTCAGTTTCCCTGACTCATCTGCGCCTTGCCGTTCAACCAATGGATAAGCGACACAGTTTCTGTCTCCGTCTCTTGCATTTATGACACACAACTGGCATAAAAAAAACGGCATTCTCCTCTGTGGCGAGACAAATTACATCTTCCACATAAACCCAGCTTCCTGAGGTTTGTCTACTAGCTTCCAATTTCCTCCCATATTATTCTCTGTTTGATGCCCCGGTCCATCTCTCCACTAGCCCAGTTCCGCTAAATAAATTTCTCTTTCTCTTGTTTCTTCTGAACATCATTTTTCTTTCCCACGGCAGTGACCTCCCGTATTTTCGGCATTCCTCTGCACTCTCTTGCTCTGTGTCCAGACTTCATGCATAGTTGGCAATGATGGCATTCACTCGCTGCATGGCCTTCCCGACCACAGTTTCCACACTTTATACCTCATCTCGCATCTCAACTCCCAATTCTCTAGTGCATCCCCTCATCACTCTTTCCAACAAGTGAAGGATTTTGATCCTTTTCCCTACTACCTGTCCAATGTGTCCTGCTCAGTTAAGCTTGCTATCAAATGTTATGCCAAAGTATTTATATTTCAAGCATTCAATAAGTAATCATAATCAACATTTAGTTTTTTATCTGTATACCTAATAACATGGCTCTTCTTTGCATTTATCTTCATCCCATGTTGACTCACCCAGCTAGTTATCCTATTTAGATCACCCTGCCGCTGTTTACAGTCTTCAATTGTTTTAATCCTTTTATATAACATTATGTCCTCTACAAACAATCTAACTTCCGACAGTAAACCATTAACACAATCATTCATTAGAATAACGAAAAGCAATGGTCCCGATACACTTACCTATGGGACTCTCATGTTCACTCCTACTTCTTTGGATACTGCATTTCGTACCCTAACTTTTTGCTTTCCACCTATTAGGAATTCTTCTATTCAGTCAATCACCTTTTTATCAACTCCAATAATTTTGACATTATTTAGCATCATTTTATGGCTCACTCTGTCAAAGGCCTTTGAAATATCTAGTGTTACACGAGCAACTTGTCCTCCCCTGCCCATTTCATCAGAAATATCTTGCATATAGCCTGCTAACTGAGCCAGGTTGCCGACTTGAAAAATACTTACTTACCTCAAAGACACTTCTAATATGGTTTCATATTAACCTCTCCATTAATTTACCTACCACTGCTATAAGCAGATTGGCCTATAGTTCTCAACCCTGGTTGTCACCCCTCCTTTATGGACTGGTACTGCTATCACACTTTTCCAGTCCTTTGGAATGCAACAAGTACCCAGACTCAATTTAAATAATGTTTCAAGTTGAGGTACAATATTCCATCCTACTATCTTTAAGACATGTGTAGTAATATTATCTACAGCGACCCCTTTACGCTTTTTTAGATTCCTTAGTTCTTTCATGATATCTTCATATTTAATTTCAAGTTTCATAATCTGCTCACCTCCAACTGTGCGGATAGGCTAGATTTCAATGTAACTCCTGAATTATTGTCCCTAATGGTCTCATTGAACCAGTCACTTAATAACTTCTTCTCCATTGTAACAGACGTGATCCGAGACTCATTTGGTGTAGCGCGTGAAATATTCAGCAAATAAGTAAGTGAAAGGGTTGGAGACACAAACAAATAACAGCTCTTAAGGGGCTGCGTGTGGGTCCAATACCATTAGTAGACCATGTACGCGGAAACCCTGAAGAGACGGACAGCAACAGTTATGCCCACCCCCAGCTGGGATACAGCGGAGGTCGAACCCAAGCCATCTTTGGCGAAATATTAGTATGTTTCCGTACAAACTCGTGATGCTCCGAAAATTGCGGGATAAAGTGTGGAGTGACTGACCAATGAACACCGAATATATCTATTACAAACTCAAGGGTCTATTTTGAACGTTCTGGAAGGAAAATCTAGCAAACAGATTGGTGACGAGAAAAAGAGGAGTGGGGAGTGTGCAACGACGCGTTCTGCACCCCGAGAAGAGCTCAGTTGGTTCTTTCAAAGTCTCTAGCTAATCAGGGTAGCTACTCAAGGGTATTTTCCGGGCCATGATTGCAACTGTTAGAATTACTTTACCGTGTCCGCGCACTGCTGTCGACACTGCCGGCGACGGGTTGCGCACCTCAGACACTCAGAGGATAGCGGTAGAACGGCCAGTCCGTTCACTCACATCCACACACAGTCTACGAGTGGCTCATCTTCACTCACGCCTCGGAGCAGCATTCCATGAAACTAATTAAACGGAAATATCCCAGTGACGTGTCCCTATTCTCATAAGCTGGCCCTGTGGTTATCGAAGGCGAAGAATCCTCCGATAGCTGGGTTGCTTGTCACTTTTCACCATATTTCTCAAAGCTTTTGTCCCTGCTAGAGGGCTGACACACTGCTCCATTCATACCGGCCACAGCGCAGCGGGTGGTTGGCTTGACGCACGAGCGGCTACAGATAACTGATAAACAGCTTTTGTTTGCTCGTCCCATACTGCCTAGCTTTGGGAACGCGACTTATTACAGCTTGCCGACCTACCCTTCAAAAATTTAAATTCATGGAATTTAAAGAGTCTTTTCTGGAACTTTATTCACAGTTGTGGTCCTGCCCTCTTGATAGCAATAACTTTGATTTACAAAGCCATAAAAACCCTGCAAATGTACAATTTCAAAAGATATTTATAACCTTCATCCATTTTTAAACAAATTCCCCTGCGGAAATGTCATGTGAGGACGCGTTAAACTGTGAATGTTTACAATACAACTCGCTTCGTGTGCAAAACTCCCCAGTGCATCAGCCATCCAAAATGTACCATCCACATAACAGCAGGGTCCAGCCTTAATCTATCATTATACTTTATACACATAACATAAAAAATATACATTAGAATAAAACAACCCATAGGTTCACAGTACTTACCATAGTGTGTCATAAGCACTCACTATAGATTCAAAATGGGATGTCTTTAAGTGTTACAGGTCCATCAAAAACAAGTCAATATGAACATGTTTACGTGAGGTTGTTCCTCCGCAACTCTTCCTCTACACAGCTGAAGTCTTTCACTTCCTATTGTTTTTTACCTATAATCTATGCATTTCCACTATTCTAAAATATCAGTTAAGGATATGGAGCTCTGAGGGACCATTATGATCAAATTTTACAAAACATTAACCTATAATACAAAATAAAGTAATACCCTCCATAATTCACATTGACCTTTACACAATACAATTACAGACGAAAACACGTGGCAATGTCAAGCAGTGCCACCCAATAATCACATAAAATCTAAACTCAATGATACAGTTTCTTAGAAACATAATTACATCAGACCACAGGGGAATAACATTAATCAGTGTCTTTTAATATACACAACTCATGCTAAAAAACTACACATGAGACAAATGATATACAACATTCGTACACATACCTTGAAAGTAACAACATTTGTTATCACGTCCCATCAATTGAGAATGGATCACCACTGAGAAGTCATTGTGCATGGACTTCTTACTCATATTGATAACTCGATTAAAGTCAAAACGAATAATCTGGATTACTGTTGCTTCAAAACTACCACAACGTCACCAAACCATCTTCAAGGCAGCATCATCACTTCGCCATTTCCACTATGCTGCACATCCCTTGCAAAAAGCTGGAAGAAAATTATCAGCAGCCTCCACACCTATGAGTGATGGTATTGCCTTAGTCTTCGAGCATTGTTGATTCCCAACGTCTGCAAGTAAATACGTATTTCTGCCTATAGATTTTTTTATGCAGAATGGCCCTTTGAAAAGGTGGAAGAATTTGGCAATTTTTTTCTTTAAGGCATCTGATTGAGGTGCACAACGAACCAATACCAGATCGCCGGCATTGAAAGCATAGGCTTCTCTACCCGTCTCCATCTCCTGCCACTTCCTCGCCTTCTTCATAAGAAATTCCTTCGCTTGCGCCAACCTCTCACTTGGTTCAGTGCTCACCACAGGTTCTGGGTAACTCACTAGTTGGTCGACCAGCGTGTCCGCGGGCGTACCGAAATGGAGTTCCACCGGCTTGTGCCCAGTGCTGCAATGAATACTGAGATTAAATAAACCTTCTATTCTGGGCAAATGCTTCACCCAGCCCACGTGATTCTCGCCGACTAACATCCGGAAATATGCCCCCAGCTGACGATTATACCTCTCTACAATGTTGCTCTGAGTGTTCAGGATACAGCTGAATGTAGCTTTCATTCCTGCCTTTGACAGGCCGTCCCGCCATCTCTTGCTCGTGAAAATCGTCGCGTGATCACTGAGTAAGCGCTTCGGACGGCCACACTCCGGCACGTACTTGTCCAGAATGATCCGGAGGCATTGCCTCGTCGTCGTGGTATTAGTAGCATACAATCGGACCAGCGTGGTAAATGCGTCGACAACCACTAGGATATATTGTCGGCCATATCTACCCCACGGAAGCGATCCCAAAAAATCCAGGCACACCAACTCATTTGGCGCATTCGGGGTTATTGGACTGAGCTCTCCTATGTAACATCTATTTGGATGTTTGACACGTTGGCACAAATCGCATTCCCAAATTGTCTTTACCTTTATCCAATGTTGACTCACCCAGCAAGATATCCTGTCTAGGTCACCCAGCAACTGTTTACAGTCTTCGAAGCTATTATACCCGTAAGAGGTGTGTGAGAAAAGCAGTGAGACCGATATTTTACTTAGCCAAAGCCTTTATTTTTTTCAAACAACAATATTATTCCCTTCAAAGTAGTTCCCTTGGGCAGCTATACACCGGCAGAGTTGTTTCCACTGTTGGTAGCAGTGCTGGAAAGCTTCAACTGGTAGGGCTGTTAATTGGTCCGTCACAGTCTTTTGAATATTCTCCAGAATTCCAAAATGATGTCCTTTTAAGACATGTTTCAACTGTGGGAAAAGGAAAAAGTCACAAGGACTTAAATCAGGTGAACAGGGGGTGAATAGGAGGAATGCGTTTTGAGGTAAAAAATTCACTAATAGAAAAAACCATGCGACACAGGACATTGTCATGATGAAGAGGCATCCACGTGTCTGCAATGTCTGGTCTCACACAAATCACTCTTTTTCCTGAGCCTTTCAAGGACACCTTTGAAAAACACTTGGTTGACAGCTTGTTCTGGAGGAACAAATTCTTTATGCAAGATACCCCTACTGTCAAAAAAGCAAATCAGCATTGTTTTGATCTTTGATTTGCTCATTCGACATTTTTTCAGTTGAGAAGATGACGGAGTGTGCGATTCTTAGCTTTGCTGCTTTGTTTCAAGATAGTACTCAAATATTCAGAATTCATCATGTGTGATCACATGATTGCAGAATTCTTGGTCATTGTCAATCCTCTCAAGAAGATCAAAGCATATGTTTCTGCGGTTGTCCTGTTCAGTTGTGAGGTTTTTTGGCACAAACCTTTCGCATGTCCAAATTGTCTGTCTGATGTACGTTGAAAGTGTTTAAATTTAACTGTTCACTCATGATCCTTATTGTTAAACGACGGTCTGACCTCACAAGAGGCCTCACACATTCAACGTTATCGTCAGTTTCTGAAGTTGAAGGTCTCCCTGAGCCAGGCTGATCTTCAACGTGTTCTCCACCTTCCAAAAATGATTTGTGCCAGTGGAAAACTTGTGCTCTTGATATGCAAAGTTCCCCATAGGCCTATTTCAACTTTTCAAAGGTCACACATGCAAATTCCCCAAGTTTAACCGAAAACTTTATTGCATAACATTGTCCTAAATTCCGAAGTTACATTTTCCTAAAACACAACTTCACTGACGGTGCTGTCAAAAATAATGAGTTGGCAGAACAGAGTTGAAACTCAGATTGAGAATGTGGAAGGGATGAACAGCATTGCCAGATCGCTCTCAGTGTTACCAATCACTTTTCTTACACTCCTCGTATAACATTATATCATATGCAAACATTGTTACTTTTGATAGTAAACCATTAAACACAATTATTTATTAGAATAATGAACAGTAATGATCCCAACACTCTACCCTATAGGACTCTCATGTTCACTTCCACATCTTCTGATACTACCATATTTGCTTAACAAATCTTGTACCCAGCAAATCACTTTTTCATCAACTCCAATAGTTTTTACCTTAATTAGCACAATTTTATGGCCCTCTCTGTCAAAGGCCTTTGAAAGATCTAGTGCTACACTATCAACTTGACCTCCCCTCTTCATTTCATCTGAAATATCTGCATATAGCTTACTTAGATTCGCATGAAGCTGACTTGGAAATCACTTATGTTCCTCACAGACATGTCTTATAAGGCTGCATATCAATCTCTCCATTAATTTATCTACCACCATTGATAAGACTGATTGCCCTGTAGTTTTCAACCCTATTTGCCACCCCTCCTTTACGTACCGATACTACTATAACATCTGGTAAGCTTTCTTAAATTCCTAATCTCCTTCATGTCATCTTCATATCAAATTTCACATTTTCTACTATGCAGAGAGGCTTGTTCTCTGATTTACTCACTACGATTACCAAAACACAGTCCCTAACTGTCTCTCTAAACCAGTTACTTAATAGCTCTGCCTTTTTTAAATCCTCATTTACTTCTTCTCCATCCCTATCATCCATAATTGTCTTAACACCTACACTTTCCCTCAGTTTTCAGAAGTTGCCATAGAAATTTCTAGATCCAACAGTCAGTGGTCCCCCTGCACCAATTATAGTCTTCATAAACTCATCTTTATCTACTTTCTTTGACATTATTAATTCCTTGTTTAGTTGTTTCAAGTATTACATACTGCCTTGCTGTCTCTTAAGTGTTACCTTCTCTTCTCACCAACTTACCTCCTCACCTCCCTATTGTAGTATGTACGTTATTTATTTTCTGTTTTGGAACAAATGTTTCTTCACCCTTTTTTTTTAACTATATCCTTGACCTCTTCCAATATCAAATCCACTGTACCTGTACCATCCTTCCATTTGCTGAAACTATCCCTAAAATATGTTTTCAGTTCTGAAATTTGTGCTTTTATAATTGTAACTGTTTCCCCCTTCAATTCTGGCCAACGGTTTACTAAATCCTCTTGTATCCATCAGAACTGCACTGTGATCACTTATTCCTTCAATTATCTGACACTCCATAAGATTTTCATCAGGCTTTATTAGAAAGATACCTAACATGTTTGTTCCCCTCATTTTCTGCTCCATCACTTGTGTAATACCTCCCCTCCCTTACTAAGGTATTTGCAAATCTCTGTTCCCTGTCCTACTCAGTCTACACTAAGTAAGTTTAAATCCCTATTAATAATAACCATTCTACAATCACTTCTGAACTTGGAATATGTTTTTAGTTTCTCCCCAAGAGCCTCATTTTTATCATTCATTCTTCCACTACTGTTAGCAGCCAACACTCTCACATTTTCATTTTTACTACCCCAGAAGCCTTCCCCAGGTAACTCATGATCAGGATCTCTGAAACCACTGAACTGAAGTAGTCTTTGCTAACCAGTATGAATCACCCTCCTCCAGTTTCTCCTCTGTCTCTGCAGTAACCATTGCTGAAAGCCTCATTGTTTAGAACTCCTCGTTTTAACCAAGACACTCCCCGTATACGTACTTGAGATTCGTGTATCTCTGTTGGGTTTGTAAACTCCATTACTTCGTTCATTATACTTCTACAGTTCACGAGTAATATTTGCTTTCCCAGTTCTGCCCAGCTGTCTTCTTGTTTTGAAAGCTTCACCTATTTCTTTAACTACACTGAGTATCCCTTTGTCCACATATTTTTATTCCCTCCCCAGCAACCTTAACCAAAAAAAGGAATATTCCTGACCCAGTCATCATTGGAAGTGGGTTCCCTTATAGTGTATCTAACAGCTCAGAAATCATTGCCTTCTATTTAGGTGTAGGCCATGCCTACCAATGGTCTCCACAAGCACATTTAACCTAAATCATAAAGAGGAATAAATATTTCATCACCAGTGTGTTTTTTTTTTTTTAGATTATTCCAATCCAAGTCCAAGGAATTTACTCAGATTTTTTTTTTTAAAAAAACTCAACTGATAAAATTTTTTATAATGAAGATTATTTCACCAACATTAAAACAACAAAATGTTGATAGCTTCACAGGGCCATAAAAACATAAAACATTACTAACAATGACTGGTTGGCTGTTAAAAGGCCAACCAGGTTAAATAAACATAAGTCTGGCTTGCTTTAAGAGTGCCAGCCTGATGCAAACACAGTATTATGATTGGTGAGTGTGAGGTGACCACCAATCAAACTCAGACTGCTGAGAAATGAGTTATTGCTCGTCCAGCAGCATTTCATAGTCCTCAAATTCTGAAGATCCATACATATCTCTGACTAACTAAGAACTTTAAGGATGCGATGCTTTTTCTTTTTGGTGGACTTTCCACTAATACAAGGTAGCTTGGAAGGCAATGAGGAGGGGGATCTCAGAAACTTTATCGTATCCATCTGCCGAAACTTCAGATCAATGGATTTTTCCTGCTTTACTTACAGTCAGTAGGTGTGGGTGTTTCTGCTGCTGCAGCTGGGGTTTCAACTGATTCTGTAGGTACAGCAGTCGCAGCAGTTTTTAAATGATGATGATGCAGATGCGTTACTACTAACATCTGCTGTCTGACCTGTGTTCTCACCTTAGCAGATTTTGTACTGCATTAACATTTGCAAGAGCACACTCTACTTGTGATCTTGACTGCAATGGATGTCTTAGTAGCAACACTTTCTTTCTGGACACAAGGTTGTTCATCCTTGCAAAGCTTGAAGCAAAAAAATGGGTGGGGCCATGGCAATTCAACTATGGATTTTATTTGGTAGTTTATATACATTGTAAGGGTATGCCAAGTTGCTACATAGATGAAAACAACTACGCGGGCAAATCATAACTTATTATCTTAAGACAAATATCTGTGTTCCAAACTACAGACAAAATGAATGTCAGAACCGAAGGATTATTTTCGCAACGCTAGTCACTGGTAGGTGAATTTTATCGAAGTTTCTCTCTGCAAAAAGTAGCCGAGTCAAATCTGATAATAGGACAGATGGTGAGTGTTTGCATCTAGTCTGTCCTGAGGTCGGCTAAAAAGTGAGGACGAGTTTTACCAGTGCATTTCTAAGGTAAATGTGGCGATGCTGCACTCTCAGTGATTTCTGTTGCCTATGAACTGGTTCAAAGGCCCGCATTACTGAAACTGTGTGTTAACATCTACTCTTCACGCCGCAAGTCCAAGTGTGCACATAATACGAATAAATAGGTCTAGTTGTGTTTCACTGCGGCACATCTACAATAAAACCTAACAAAATATTCTCAATACTAATAAATAAAATTAAAAAATGACGTTAACAACATATAAATAAAGCAATTAGCTTCTACGCACCTTAGGACTGACCACTTCAAGCACTGCTTAAAGAGAACCTTTGTGAAAAACACGCAAGTTTGTCTATGGGTCATTTGCAACCACAAAATCTTCTGAATTAAAGGCAGTTTCAAGGGGTGACAAAAACAAATGATATTCACAGTAATATGTTTAAAACATTTACATAAAAACCAAATTCAGAAGGATAATAGAAAGGCTGCTCCTCTACTTTCTCATTCCCACTTAATATTTCTTTGGTGGGATATCTCAAAATTAACAGCACAAATCTAAATTTCCACGTGGAAGAAATCATGGGCACGGCTAGTCTATTATAAACTGACTTTGATTAGTGACTACATTTGGAGTAGCCAAGGGATTAGGTAATTCAACATATATGCCAGATATCACTCTATCTTACTATATATATATATATATATAAATAAAAAAATAGCAAAATCTCAAAACCGAATAATCAAAAATAATGTCAACTAAATAATCGTTAATTACCACATTTACTGCATCAATAATTAACAAAAATTAAAACAAAATATAAGCACATGGAGCGTAGAAGACAGTGAACCCTGAGCAGCTGTATCCAATAGTTTCCACCATTTCTGTTAAATTTATTTGAAGCTTTTGTTTAATTTTTGAATACTTCCTGTGTAGTTAGCATGCTTTAACAATGAATTGAGCATGAACAGCCGTTGTGTACAATAGCAACCTTTTGTTATGAATTTCTTTGTAGTAACGTTTTTCACTATTCCAGGTGATATGGCTCAAGGTGGCTGGTTCTTGAAAAGAGATTGCAATGTTTATGGCATCTCTTCAAGTGCAGGTATACAACATTGTAGAGTCCAAGGCAGAGTAATTATGGTGGAGAAAATCCAACAGCTAACAAGATTAAAAAAAAAAAAAAAAATTAATTTGATTGCAATGAAGTGCACACTCCAGTGGCAATTACCCTACACACCCATTTTTTCCCTTCTCCTGTACCTGCCTACTTTAGCCCGCAATGATTTTCAACTTTCAGTGTTTTTTTTTTTTTTTGATAAATTATTCATAATTTTTCTTGGTAATTTATTCTAATTCCTAACCCGTAATTGAGTGCCAGCTTGTGATCAAGATCACCCTTTTCCTTTCCATTTACCTCTCTTAAATCTCCCACAAAAATCTTTCCACACGTCACCAAGAATATACGCCTTGTACAATCCCATGAGTATTTTCACCCTTCTCATATCTTCCAGAGAATCCCATTCCAGCTACCTTATCATTCAAGCTACTGGTTGTGTTCTGCAGTGACTTCCAGAGATGGAAATGAGGAACTACAAAACTTTATATAGATCCTCAGGAAACTAAGACATAGAAGAAAAATGGAAAGCGGCTGGTGTAGATGATATTACTACATATGTATTAAAGATAGTGAATGTATTATAACTTACCTTGAAATGTTATTTAGAATGAGTCTGGAGTCTTACTACTTACCAGATGACAGGAAAAGAACAATAGTAGTACCTGTTCAGAAAAGATGGGTGACAAGCAAGGCTGAAAATCCCAGACCGATTATTTTGACATCAGCGGTTGGAGAGGGCAACTACATCAGAAATGTCTGTGAGCAATCAAACTGCCTTTCATAACAACAACATGGCTTTAGGCAAGGATATTTTTGTGAATCTCAGATGGTGAAGTATATGCAAGATACTTAGGAAGAACTGAACAAGGGAGGCCAAGTTGATATTGTAGCAATGAATCTTTCTAAGGCATGCAATGCAATGACATGATTCCTATTTAAGTTTAAGCTTGGTTCTTAATTCAGTTGCCAATCTGCTTGTATTATTACACTGCAAAATATAACAGTTTAAGGTTATTCATAGATCACTCTATATATTCTTCAAAATTGTGAATTTAAACTGATATCAGAACACAATAGCACTTTCTAGAATGTTAAATCAGACTTCAAAATCATACAAAATATTGCAGGTTATTCTTTGAACAAACATACGCTGACATGAACCATTCAATCTTGCAACATTAAACTGAATTGCAACCCCATTAAGGAGAGATTTGAAGAATTGTTCGACACTTTGAAAATTTTGTTAAGTTCCATTTAGTTGCCAAAACGTTCTATCATTGAACATCCTAGTTTTGTGAAAATTCTTGGATTAATGGAGCAAAGAAAACTAAAATCTTAATATTACTAAAGTTCAGCACATCTAAAAAAAAGGTGCAAGTCCTTTACCATATATTAACTACTGGAATATTTTCAAAGTTCTTCTTAGTCAAAATATTTCTATCACTGCTGAAACATTTCTACCCTGCTAAAAGATTTCTAAGTTCCGAAAGGTTACATGATGTAAAATTTTCTAAGTCTCATATCTACATGATGATAATTTTTTTAAGTTTTTGCTGCCTCCCAATCATGAAACAATGTGACACACACTGCTCCCTTAATGACTGGCGTAATGGGCAAAACTGGCTACGGTGTTCATATCCTTGCATCTGGGAAGTATTCTTTCTCTTTGCCATAATACTGTAGCTTATTTTAGTCTGATTTTTCTGAAACTTCACAATTACGTAGGACTGATTATTTTTAATACTTTTGCCAATTATAAATATTCTTCTAAACCTCTTTATTTAGCAGTTGTTAAACTGTGAAGTGTAAGGGATGGTTATTTTAGTTATTTCTCTGTAACTTGAATGATTTTTAGCTCCCCAATAGAGTTATATGTCTGAACAGTTTTGATTTTCTTTCCTATTTAATTTGGTCTAAGAATTTGTTCTAAAACTAGTTTTCTTTAGCTGTTAAAATAAATTATTTTTATGGCATCTTGCACTTGTTTTATTAAATTCTTTCTTGTAGCTATAACTCTCTTATTTAATTATAATTTTAAATGAAGAGTGGAGGCTCTCTTGGCATTGTACACAGATGAAGTTTGTATATGTTCTATTTAACTATTCATGTTTCACCTTCATCAAATTCCTATTTATAAATTCTATTTTCACACTTGCCAATGACGTGACGGTAAAGTGCCAAAGCCCCATTTATCATCCTTTAAACATAAATTTAGTTCCAAACTGTTAATATATTTTTGTTTTTATTTAATTTTAGCTATCATTTGGTCCTATTTTACATCTTCTATTTTTTTATTTACAGAATTGTATTTATTTGTCCCTCTAAAAAGGTTATTTTGGATTTATTTACGAGTTCTAATATTTGTCAGCAAGTCTTCCTAGTTGCTGACAATACATTGTCATAGTTAAATCTTGTTTGTTTATTTAAATAAAGTACCTTTGTTTCATCAACCCAAAAACCGTTCCTTTTTGTCCGCATGACCTTGTTGTTGATAATGTCATGAACACATGGCAAATAAACTTTCAGATTCGTTTATCCTCCCAAAAAAATTTCGGATGATACAAATACTTCTTCAAAACGCTTGTTTTTGCCTGTACAAATAATCAAAATATTTGTGACATTTTCCCTCAGATTTAATTTTACGGTTCATTTTTTACTTACTCACAAGATACTGTTACTATTTTGACTTGAAGTATCCTTTAATATCAATTTTATGCTTATATAGTTTATTTACAATGTTAAGAGCTTTAAATTAACTCCTCCTACAGGTTCCACGAAGCTTATTCCTACGTTACAGATTAATGATCTGTTTTATGCTTAGTTTTTACTAAAAATATCGTGGGCAATTGATTACTTATTTATGTTGCTACCCCTCATCTTTAATATTTATATATATGTGTATATACAGAATGGAATAACTGATTAAAGGTTATACCGCAATTTTTAAGCACTACGGTCAATTTTTTTAAAAAAATAATTAGATTAAATTTAGTTTATTATAATAATTTTAGTCACATTCGGAATTTTCTGTCCGTTTCAGTCTCTAGTAAAGATGTATTTTTATTTATTTAACACTTAAATTCTTCTTCTTAGTCAATCATGGCATCAGTCTGCGGTGGTCTTCCATTCAGTTCTGTTCTCTGCCTTTTCTTCGTATCTACATACATATCGTCTTCAGCCAACATCTTCCATCATCTGCTGGATATATTTTGAATGTGCTCTTACTTGTCATCTCTTTCCTTCTACCATTCCCTCCATTATTGTTTTTACTAAGCTCTCATATCTTAAGGTATGTCCAATTAATATTGTCCTCCACATTTTTATACTCTTCCATAAAGAGTTATACTCCCCTGCTTTCTCAAAAATTTCCTCATTAGTAATCTTGTCCCTCCACGTAATCTTTAACATCCTTTTGTAGCCCAATTGCTCAAATGAAATTAATCTTCTTTTCTCTTCTGTACCAACACATCCATACAGGACAATACTCCAGACATAAGCTTTTAATTGGCTTTTCCTTGTTGTCCAGCTGATGTTATTTGTTGTAAAAATTCGTTTCTTTTTTGACGAATGATATTTTTGCTGGGCAATTCTGCATTTTATCTCATTCTTGCTTCTTCCATCTTTTGTGATTTTGCTTCCTAGGTATTCACATCCTCCAATGTTTCTCCATTAATTTTAATTTTAGTGTTTTTATCTTTACCACATACCACGACTTTAATCTTCGCTTTATTAATTTTCATATTGTACTCATACCCCACTTTTTCCAAATTTTTTTTAAGATCCTCTTCACTTTCTGTTAATATCACAATGTCATCTGCGAATCAAATCATATTTACAATTTTTTCCCTGTATCTTTATCCCAGCATCAATTTCGTCTCTGATCTCATCCAGTGAGTCTTGAATATAGTCATTGAAAATTAAGGGAGACAGTGCACATCCTTGTCTGACTCCTTTATGTATCGCTGCTTCCTCTTGTTTATTTCCAATTTTTATTACAGCCTTTTCATTTTTGTAAAGAACATCTTCACCCATTTAACATTATCAAATGCTTTTTCAATCTATGAATCTTAAATACGTGTTTTTTCCCCCTTGTCTTTCTCTATCCTCTTTTCTAATAGTAGCCTCAATGCAAGAATTGCTTATACCTCTCCTTTTTCTGAAATTGAATTGTTCTTCTGTTAGAAACTATTCTACTTGTTTTTCCATTCGTTGTAGTACTAAATTGGTGATAATTTTTGATGCATGAGCTACTAAGCTCATTGTTCGATATTGCTCTCATTTTTAGCACCTAATTTCTTTGGTAAGGGAATGATTAAATTTGTGTAAGGGTATGTTTCCTTCCTTATAAATATCCTATTCTAGCTGGAACCATCTTTCTTTCATTACAGAACCATATTTTTTCAAGAGTTCCACTTTCAGATTAGCGATACCTGGTGCCTTTGTATTCTTTAATCACCCTAGTGCCATTTCAAATTCCTCTCTTAATATGCTGTATCCCTTATTTTCTTCTTGCACTTCATCCTGTGTTTCTAGAATATTATTTTCATCTAATTTTGCATCCTCGTACAGGTTTTCTATGTATTGCTTCCACCTTATCCCAATTTCACCATGAACTGGTTTTCTTGGTTTACTGTCTGTTCGGTTATTCTCCAGGTGTCATGGAGTTTGAATGGCCCATTTACTGTTAGCTAACCATTAAGTTACATCAGCAGAGCACAAATAACAAAATATAATGAATAGGTGAAGAAATGTTCACTACAGAAATATCAACAAATAAATAAAGCAGAAAACCACATAACTTACTTATTAGTAGGGAGGTGAGAAGAGACAGCAAGGCAGTAGAGAGTACAATAGCAGCAAAGAAGGGGGCTACTGATGCATCATGAACAATATTATGGCTATATTAGAAAAATGTGAAGAAGATATTCATATAATTGTGGATAAGGGTGCAGAAAAATTTACCAACGAAATGAAAAATGTATCAGCATCCAAAATGTGGGCCCCATACGATACCACCACGGCTGTACGAGCAAACCTAGTTGCTTCAACTTATATTTTCATGAATAAGGGCAAAATGTTGTCTTTTTAGTGTCTTTTGCTGTCACAGCCCTCTTTCTCGCTGGGATGAAAATATTTTTTTAGTTTTTTTTGTTAAGGATATTAATTTTTCAAAAAGCAGATTATAAAATTATAATACAATGAGAATGTCAAATTACTAATAAGGCCACAAGTACAAAAAAAAAAAAAAATCTATACAGTTATACTATAAATCAGTACTGACCAAGAAAATTACAAAAATTTGAACAAAGTGACCAATGATTTTATAGCCACTTTTATTAGTAATAATCAATGAATGTCCACATCAAACAGTGATCCAAAGCTTCATAATAAACTGTGAAAAATAAGAATGCATTTGTTAAATTGTTTTTTTGAAAATTTCCTAGACAGTGCGCTGTTTTTTTGCTGGATTGCTTTGTTCCATGTTATCTGTAGTTGCCGAATCAACCAGTATCTGTCTTTTGCTCCCTTCTAAGATGCTGTCACTCTGAAATTTAACAGTAAGAACTTAATATAAAGATATTAATAATTGTAATGGCAACAAATTAGTTTTAAGTTAAAGTAATGTAAGGTTAAATTGTATCCTGAAGGGATCAAGAAAATTTGTATTGACATAACAACCTTCATCTCAAAGATGAACTGTCCTAATGCATACTTACAGAATCCTCACTTCTATTCTGTTCATCAAGCGCCTTACATAACTTTTTGGAACTGATGTGGAAATCTCGACTTGCATTTTGCTTCACATGCTGCATTAGGTCAATCTGCACACAACAAATCAGAAGAATTATTCCAAGAAACCTATTAAGGAATGGAGAAGTTTGCTCCGTTTTCAAAATTTATTTGAAACTCGTCTATTTTTTCAGTTAAAAATTTGTGTAAACCCAAACAAATGGAGCAGTTGTTTTTACATACTGTTATCTGCTTAATGTAAAAGCTCCACAAGAGGTTAGCAATATTACAGATTAAAAATACATTTTAATAGATCTCTGTGTATGACAGAAGAATCCAATTTCTTTCAGCAACTGAAATTTTAAGAGTGAAGCTTCTGTCAAAGAATGTACATTCAACCTACCACCTTAAATGTATTATGTCAGTAGGACAGTATCATCTATTTTGTGACTAATAATAATTAAAAAAAAAAAAAAAAACGGCTTTTACATTATTCACAAAAAAATTTAGTACCTCTACTTATGGTCAAAAAGCTTCTCTAGTTCTCAAAATACAAATGTGAACTCATCCTTTAGTGAGCTAACCGTGTTAGTATACAACCTGAGGCTTTCAAAATTATTACCGATTCAAGCCCACTATGGAGCACTTATAATTAGTCCTTTCTTGATGTTTGCCTTCATTCCGAATTACTTTTAACCCCAAACCTCATTGAGCCACTTGCTTCCCGTCTTATAGTTTTGATAAGTGAAAAGACCTTCTTGGTCAACCTATTGCTGCCCATTCTCAGAAGATGCCTATAAAACTTCAGAAAGACATAAGACCTATTTCATGATACTATCAGTAGGACATTACATTGACCTAAATCATAGTCAAAATAGAAACAACAAACTGATAAGATTATCACAATAGCAGTATTACCTTTACAAAACTGTACATGCATATTTATTTGAATTTCTGAAATAAGGTTTAAAAATCACACTTTACTTAAATTTCAATGGATACACCTGCAAAATTCTATAAATACTATAAGTTACATATTAATTATTTGTTCAACATCAATTAACTATCCGGCATGTTAGTCTCACTACCTTCTGTGCTACTTTGGGTAAAATAATTCAAGGATTTAGCATACTGTCTAAATGTCATCGCTGAATTTTCTGTGCTAGGCTGCTACATGTTAAATGAAAAATAGGCTTTACTATAAGATACATAATATTCACACTTATATTGCTATTATGAAGTATTTAATTCAATTCACCATCTTGGCTTATTTATTTATTACTCTTGTTCTATGGTTCCCTGCTGAAGAGGGACATTTGGTATCTGAAGCATGCCATAGATAATATGAGGGTAATTCGAAACGTAAAGAACTTTTGTTTACCTCAATATTTTTATTTAAGTTAATGAAATAAAATTTTACAACACATCTGATACCTTAGCTGTTTTTCTACACCGTCACTGTTCACATTTAAATACTTATTGTAGAGTTTTACTAATCAGAAAATTTAACACCATTCCAGCCAATATTAACACAGAGATGTGTGAATGAAAAGGAAGCATTATGCTGAATCATAACATACAAAATTCCCAAGATTCAGATCAGCTGAAATATATATACATATCGTGTTATTATGGTTCCCAGTAATTTGTTTCTGATACCTTGTTTTCCCACCAAATTGATTGTTTTTCATCGATTCAGTAGTTGCACTTCCCCCCTCTCTTACACTACCTTCTGTGCCCGCCATTTTATGCATTCACCAGACAGCCGTCGTGTGACGTCTGGCTCCGCCTGGTGTCTCACTTTTAGCAAGAATAAGGATTACCTGCCTAAATATAGCACGTTTCTTGTGTTTGTTCTTTTTTATGTTTATAAATCCAGCCACCGTCATCTGTGGTAAATGATGTGTCGTTTCCCTATTGTAACAGCCCTCATACCTGAATTTTGAATAGTATTGTACTGTATGAAGTATTTGTAGTGAGCTAAAGTTTGCTTGAATATGATCTGGTATGTTTGTTTTGTAATTTCTTGTAAATCAGTGTATATAGACTTTGTTTTATGAAAGAAAATTATTTAAAGTCGATTTAATATGTTTAAGAACCGAGTGGTGCAAGAGAATTTCTTAAATGTTTGTAATTCCATGTATTAATGCAAGTTATGATGACTACAGGACAATTTTCTACAGTTTGAGATGATTTCTGCAAATAATTTTGTATTTAAGTATCTCTAATTACCATTTCTGATCATTTTGTAATGTTGTTAAGTAATTTTGTATGAATTCCGATTGTTTTTAATATGTTTGATTGTTTGAGTGATTGTTAATGATCGAGAAATATCGGGCGGATGCCTTTGAAGAATTCTCGTAATTTCGATAGAGACTATATAAACAGATCGACTGGACAGAGCAGTTAGTTGACTTCATTCAGTTTTACAAAGAGATTCATCCAGTTAGCTTCACAGAGATTTTATTTGCAACGGCTCAGAAGTGCATATCTGTATTGTATCTATGCTTGTGAATATCGCTGACTTCGTTTTGAAAACAATAAACAAATCTTCAACATAACCTTTTGGTGGACTTTTTAATTAATCAATATATATAAATTAAACCACCGAAGAACGTAATATGGCGAACGTTGACAGGACGAGAAGACATTAAACCACCGAAGAACGTAATACTATCCTTCCTTAGTTTTATTGCCTTAAAGCACTTTCCTGCTCCTTGTTGTTATTGTAACAGCCCCACGGCCTCCTTCTGTGTTCTGTCTCGTTGTTCATATGCCTTTGTCTTTTCATCTTTTCCCTTCCCGTCGTGTTATTATGGCTTCCAGTAATTTGTTTCCGATACCTTGTTTTCCCGCCAAATTGTTATTCATCAATTCAGTAGTTGCGCTTACCCCGTCCTATACTACCATCTATACCAGCCATTTTATGCAGCCTCCATTCACCAGACGGCCATCATCGTGTGCATGTCTGCTTCTGCCTGGTGTCTAGCTTTTAGCAAGAATAAGGCTTACCTGCTGAAATATTGCGGGTTTCTTGTATTTGTTATTTTTTATGTTCATCAATCTGGTCACCGTCATCTGTGGTAAGTGTTGGGAAATATGACCCATCACTTACCACAGATGAAGGCGGATGGGAGCAACAAACACAAAAAGAAACAAACACAAGAAACACGTAATATTTTGGCGTACAGCCTTATTCTTGCAGAAGTGAGACACCAGGCAGAGCCAGATGTGTACACAACAATGGCCGTCTGGTGAATGGCATGACCGACAAAGATGGTTGTATAGGTGAGGGAGGGGGTAGTGAAAATACTAGATCAATAACCAATAAAGCTGAAGGTATAATATTGTCATCGAAAGTGGTAGATCAACATAATAACTGACTGACGAAATACATACCATATTTTGAAAAGATTTAAGTACAAAAAATACAATATAAGCAAAATAAATAGTAGTGATAATAAGTGCTGGGTCTGGTGGGAGTGATTTATTGGAGATTGAGGCCTGGAGGATTTCTGGTGTCCAGGATATACTGATAGGCTAGTTCCCATCTATGTAGTTCAGAGGAGGTTGTATTATCAGAAAAAACTTGGATCGCCCTAACTAAGAAACAGTTGCTAAATTATTCAGTCTGTGTGAATTGACATGTTTTGACACTAGATGGGCCTCATTATTAGTATACCATACAATGTCCACCTGTGGTCATTAGTTCTGATAGCAAGTAGACTAGTAGTGAAGCCTACATATGAGCTGGAGCAATGGAGGCCTGTAAGTCGATATATGAAGTGTGTTGTAATGCAAGTAGTATGACCAATAATGGGAAATGTTTCACCTGTGGTAGGATTGGAGTAAGTGGCAGTAGCTGGATGCATGCTGCATGCTTTACAGCAGGTTCTGTTGCACAGGAATGATCCCTGTGGTAGTTTGGGGGAATTACTGGGCGAGTACTTGTGAACCAAGATATTTTTTATATTTGGTGGTCTGCTAAAACATATGCGACAATGGGTAGGATTTTATGGAGAATGTTGTGGCATCCAGGGGAAGGAACGTAGGAAGTCATGCCCATAACAAAGGATTAGGTTAACGGACTCCAGACCAGGGAAGAACTGGGTGATGAAAGCGGGGTTGCAGTTAGTTATATCTATATCTATACGATGAAAACCGGATATATTGGTCTTACAAATACTCGGAAACTACGGAGCAGATTTCGATGGGGTTTTCACCGTTTTAAAGCTCAATTCAGTTGTTTAGCATGTCTTAAGTTTCAACGTTAAATAACTCAGGAGTGTCGTGAATGGAGAGGCTCATCCACGACATTGCATGGGTTGTATCAATGAGGACTGCTGTCGATTCAGTTTCAACCGACATATGCATCAAAATGTTGATAGACAACTAGTGGTTTATTTTACTTCTACAGTCAAGCTAAACTGATCGAAGTAGGTAACACACCTATTACTTGCTTCTTAAGACAAGAAACAAGGTTACAGCTAAGCAACTGTCCGTTTGCTAGTGCATCTTAACTAGACTGGTTACTTACTGGAGGAAACGTCTCTCTATTGGATTCTAGTACTTTAATCCTTAACTAATGACAAGGTATTCTGGAAGGAAAAACAAACCTATTCAGTAAACTCTATAATTTATTCTATCACTTGATAAAAATATATGACGTTACATGGCACACAATAAGACTGAAATCATGATGGCACAAATCACTTACTTACATTCCATTACAGACACATATAACCTTTACAAGAATCTAACTGTTGCACAAGACCTATCCCTTGAAATGAGTGATTTGAATGTCTGACTATAAATCTATAAGCAACAAGCGCAGGAATATCAGATGGCTGGGTGTTACCTTATTTGTTATAGATCTTTCTCGAGTCGATGATGGTGTTAGACTAGGGTTACCAGAATTTTTTCTCCAAATCCGGGGACGCTTCACAACTTTATCACCAAAATCCGGGGACGCTTTTGCCATTTGTCCTAATTACGCGTTGTACTTTTGTAAGTTATATGTTTAAAGGATGGGTTAACTTAAAAGCCACATATTGTTTATATTTTGTATTTTAAATGAGGATCACAGTGTTGCAATTGATTCTAATATCAAGCTCTCATCTTCCGAACCGCTCGCGGAAGTAAAAGCCAACCAGGACGCAACATAGGGGCATAATATTCACTTCAAACTAGGGAACTCGGAGTGGAATAACTGGTAGAAATAAAAACACATACAAGAATTACAAGAGACAAGGTTGCAGCTCACAAAGACCGACTTACATCTGTGAACCTAAGTTTCCGTCGGTAAGGCTTGCTAAGAACATCAAAGTCTAAGGGAGTCAAAGTCTAAGGGTAAGGTAGGCGCGAGTTCTCAATTCTAAGTTCAAATCCTACATTTGTTTAACCTAAGTCCCAGGGAGGTGCGCGGCTTCAAAGTACTATTCGACCATGTCGTTCCGTCGACTAAGTCCTATACTGGCATCAGAGCCTATGCCCGAGCCTAACTTCTGCTTCCTCATGAAGACTGAAGGCGAGAGTCGAAGGCCTGCTAGTCTAGCTGCCGTGCCCCGCTCCGGACAGCTTCCAACCCCACTCACTGGCTGCTGGTCCCTAACTAGCTCTGTTGCTTGCTGGCCCTCCTCTGGCTTCAGTGACCCAAACGACCCCCTTATATATATCGCTTGATTGCGTCCTTAATCTGCCTTCTAGAAGCTTCTGTAGCTTCTGTCACGTACTCCCCCGGGTCACGTTGCAATACACATGCCTATTCACCTATTTCGGGCCCCCGGTGGCTGCTTCCCGGATACCTCTTTTGGTAGCTTCCATGTCTAATGACGTTGTTGATCTGTGTTCTGGAGACTTTCTAGTCGTTGCCTCACTAATGGCTCTTTCCTATACTTGCGGCTTCTCACGCAACTGAATATTCCTAACTATTTTGTGCTTATTTCACGATATTTGTGACACATTCGCGACAACAGATAGCCTTGTTGCACACAGCAAGGGAACTTGATTTTCCAAAGCTGTTGTTTCCAAGACGCAGTATCCTTGTAATTTTCTTTTATTCCTAGGCACGTACAAGGAAAGAAGTGCTCTTCATATCTCTTGCTTTAAACGAATGCTTTAGCAAATCAGGGCTTTTAAAGAATTCTCGCTTGATTAAAAAAAAAAAAAATCTGAGGACAACAGTAAAAATCCGGGGACATTGCGGGGACCAAATCTGTCCGGGGACAGAGACCTAAATACGGGGACTGTCCCCGGCAAACGGGGACGTCTGGTAAGCCTATGTTAGACTCCCCGTTCAACTGGCTACAGAGCGTCGTCTGCTACCATTAGCGGTGGAGGGGGCATCTCGCCCTATAAATGGCTAGACCCTACACGTGGTTACTTTTAGAGTTCATAAGTGGCTCTTAGCTGTTCAACACAGACCACAGGGTGGGGGCGGCAAATCTCACGCACTCAGTGCTTACGAAAGGGAAACTCGCCACCTACGCAGTTCCCAGGCTATGCAAGTGAACTTTCAGCTCTCGACCTTGAAGCTCGTGTGGTGTTACCACTCGACTCTGAAAACAAAACACGTTTCCTGTCCGGCTGACTTGGAACCTGGCTCGCTCACCGAGGTCCACAGCTCACATGCTCAATAAAGATGAATGAAATCTAATAAATATTCCTTTCCTCTCTGATTGATAATCCAAAATTAGCGCTGTCGCTAAAGGAGCATTAAATGAAACTCTGAACGTATTATGACAAATCCCAAAAATGGAAGGATTAAATGTTGCATACTTCACACTAAACACACAACTACAATTTCTCTGACCATTGCCTTTAATGAAAGCAATAAGGTAACTTTACAATAATAACTATTTTGCACATTAAACAAATCTTGAAGTATTCTTTCCTTTCATTCAGGATATTCAGATTTAAACGTCATAGATAGCCGTAACGTATTCTTTTAATTCGGGATATTCAATTTTTAAACGCCATGGAAAGCCGTAAAATCAACAGAGATTGTTCTTTAAGAAAATCTCTGAACATTATCTCTAGCCTTCAGCATTAGTCTTCTGTTTTCGATAATATTATTCCGGATTCACTTTTGATATTTTTGTAAAAGGCTGAATCTGCAGAGTTAAAGTATCTGGCGTTTCGAGCAAAAAGTATGTAAATTCATAAGAATGCACTATTGCTCGGCACTGAGAATATAAAAATTGTTGTTGGGTGACTAGCCGAGTTAAAGGTAGTTATAATTAAAAAATATTTTGGCGATCTCATTCACTGTCGCCATCTTCTGGTGAAGTGCACTCAGGAACGTGGGATGTTGTTGAGCCAGCCCTGACTCCTGCTGCTACGCTGTGATTGGTTGGCTCTGGAACCTGTCATAGCAGTGGTCAAGTCTCGTCACAACTTAATTCAATGCCATGATGGAGCCACAGTTTGATTTGATGCCCCTTGTTTGCATGGTCTGAAGCAGATGGGCCAAAGGCCATCACACGTTCAAAGGAAATATCAGAAGACAAGCCTTCATCATAAATTGCTTATCCATCCGCTGCGTCAAAATGGATCCGTTGCGGGAAGCTGACCAATCACGTGGCAGCATGGCTCATTACGAGTCAGGCCAGCAACTGATTTGTTTTGACACAGCGTGTCAGGTATCTGTTACATTTTATAGCTGCATGACAAAATTTTATTTTAGAACGGTGAGTTGGATTAAATAATATTGCATTTTATTTTTATAGTCAGTTTACATGTTTATTTAAGCTATAAATCAGTGTTTGCAGTTTTCACGATAGTATTTTGCATTGCATCAGTTTTAAGCATTCGCCTGGAATAATATTTAGAAAGTTCATATTTAAATTATTTATTTTCGCCTAAACTATTGAAGTTGTAAGATTTTTCATAATAACTAAAGTTAATGTTTGCTACAAGATCTAGTGATCTGCAAATTTTCAGAGAAAAAGAATTATTTTTATTGGCAAGGTCAATGTTTGATGATGAAAGCTTTCTGACATGTGATTTGATATAGGGTTAGCCTTCCAGAAACTACCAATGTGAAGCGATAGCTTTGCCGTTTCCCACGGTTCGTGAGAGAGCAGGCAGATGCCTAGAATTTTCCTTGTTTGCAGCGAGTCTTTGAGAAGCAGTGAACGCGATAATATGTAGTCTCGTGCAGTAGCAATCAGTCTTTGAGAGACAGTAGGCTTGTCAACATGCAGCTTAGCTCATCCAGTTTTATCATAATGTTGCACTAAAATAGTATTTTGCCATATGGGGCCTTGGGATGATTTAAGTTAACCAACCAGTGGAACAATGGGAGCGTATGACTAACTTTTAATAGATTTCTCCAACAAAAAATGGTACTGTAAACTATAGGGTGTGGTTTGGCTCGAATCAGTTAATCAAACTTGTAAACTTTACTTCTGTGACGTTGTCTGATTGCCTATTCAGTTATTGACTGTGCAAGGTTTTCAGAATATAGTGAGTTTAAACAACAACCTACTCTTAAACATTATTTACCGATACCTTTTCCTTAGCTTGAGGTAGAAAAGAAGCTGAGTGGCAACCTGTATATTGTAGCATAGTCATAACTGGACTCCAAGACAAAGCCTTTATGCAGAACCCCACTGCAAGCTTGTTGTCTTACAAGCGGATGGATAAGCAATTTATGGCGAATACTTTGTCTTCTGATATTTCTTTTGAACGAGCGATGACCTTTGGCCCATCTGCTACAGGTCATGCAAACAGGGGCATCGAATCAAACCGTGGCTCCATCAGGGCATCGAATTAAGTTGCGACAAGACTTGACCACTGCTATGACAGGTTCCAGAGCCGACCAATCACAGCGTAGCAGCAGGAGTCTGGGCTGACTCAACTACATCCCACGTTCCTGACTGCACTTCACCAGAAGATGGCGACAGCGAATGAGATCGCCAAAATATTTTGTAATTATAACCTACCTTTAACTCGACTAGTCACCCAGAACAATTTTTATATATCCATTTACTTCATAATTGAATCAAATGTGAGTTTCTAACATAATCTAGCATTGTTCAGTAATGTAGTAATGCAATTGCTTAAGCAAATTAACGATGCTTGATATACATGAATCTTTTTGGACGAATTAAAATAGTGTACGTGCAAATTTACTTCAACCCACCTGTTTCTTGGTAGGGGGCGGGTGAATTTAGGTTTGTTTTCCAAAAAAAGTTGACACGAATTTTATAAAACTTTGTACAAATGTTTCTCATTGTGGGAATAAAAATAGAGTACAGTTAAATTTACACCACCTATACTGGGCAACACCAGGAACTCCGCTAGTATATATACAAACACTTGACAAGGGGTTAACCCAAAATCTTGTGTTTTCTGTGTCTGTGTATTATTTTGTGTTGCTGCTACCCTCCTCCCTTCAACTTTGGTGAGTGTTTTTAGTATGTTATCTATCCTTTCCATATAAATATTGCCTCATGCCCGTTCTTTCTTTCCATTGTTACCGATATAAGTATATGTAAAAACTAAGTAAATTAACAACAACCAAACAATTACTCACATCAGCCATCTGATCTTGCACTATAAATATTAACATAACATGATGCTATAACTAATTGAACGACCCTCATATAACAAATACATAAGTCCTTAGAAAATCCAAACATTGGCATGCATAGTCTCAAAAACTATGTCTTATTAGTAAGCATTACCCACTAGATGGCAGAAAAACTTACAGTCAGCTCCATCACATGGTGTCATAGTTACTGTTGATTGAAGCAGACAAGTGCTGTTCATTTTCAAAAATGGAAAAAAAACCCAGAGAATCTAGAGTTGATTAAACACTTTTATTTAAAAAGTTTAAAAGCGAAAGAGATCAAAAACGAGTTGGTTGAAGTTCACAGTGCATCTGCTCCTGCATTTGTAACTGTTTACATTTGGGTAAATGAGTTTAAATGATGTTGAACATCCACACACGATGAACAACATTCGGGATGTTCATTGGAAGTGACTATCTCTGAAATCATTGTCAAAATGCACAATATGGTTTGAGATGACTGACAATTCAAAGTGCGCAAAATAGTAGAGGACACAGTCATATCACAAGATAAAGTATATTAAATTTTGTGTGACAAATTCGCTGGGAATTTTTTTTGGCAAATTGGATGCCACAATTGCTCTCAATGGAGAATAAGTACATTTGTGAGGCTGTTTTGTTGCTTGTCTGTCACAACATTACCCGGTTTCTGCATAGATACATAGCTGTGGACGAAAAATGGGTACCATTCACTAGTACACTCCAGAAACTAATGAACGGTCAATATAGAAGGTTTTGAAGGTGAACAGACTCCATAGAAGGCATATACAGTGAAACCAACCAGCCAGGTGATGGACACGTTTTTTTTTTTGGGATGCACGCAGAATCATCAACATCGATTACTTTGAAAAAGAACACACAATAACTGGAGCTTACTATGCATCATTATTGCACCAGTAAGGTGAAGAAACCAATAAAAAAAACAATCCTCATTTGAAAAAGATCCTCTTCCATCAGGACAATGCACGAGTGCACGCCTGAATAGTTTTTATGGCCAAAATTATGAAACTGAAGTTCAAATTATTACCACATTCACAGTATTTGCCAGATTTGGGTTCTAGCAACTTTTTTATATTTTCAAATTTTAAAAAAAAATGACTCGGTGGAGAATGGTTCATGTCAAATAAGGAGGTCATCACTCAAACAGATACCTATTTTACAGAACTTACAAAAATGTGTTTTTTTTTTTTTTTTTTTTTTTTATTTCACTAGAGACGGGATGTAGGCTGGGGGTAAATCTATGAATTCACATCACTGAGATGTTATGATGTGTTGCATGTATGATATACCCGTTCGACGCTTCTTGGAACACACAGTTGTTATCCGATTTTGATGGAACTGTGCGTACGTATACTTTAAGACAAAGAGAAAAATACTGTTTCTGTTTGATTTAAAAATACCTAAATCCTCTCCTCCTTTCCTCTCACCTTAATGTCTGTCAACATTGTTCATAAAAACTCACAATTTTTATCCGATTTTGATAGTACTTAGCACACGTACTTCAAAAGAAGGCGGTCTAGTAGCTCAGCTGTTAGGGCACTTACTTCCAAAAGTTTCTCTCTATGGTTGCGGTTTCAAATCCTGTGGTGAGCAGGAATATTTAGGAGTTGTATTCGATCATATGAGCCATGCCAAGCTCTTCCATGGTTCTGATTCCACATTAAACTGTAGGACCCTGAGGAAAGGGATTGGCATTCCTGCCTCTGATGCAATAACTTAGTACATCTCCTTTGTAATGATTCGACCAACCTTCGGGCTGTGGACTAAGTTAGAGTTTTTGAAGTGAAACCTTCTTTAGGTGTGTTGGGTGATTTTTTAATGAGTAAAATCTTACTGGTACACATCACCGACATACTAACGTTAACACAGTTTATCTGTAGCGGTCTGGTGGCTCAGTGCTTAATGTGTCTTGACTGGAACGAAAGATCCCTGTTTTGAATCCGTGTCTTAGCATGGATTTTTGTCAACCCTTAATCTGAATTTCACCTCTAGCACAGCTTGCTGTATAAGGTGAAGTACACCAGAATGCTTCCATACTTCAGATTCCATGATAAACTGATAGTCCCCTGTACCTGGTAGGCCTTGTGGGTTAGGTTAAGATGGCTAAGACAGGGGCGGAATGTGCACCCAATAGAAACCCTACCACATGGAAGTATTATTATTTAATATATCTGTAGCTATAAGTATGACATGTTGCACATATGATATTCATAGTTTTAAGTTTTCACTTCTGTCAGCAGTTGCCAGTCACTGCCAATTGTTTTTTGTTATCTTTTTCTAAGACCTTAATAAATGTTCTGCATATTATTCAGATTAAGTTTTTTGGGGTATTCTGCAAAATAGTTCTGAATTATTGGAATTTTCAAAATTTGGATTCTTCAGGTTTGATTTAGCTTTCCTTACGCTGAATTAAAACAAAAATATTCTAACCTTAGTTTTTGTAGACAGTTTGATAATAAGTTGTTCAAATTGCTCTCTCTCAAATAGTAAACTAGTTCTGGATTTAGCTCCTTTCAGTAACTTCGATTTTAAAGTCCAGTTGTTTATTTTTTTCTTCTTGTTACCATTGTCTTCTCCCTCCATTTCCTGCAAAATTTTTAGTCTTTTGTAATTAAAAAGAAATAAACACATAAAACTCCTGAATGTAAAAATAAAAAACAAAATGGGAATAAGAGGCAGCTTAATTACAGTACATAACAGTGCATTGTGATCTACAAGTTGTACAAATCATATACCATGGATAAACTGAAAACTTTTAAGGTACTGCATAAATGGTTGTGTACCCTAACAGGAAAAGAACAGATGCTTAGAATATATACTAAAGAAAAAAGAAATAACAGTTACACAAAAGAAAAATACAAAAATCAATTCCAACTTTTATTGAGACAAATTACTTTACTTAACAATTTTGCAATAATATTCATTTTAGGGCAAACTTTACACAATAACAGAAATAAAATAGAAGTAAAAATAAAACAAAACCAAAAGAACTGAGAATAGAATAATGTTCAAGAGAATGTTGACTTGATTTTCAACTGCTGAACAACTATTAAAAATGAAGTGAACAGGAATTCTTCACGGGTCTTCTGCCGGATAAGATCTTCTAAACACGACGTTTCGGCAGTCACCTCCGCTGCCTTCATCTGGTGAGCTGTCATCGCGAAGTAGCTGCCGGCAGCTTATCCTTGTATTATTCTTACTTTGGCAGAAATTCTTGTTAAAATGAAAATTACACATTAATATTACCTCCTTCCCACCAGAACGATGTAATTACAAAATCCTCTAGAATTTATTTCTCCTGAACCACAACTTTGAGATAGGATAAACACTATGTTCCTTAGAAAAAAATTCCTTTCTCTCATACTTGAAGCCATTCTTTACCATTTCATACTGACACCTGTCCTGGACGAGTCATTTGATCTCTTATGTCAGTCAACAAGAAATGTTTCTTCTGAATATATTTTTAACTATATAGCTCAACTTTTTCTGAAATTTAGTGTCTTTATTTATCTAAAAAACCTATTTCTACCTACAGGGTCTATTTTTACATATTATATGTGGTTTTTCGTGATCTACCCGTTGATATAACAAAATTTAAGTTATCTTTAAAGTTGAGTGAGATTTCTTTGATAAACAAGTTTTATTCCTGCATCCACTCTATGTGGTGTGAACGTTATTACATTTACGAAATCCCTTTAAATGAATTTCTCCACCTACACATATTACACCTAAAAATACTTGTAATTTTATTAATTTTATATTTTCTTAGTGTTAGTGGATGTGGCCAAAAGGGTTTGATTTAAGATTCTGAAGTTTACAAAACCTATGTTTTCTTATGGCCCTGATTGTTTTCAAGTCTCTAAAGTGCTTTATTATTAAGAAACCGACTATAAAAGTTGTCCCCCCCCCCCCTTATGCCTTTATGCCTTTTCAACGTCGAGGTCATTAAAGGCAAGATGGGATTGAGGAGAAGGTATGGGAAGGAATTCGGCCATGGTCTTTTGAAGGAAGCATCCCGGCATTCACCTGGAGTGATTTGGGGAAACCATGGAAAACCCTAATCTGGATGCCCGGACGGGGATTCGAACTGTCGTCCTCCCAAATGCGAGGCCAGAGTGTTAACCACTCACCCACCACGCTCCGTACTATAAAAGTGATTTGCTGCACGACTGGTATGTGCTAGGCTTCCTTTTAAACACTATAAAAGGACATTTGTAAATATGAACATCACACACAGGCATTATTAAAGAGACTAAACCAAGAAACTTGCTTTATGTAAAACGGGTACCCATAAGATACAAAGCAGAACTTTAATGCAATGAGCAGCACTCATCGTCGACTTTATAGTAAGTATTTTTCTGTGAATAATGCCTTAGCCATTGAAAGATGCCTTCACTTCTAGAAGCACAACAAAGCTATTATGGCACTGTTGACAATATTTAAACAAATTATACAAGTAATCAAATTAAATCGTGTCATTTATATACAGTTCATTCAGCACAATCTGATTGCTTCCTTTCTGAACATTACAAATTCATCCAATTAGAATGCCTAATACTAATTGCCCAGAAAATAAATAAACAGGTAGTGAACATAAATAATATTATCACAGCAATTTGGTTCCAAAACGGTGGGAGCATTAGCAGTAATTTTATACTGAACCTGTGGTTCTCAAGTTAGACGGGTAATAATACATAGCAAGATGTAGCTAAACATGAAATAACACCAGAGTGAATAATTACCATGAAAGAAAAATACATATAAATATTGCATGGGTCAGGATAAAAACAGTCTGAAGTACAACATGGAATATAACAGAGAATAAATATGAAAGCATACATAACACAATCTATATATACATATAAGGCAATGGTCGTATTGTGTCCTCTATAGACTAAAAACTACTGGACCCATTTATGAGCATTTTTTGTGTGAAATGGTATGGATTGTCAAGAGAAGGTTTAAAGCTATTGAAATCCTCAATCTGACATGAAAGAAGAAAAAAAAACCATCACCTACTCCCTAAAATAATTGGTTCAATGCTTATGCCATGTGGCACAGCAAAGTGTATCTTATTTCAGTGGTGTACTGCTAATCTAAATATATAAAAGGCAGTGTATATATGTGTGGCCTCTATAGACTAAAAATCTACTGGACCGATTTGAGTGGTGTTTCCCCCCCCCCCCCCAAAATAGTCTACGATATCGAGAGAAGGTTTAAAGCTATTGAATTCCTCAATCTGACCCAAAGAAAGAAACCTTCACTCACTCACAATAAGAATTCAGATGTATGCGTGAGACTGGTGGCACAGGAAAAACGTTTCTTATTTCAATAGTAACCATACATGCACAATATAATATCGCACTGACAATTGCATCATCTGAAATTATACTGACTCTTTTGGATGGTTGATGAAAAGCAAATTCAGTACTTTAATTGCCATTAAATTACAAAACAGTCAAATATGGACATAAAATATATCAAAAACATCAGGAATGAGTAAAGTAATACAGCGATGCAATATAATAATACTGGATAAATGGACAAAGACCCATAAAAAAACTTAATGTGGAAATCTTGCAATGTTTGATGCAATGATTTTCAACAGACATTACATATTATGTCATGTTTAAATCAGCTTATGGACTAAATGCTGTATTTAAAAGCTTACATTAGCAGAGATATGCTAATTAATTTTCATTGACGGCAAAAGTTTGTTAAATTACAAAACTATGTTTCTTCAATGGATTATTACACACTGAGCGCTACAGTGTAGGAAAACTGAAGGATGTGCTGAATTGAATCACCAAAAACTTTGTATATCCAATACGATTGCAATGGAATTGAAATTGAATGAAACAGTAATTAAAATTTATGTGTTTCAAAGCACAGAAATAATAATGTATATGCAAATATCTAACTTTAACTAAATACAAACTTTCAAATGTGTTATTTAATGTATATATGTACTCAACTCCAGCAAAAGTGAAGCACTGCCGGGTCAGCTAGTATATCATAAAGTTCAAGCCCACTTCCATGTGGTGGAAGGCAGGCTACAGTGTGAAGTAGGGGGTAACCTATACAGAAGATACTATTAACTCCCCAGACAGGTACATTAATTGAAAGCCCCTACAAGAATGATGTAACTGTCACAGACCTGGCAAGCTAGTAGTGGATACAGCTTGCTTTCAAAACTCAGCACACCATCAGAAAGGCTGCATTAACAGACAATGACTTCAGAACAACTGGACTACAAGTTAGAACAAATGAAACCTTGTCACTGAAGGGAAAGGAACAGCAAGTGGTCTGTGTTATGGAAGATAAGAACCAGTGTACTCTAGAATAAATGAAACAAAATGGAAAGGGCATGTGATTAAAGAAATAGGAAAAGAGTTCAAACTGTGGTGGTCTGGAGAACTAGAAAAGATGCATAATGGAATAGCCATTGTATTGGACAACAAACTGGCAGGAAAAATCATAAATGTTAGCTACACTAATGTAAGGATTGAAATTATCAGTCATCAGTAATGGAAAGAAAATAGACATCATCCTAATGCAAGCACCTAACTTCGATGTACAGACGAAAAAGAGGAATAATACAAGACCTGGAGACAGAAATCAAGCCAAGAAAAGTAATTTTAATAGCAAATTTAATTGCCAAAATAGATAGAGACAGAACAGCATATGAGGATATTATTAGGATTTGTGGCGTAGGACCATGGAATAAGGAACAAGAAAATTCTAGATTCAAGCCTGCAGAACAGCTGGGATGGTCAGAGTAAAAGTCTCTTTGATTTTAAGCTGTTCACCAAATCTCTCCATCCCAAACTAAAAGCTGTAAAAGTTATACCAAGCTTGAATCTAGAACTAGATCACCGATTGGTCAAAGTAGATTCTAAGAAACTCAGCCCAGGTAAAGCAGTAAACAACTGAATACAAAGGATTTCGTATTGAAAGCTGGTAGATAGGGGGTTACCGAACTTAGAACAGCAAAAGAAGAATGGGGATAATTTAGAGTGATAAAAGGGAAAGATGGAAGAAAGAACATGAACAAGAATATGAAATTAAAAAAAATGGAGGAGGAAACTGCTTTGTGAAACACGTTTAGCAGAAGCAGTAAAAAGAAAGGATGGAGATGGGGAGATTAATTCTGAGACAGATGCTTAGAAAAAGAGCTAAATGGAAAAGATTAATAAAAGTTATGAAAAAAATAATAAAATAGAAAAAAGAAAAATCTTGGGGCAACGTTAGATAGAAAGAGAAGGCAATCTGCAAAGGACATAGGAAAATACTATTTTGGGTGGTTAAGAAACAAAACCTAGAACTATGCTGACCAAAATACAGGACACAGGAGAAGTGATGTGGAAACAGTAGGATGTAATGAGAACATGGAAAGAGTAACAACAAATCTTCTCAGGTTTGCAGCCGGAATTTATTAAAAAGTGACAAGCTTTTGGCAACTAGCTCAGCAGCGATCATCAGGTCAATTATGTACCGGTGATCTTCCCGTTACGAACACCAGGCGTTTACTGGTGTCACTAAGCAACTTCACGATGCTAGCAGTTCCGCTTCACTGTAAATGGTTGTAGGTGGCGGTCACCCATCCAAGTGCTAACCACGCTCCGCATTGCTTAACCCTTTCCTCCCTGACGGTACTTATAAGTACCACTGTATTTACCACCATATAATTCGACAATACCAGTGTCCACTGCATTGATAAGCCTGTTGATGTATTGCTGTATGATTAAATCAGACAATTACAACATTTATTTTTAAATTTCTGCATGAAATTGCTGAAAAATTAATTTTCTAAGTTTTCAGCATACAGATAAAAAAAAACAAGTGGTACATTACTATGAATACAATGTAAGATTTGGAAACTGTCCCTAAATTGTAAACATCTGATGAAGATGTGAAGTATGTAGAACGAAGAAAATACAGTAAAAACATCATTCCAAATGTTGCACTACAATGTCGTTTGTGTCTGAATGAGCAAAAATAATTATTTTTTGTTAATATCGTGAGGCAAATATTTCATACCAATATGAACATAATTGATTTCAATTGCAATTTCTGTACATCATGTGATACACAAAGTCCCTGACGGTACTTATAAGTACCGGCTTAGTAATTAGCACTTAGAGTTCCAAAAAAAAATTTGAAAAAAATATGTGTGTTTAATTTCAAGTACCTTTATACAAATATATAATTGAAATTATAAATTTCCCTTTTTTTCCAATAGCCGGTAGGAAAGGGTTAACTGCCGGAGCCTAAGTCGTCGAGACTGCGCCCTGATTGGTCAATTGGCTCCCCACCTCACTTGTCTGTCCACACTACACTGGATCGCCGTCAACCAGGGAACGAGGCCCGCACGGTATAGATAACCTTGGTTTCCAAGCTTTGCTCAGCAAATAACCCATTGTAAGGACACAAGCTTATACTGGGGTGGAGTATAGGCTTAGTACCTTAGCTGAAAGTTGAAATGAAAGTTCTGTTGAATTTATGTTAATAATTTTAAATGACCATGTTGCCTGGCTGGAATTCTCAACTGAGATGCTTACAGGTCGCCACTAAATTTGTTCAAACCACAAACTTAGAAAAGGTTTCGGTTTACTATGAAATCACAAAAGTTCACTTTGATAAAAATTTATTTTCAAAAGTCACATTTTAAAAATTTGCATTCTATAGTTGAGTAGGCGATCGAACAAACATCTCCAGAAAATTGCAGATTGTGGAGAGAAAGAATACCAACCTACCCCCTTTAGGAAATTTATAAGCTCATAATAGCTGTTAACACGACACGATAGCAAAACAAGTCATCATGGCCGACACACGCCTCCAGCCCAGCTAGCTTCAGGCTTCAAACTGACCCGCACCCCGACAAACTTACGCAGATTTACCTTACATCGCGTTCCCGGAGTACAGACAAAAGACGAAACAATAAAGAGACCACACAATAAAGACCACGACCTCTACAGGGTACCCGCTTATATAACCCATCCGCGCGACATCAGGTATTCACCTACTTTCCCAAAATAGTGTAAAATGATTGTGATTATAGAAAGTGTTCAAACTTTGACTGTATATAGTCTTGTCCTCACGATACATAAAAAGTGCTTAGTGAAAATTCCTGAATGATTAGTTTGCTTATAAATGAATTAATTTTAAACGGCGTATTGATACGATTCTCCGACAGTAATGGGGATTTCCCTATTTCTATGATTGAATTTAAGCCAATTTTTATAAATCGTGCTGGATTGCAAATTATCACCATAAAATTAGTGCCAAAGTGTTCTGCGTTAATTCCTGATTCCAGTGGTGTAAATTTTGTGAATATCGGTGGTGAAATAGCTAAGATTATAACTTTAACAAGAATCGGTTTAAAAACTGTTTAGCAAACACTTGGTTTCTCGTTAATAATTCTTCTTCTATTGGTTTTATCGAAAAGGTAAAGTTACCAGAATTTTCTTGGAATTTAGTTACGTGTTTTAAAAGTTATTTTATCTATGGAAATAGCTTAGTTTACTCGCAAATAAATCTGAAGTGCAACCACTTATGTTTAATGCCGAAATAATTTTAAAAACCTATATAAAATCTGTTCTCCTGCATGGAATGTTCTGAACTTTAAATATGTTAAATTAGATTTTTAGTTCTTTCAGAAAATCTACTTTTTGGTTCAGGAAATTATCGAAAACATATGATTAAAAATGTTAGAAGTGAAAGTGTATTTATCGAAGTGTTTAAAAATTTATTTACATTATTTACACGGTCAGAAACTACGAAATTTTAGTGAATTTGATTTCTTTTAAATTATTATTATTTTAAAATTACTTTATTGCTTTTAAAAGTGTTGGGAATTGGTGGCATTATCACTTAGCCAAAATCTATTGTTTGAAGTTGGATAATAATGGATTACCATATTCCAGGTTAGTTAAATGTTTCTTTACTATTAAACAAAGTTTATTTAATGCTTACATTAAGTCTTGTGGGTCTTTACTGCTTTTAAAATGGTTTATTTAATAAATTAGGTTGTGGTATCAGCTTCTATGAAATGTTCCTCCCATAACCTATGCTTGCAATGAAACCTTATGTTTAATGAAAGCTTACACCCTTACGCTTTAAGCTAAGCCAACTGGAATTTACCAAAATTCTAATGTGCTTACACCATGTCACGGTTAACCAGTTGACATGTAACCGTATTTCTATTGCTTCTTTAACCACCGACTCCCAAAAGAACGAACACTTTCCCAGCACCTTCACATTATCAAAGTCCATTCTGTGGCCATTTTTAATTACTTGTTGGGCAACAGCAGACCTCGCCATTTGAAAAAGCCAGATGTAGCGTTGATGTTCCGCCACACGGGCCTTGACTGTGCATACAGTCTGTCCAATGTAAGATTTCCCACATTAACACTGTATACTATACACCCCCGACATCATCGGCCTCAAGCCATCCATCAGGTCACGTATTTTGGCAGGAGGATGAAATAAGCTCTTAATACCATGTCGACCTAGCAGCCTGCCTATTCTCGTGGATATGTTACCTGCAAATGGGATAAATGCCAGATCTTCTTACTGTTCTTTAGGTTCGATTGCCTGTTTGTTTGGCGTTTTTTGTAGTGCCCTTTCTATTTGTCGGTTACAATATCCATTTCTCCTGAATGTAGTAAGGAGATGTTCCAGTTCCGTCAGCAGACTGTCAGCATCAGAGATTTCTTTCACTCTATGCAACAGTGTGTACAATACCGCATTTTTCTAAAAAAAAAAGTAAAAAATGAATAACTGAAGTAATTGTGAAACAAATCAGGAAGAGCTTTGAGACGTGTGAGAATTGCATAAGGAGGAAAATCATCTTTTCTTAAGACAATGCATGCCATCACACAGTATCATTGCTGCGCCGGGGAGGGGGGGGGGGAATAAGATACGAATTGTTGCCACATACACTTTACATGTCTGATTTGATCCTGACTTCCATCTCTTCCTAAAGCTCAAAATTTTCCTCCGTGGATGGAGATTCTCTTCAAATGAAGAACTGACAGCCGAAGTTGACAGATCTTTTATAGGCATGGAGGAATCTAATTTTCGAGATGGGATCAAGGCATTGTAACATTGCTGGACCAAGCGCATTAATGTAGAGTGGGACTACATTAAAAAATAAAAAAAGTTTCACTGATGTAATTCATTTCTTTCTATTCCATTCCAAGAACTTTTCAAACCACCCTCGAATTCAAAATTTTCTAAAATTATGTTCTAGGTGGGTTACACATAAATAAAATGGATCCTAAAACCATTTTCCACTCTTGGACATAGGATACTTATTTTTACAGCTCATCAAGCAGGAGCCTAAGATTCCTTTTCAATTTTTTTCTCTGGAAAATGAAGACAAGAGTCACTCTCAGAGTTATATGTCTTGTACCATTTTTATTACTAAATATATTTAAAATACCTACAAATTAAATGTGTTGCTCATATATCCTTTATTTAAACAACAAACACTAAAAGTGCTACCACATAATAATATTCTTTGTAAGTTGTAACTAAAAATAAAATACTTTAATCTTATTTTGCCATATATTAATCTAATTTCATTTAAAATCTTCTAATTCTGTGTGCATTGAATCATAAAGTACATATAATAAATTTAATTTTAATTGAACAACAGAATTAATAGCATGTTATTGCATAACCGTGTGGTTTGTTTGTCTTACAACTATAAAGAATCCAGTCCCTTATATTTCAATAAATTTTAAAAGTTTATTACTGTGCCTCATTTATCTCCTCAAGGAACTACAATGTAGGCATCTTCGGTAATGTTGCAGTTTACTCACCACACACTTTTATGGCGGTTGACTGTTCACTAGCGATGTGCCTTGTAAGCAACCAGAGACTATTCAAATATTGAAAATTGATATGGATTGATTGCAATTAATGACATAGTTACTTTAATTTAACAAAAAAGCGATCGGTTAAATATATCTTTGTTTTTAATATATCGTAAACATACGAGATAGGTTTTTTATGACGGTTACTTAGTAATTTATAAAAGTAGAATGTTATAATTTAGGTACTTATTGTTTTTAGGTTGTAATGCAGCCTGGACCAAAGTGAAACGTAGCCACAGCACACAATATTGTGGATTCCCAATATTCAAATTGTCTCTATCTCCGTTACTGTGGTCCAGGCTGCATTACAACCTAAACACAAATAGTTATTGAAGAAATCATATTTTATAAGTATTTCCATACCATTTAGGTCGTGTTTTTAATTATATTTGTTCAAAACTGATTGCACGCAGTTACATTCATATATACCGCCCTGAAATGCTGATACTAGGCCTACTGCCTGGCGGCGAATTCAGAAACTAGTATTGTTTATAACTAAAGCAATAGTTTCGCCAAATACATTCATAACCCTAATGTAAATTACTAATAATTTCCTCTGCTGTTGTATACATATACTTGTTTTTAAATTTGAAGTTCTTTTTTTTAATTAAATCCGTATAAACAAACTGCAGCATTACTGGCATCTCGTACCTGAAAATGTTAGGTTCTTCTCACAATGACTAGTACTCTTAGCAACCGATCTACGCCTTACAAAACCTACATTAGCTTCTATCTTGATGTATCACCATAGTGACCTAATCTTTCTTTTTTTTTTCTTTCTAAGAGCAATCATCACTGAATTTCGTCCATGCTCAAAGAACAAAATATAATTCTCTTATAAAAAATATTTCTGTTGATGTGGTATTGGAGACCAGTGAAACAGAGTCTTCTACATAACCTGAAAATGTGTCAAGCATCGATTTTTGTGCAATGTAACTACATGCTGACTTACTAAATGCAAGATATATGTTTAAATGATTAGAGCCTGAAATCCTAAATGCACAAGGCTTGACTCACTTGCCCGGTTTATTTCAGATAGGAGATGCTCGGTGAGGATAGAAGCAGGTGCCTAAGGTATGCTTGGAGGTAGAAATAATAAATACTATAGAAATAGCTGAAAAAACCACAGATGGGAAGGATCTCAAATTGAAGGGGAAAGACTGGTATTGAGAAGACAACAAAGCAAATTATAAGACTATTACAAGTGAACCAAGTAATGGAATTTGACAACTTAATAGAGATGCACAAATAGTTATGGGAGTAGAGTAAAGGGAAGAAGAACTATACAACGAGGTTTTCTGTGATGGATGTAAAGTGTTCCACAGAGACAGAAGATCAATTAGTACAGGGGTATTTATACTGGTTGGCAAAGACAACTAAAGTTTGGTGGTGTTCACATATCTCTCATGAATTATCAAGATGAGTGTAGAATGGTCATTATTGGTGGGAATTTACATTTATAGAGACATGAAATAAATAATACAAGAATGCAGATAATTACAAATACTTTAGTGATAGAGGGAGACTTTACACAAGTGGTAGATCAGAAATAAAGGGTACAAAATATTTTGAATATCTTTCCAACAAAGTCTGATGATAATGTTGTCAGATCTCACATTACAGAAGCAATAAATAATCATGAAGTAGTACTAATGGATACAATATGATTCAGCAAACCAGTGGCCAAAAAAGAAGATGTGTAATTGTGAGAAACAAACTGTTCACTGGGGGTTAGGGAAACATTTAGCCTCAACTTTAACCTTGTGTAGCCTTCGATAGTCCAGCTATGGCTGTATAATAATGATACAAGGTCACCACTTAACTTAATTTTTTTACTACCTTAAGTTAAGGAAAGGTATAGACAAAATAAATGTTCACAAGTCAGCTGGAATTAAAATCACTATTTTCTTGAAAATGTTGTAAAGTCATTCGCTGGATAGAAATCAGACAATGTTACCGAAGAAAAGTTTGCAAATTCGACTAAGCATTCGAGCGAGACCAACCTCATGCCCTCTCCGCTACTCTTTAGCTACACGAGGTAAGTTTCCTTCACCCGTGATCTTAAAAGTTAAACATGTCTGCACAATGTTGTTATCTGCTGCGCCACGAGTCCAAACTAGCTACCACGTGAGCCTAGATCACATCTTGCTAAAGGCTTCTGGAAAACTGGGTTTACATCTTGATGCACTCACAGTTTCTGGATGACTGACTGAGCTAGCTACCACATAGTGTTGCCAACCGTTAAACTAGCTGCCGATCAGATTCAACTGCTAAAACCACTAACAAAAAGTGGTGCTACTATCATAATCACTAAATTTTCCACTAAACAAATATTTCATTATTACGAAATAAAATAATGAGTATATTGTTAAAACAATCACCTTTATTATTACATAATACACATTATATTTCTGTATAATTGATCAGTACATCAACATGCAAGTAGTAAATCAATGATTCATCAACAAATTATTTAATCAACTGCTATTCTATATTAATTTATCTTCTTCAGCTGATCTTTTAAGGGCGGCATGACTATAAAGCCCACCCTTATCCGACTCACTAGATATTGTAGCAAATGTCAACTTTAGTTATAAAAAAACTTCCCAACTTTAATAGTTTAGCCAAAAATAAATATTTTATATACAAACTTTTGCAATACCACTCCAGGCGAATGTCTGAGAATACTGAAATTGGAAATAATATCTTGAAAACTGTAAAAATCTGCTTTCTAGCTTGAATTATCATAGAAACTGACTAGAAATAAAATACAATATTATCCACTCTAACTCACGGTTCTGAGAATAAAATTTTGTCACGCAGTTACAAAATTTAATAGACACCTGACATAATGATAAATTATAAAAAGGCACTTTCTTCAGAACTGAAGAGAAAGTTTTAAGATGCTTAAGCAGACCACCAGTACAGAGGAATGGATGTTGGAGCAGTTCAAATGTTTATTTCATAACAAAAAAGGAACGAAACCTACACATAATATAACAGAGATTAGAAGAGTAAAGCAGCAGGTAAGAAGTGAGCACAACAGAGTTAACAGACAGCAGGGCAATAACGAACACTTGAAAAAAATCAAGCAATGAATTAATAACTGTGTAGAGGGAAGCTAAAGACAGATTTATGAAGAATATGATGGGCATAGAGGGACTACTGAATGATGCAACCAGATATTTCTATGGCTATGTTAGAAAACTGATGGATAGCTAAGTTATCCACACAGTTGTGTATTATAAAGAAGAATATATGAAATGGCAGAGATACTAAGAAACTGGTTTGGTCATTAATACCAATCATTCAGGGAAAATAAGAGCAGGAATTTTTCCACATAGGTAGAAATGAATATACACAAAAATTTGAAAATAGATGTGGAATATAACACGAGAAAACTATATAATTTTTTTAATAATATCTTGGATAATATTGTTGCAGATATATTCAAGATATGTGGAAACCCTATTGTACTATACATGAAATATTATTTAGATTGAGTTTGGAGACATACTGCTTGCCAGAGGATTGGAAAAATGTGATGGTAGGAGACACACAGAACTGAAAATTAGTACGACTTTAGTGATATGTAAATTGATGGAAACTTTGATATGCAACACATCAGAAATGTCTATGAGAAAAGGAAGTGGTTTTTCAATCAGCAACTTAGGTTTAAGGGGGGATATTCTTGTGAATCTCAAAAATGTGCTACACATAAAACAATTCAAGTAAAAAGACATGGGAAGCGAATAATGCGGTATCAAATCTCTACAAGGAATCTGACAGAATGAGACAAAAAATAATGGTAAATACTAAAAATCATTGAGAATGGAGCAAAGTAACTAGCTGGTGAAAGGAATTCTTGAAAGGTAGAAAACAAAGAGTTAGGGTAGCGAATACAGTATCAAAAGAGGTTGAAGTAAAAATGGGTTTGCCACTGGGTAGTGTATTGGTATTATTGCTGTTAATTATTCTAATGATTGACTGTGTTGATGGTTTGTAGTCAGAAATTTAAATCCAGATAACATAACATGGTATAGTAGGACTGTCAACAGTTACATGGGAATATGGATAGCATATCTAGCTGGATAGATCAACATGGAACAAAAGTAATGGCACACAGACAGAAAAAGAAAAGATTATCTACGATTAAGTAGTGGAGGAGGAATTGCTTGTTGAAGACTTAAGCGTAAATATCTTGGCATAACATTAGACAGTAAACTCTATTAGGCAGGGCATCCTGATCAAGTGGTAGAAAGAGGTTTTAAAATCAGCAATTTAATGGAAACGGTGGTTAAAGAATGTACCAGGAAAGTGGCAGAATTTGGTTAAAAATCTTTGAGAACACTATCATTCATTTTTTATTATTATTATTACTTTACTTATTGCTTTACGCCTCATCGATGACTAAGGTCATTAGAGGCGGGATGGGACTGGGGACAAGGAACGGGAAGGAATTCGGCCTTGGTCTTTTTGAAGGAAGCATCCCGACATTAGCCTGGAGTGATTTGGGGAAACCATGGAAAACCCAAATCTGGATGCCCGGACAGGGATTCGAACCTGTGTCCTCCTGAATGCGAGGCCAGAACATTAACCCATCATTTGAGTAAGGTGGTCTAATATGGATCCCACATTTTGAGTATCAAATACACGAGTTGGAAAGGACCCAAAGGAAAGCAGATAGATCTGTTTGTAGAATTACCCCAGACCATAAACTGACATGATAATGGAGCTACGTTGGGAGGCATGGGAAGACAGGAGATGAGAGACAAAGGGTACTGGCAGTGTGCAAACACATAGTGATTAGGAGTTAGAATTAGGGGTAGTATGTTGTGTTTGTTATATAAAGTTCAAAGAAGTATTAAGTACAACAAGCATAGGAATGTCATGGTGGAGTCTCTCTGACTGCTAAGGGACACTGTCTAAAATGGATTAAACAGAAGATATTAATAAGAGGTCTCTTAGACTTTATCCTTCCTGCAATGAAGTGGTGAAAATGTTAAAAACAAGCAACTCGCTAAAAAGTTCAGTAATCAACACCAATGGGGGAAAAACTAGACTGGCAAGCCAAAATGAGTTGGAGGTATGTGAAAGGCAATGGGAAATCACTGGTATTTTTTCCTTGACAATCTCTTTGCTCAATTGTGAATAATTCACATTTTCAAGTTTCCATGATCTCTATGGAGTGTGGAACTGAAAAAGCCACAACAGAGAAAATCACACTTGCATGCCGTTAAAAGAATTCCAACATGGGATGTCTGTGATCTTGGCCTGTAGCCAGGAGACACAGAGAAAGAGTGAATAAACATGATTTGTACATTAACGGACTTCTGTCAGTCGGATTCACAGGGAGTGCTTGGACTCATGAAAGTAATATTAAGTACCTCTCAGGAAGCAATAATAGGAGCTGGAATGGCTTCACTTTGAAATTCATTTGAGCATTATGACAAGAATAAGATATCCTCTACTAAGATTCCTACAAGGTCAACATTATTTAGATCTAAAATCCTACTGCTGCAGCAGGTGACAAGGAAATCATTTTCTATGGTTTGCTAGAACATTCAGTTTACAAGATTAACAACGAGGAATGGTAA
>JARYHS010013630.1:312384433-312652874 GCA_031002005.1 Vandiemenella viatica | reverse complement strand
GGTTTCCATCTCGAGCTGATATTTGGCACCAGCTGATGGTCGGGTAAATTTTTCATTTTGAATCGGCAGCAATTTTTCTTGAACTATACCCTAACGATTTAAGTGCAAAACGTGATACCTACCAGTAACAATCACTCCTCCCACTTCAGGCTGAGTATTCAGTGGCTCAGTAAAAATTCTCTGAAGCAAATGGATGAAACATCTAGCAGAAGCATACTCAGTCACGCGTACACCCTTCGTCATGTTGGCGCCACAGTCATGAATAAGTAGATATATTGCTTTGGTCAACAGCCCAATGATTTGCGATACCATTAACCTCGCTTGCTATATTTTCACCAGGGTGAGAACCAGGGAAATCATAGCAAAAATTCCATGTTCAAATTTGACTTCAGAAGATACCCATGAGCTGTGAAATTATTATCCACTTAATGTTTTCTTTCTTTGATTTTTCATTTATTTATTTTTGATTTATCGTCGTTTACATATCAAAGTAATTTCTGATGTTTTGGTTTCAAATGGTTTGTCATGCAGAGGTATCTGGTCGAAGACAGAAAAAAATACGTCATTGCATTTTTTAAGTCCACTTGATAAAAGAAATGATTCAAACTTTACATCAAAACGTGCTTCTCGAAAAGTAATTCAAAACTGAAAACTTATTGTCATTATTATTTCAATATATTTCCATATGGGCGATCCTTTCTTTACTGAAGACATTTTATTTTTCTAACCTCAGATAACAATGTTCAGTCGGATATTCGGCTGCCGAATATCCGGCTTGTAGGACGGCCGGATAACCGGTATCCGGCCAAACAGCTATCCGTGTCATCTCTAATTATAATACTGGATGTTCGCCGGGAAACGCTACCGCGCTGCACTTCAACGAAGAAACTACTCGCGGCGAACGAGCGGCCAGCTTCGAACATAGTTCAGCCGTCAACCGCGGAGCTACTTACAAATAATTACGTATCATATACAAGTTTGTGAAAGCATATAAATATTACACGATTCATCAACTTACCTTACAAAATATGCTGTCTGGAATAATACACATTTGACAGCTTTTAAACACGCTTCGAGATACCTCTCTCCATGGACATATTACTTGATAGATTTTGTTTTCAAGTTCTTCCAACGTGTGGGGATTTCCTTCATACACCTTTCCCTTAAGCTTTCCCCGAAGATAGAAGTCACAAAGGTTTAAATCGGGGTGCTCTGGCGCCACAAGCCACGGCTGATTTCACGATTCTCTTACTTTGTTAATTAAACGCAAAATCATTAAAGCACCAGGATATTTGCGATGTAATTTACTGCGACATCTTTTAAAGGACTTATCATACAGGAATATTCTTTGTTCCAAACTATTACCTATCATAATTCAACTCACGCAAGATACTGAAGTCACAAAACTAGCCAAACCTCAAAGAAATTGGTCTAAACAATGGAAAAGTTCGCATTATACTGCCTGATTTGACTGTTGGTGGAGGGCTGTTCCCCCGGACGACAAAAATCAAGGGCATCTTCTTCACATTTGCTACGGGCCCCGCGCTGTCTTAAGCCAGTCCTGGTTAGGCCTTCACAATGAGATGCCGTCGGCAAGACAGTAGGTGAATAGCGTTTCCTGGCAAACTCCCTGCAGTTACAAAGATGTTTTCACATTTCGAAACTCAGCAACACTACAATCCAAATTAGTGGCAAAGAAATTCCAAACCATTATTATATTCACTTTCAGGAGATTTAGACTGTCGGCTTTAGTAACTTCTGGATTCATGATAACAGTGGTTAAAAAAAATCTGCAACAACGTCTGCTTGGAAGATCGTTACCACGTCCCTTATAACTAATTACTATAACAGTCCTGTGGCAAAAAATACAAATAAACGTAGAAACATAAAAAAAAAATACAAGTTATTGCAGCGCAGTATCGCTTGTTTCCTAACGTATTACGTCACGCGCTGTGATTGGTGTTTCGTTTGGCGTGAGGAATAGGCTAAAAATCAGATTTCATTTATTGATTGCAAAATATAAATCATTAATGTTTCACAAAAAAATATTGGATGATGTTTCTGAATTTATAAATATTATTTCTAACTAAATTTCAGATTTTTTTTGTGATACCTGTCCGGTCCCCTATTGTACCTGTTTCCCTCTTCAATTTTGTCCACTGGTTTACTGAATCCTCTGATATCCATCAGAATTTCTTCATGATCATTTATTACTTCAATTACTTGACATGCCACAAGATTATCATTGGGCTTTATTAGGAAGCTATCAATATGTTTTGTCCCGTAATGTACTTCACTGCGTAAACTTTCCTTCCCTTATTACGGTATTCGTAAATGTCTGTTCCCTTGTGTTACTAACCTTAATTCCTATCTAGTTTACACCTGGTAAATTTAAATACTCTCCAATATTTACCATTTTATTCTCAACTCTAAAATTTGAGTATGAAACTAATTTCTTGCCAAGAGCCTCATCTTCATTTTTCCACTGTGGTAAGCAGCCAACATCCTTATGTTTTCTTTTTCATTGCGCAAAAAAATATACCGCAAGTAACTCATAGTCGTGAACTATGTACACCAGCGAACTGTAGTAGTTTTTGCTAACCAGTATGAAAACAATTTGTTCCTCTATCTCTTCGGTAGGCCTACACTGTGTAAACATCGAGAAAAACCTCATTGTCTAGTATTTCTTCTTTTATCTAAATTTCTACCCCCATAATTATTCGACGTTTGTGTGTTTCCGACAAGTTTGTAAATTATATTACTTTGTTTATTATATTTCTACAGTTCACCAGTAAAACCCTTTTTACTACCTTTATGATATTTTCAGCATCAACTTCTTTTCATTCCAGTTCCGCTCACGTTAGTTATTATTTTAGCAGCTTCATCTACTTGTTTAGAATTTGTGATTTTTCTTATCGTGGATTTACAATCGGTATCACTTTGATCATCTATTTCCAGCCCCTACCCTAAAAAGGGACAGACTTGATCCCATAATTACAAGTTATATTCAGCGTACGAACTCCAGACTGTGAGCTCTGACATAATTTCCTGCGTTCCACCTAGAGCATATATAAAAAAAACTACTAGGTGTAAAGCTATCCTCCCCCCCTCCCCCCACCTTTTCTCTTTCCAAATTTCCGCGTACTACCAGCGTGCATGTGCGATATGAGACAGCTGGTATTTGTCACCAGGATCGCGAAATAGTTCACTGATTAGGTCAACAGATGGTGTTCAATATTTTTACCTGTCGGAAGTAGTGGCATATTAGAAAATGCCGCATTATTAAATATATACTGCTCTTCCAGTTCATTTATTTATTCCTGATGAGTCAGTAGTGACACTACCGATAGAGCCGCCTCTGCTTCCAGGTGACGCAGCATGTCTGTCGCTAGTTGATTTCAGTTACTAGTTTCCAAGTGATTTCGCAGTATGAACGAAAAACATGGGGAAGTCGAAAAACATCCCACTTTGTAACATCTTTGTCCAGCACACTGTTGCTTAGTTTCATACTTTTTCCTTGGCGTACTTAAATTTCATGTTTATAAGTTTTCTAATATTACTATACTACTGACTTCCAGTTTATTTTTGAGCATTTTCGTACATTCTCTGTTGACCCGTCAATGCAGAAAATTTTTGTCTGGTCAAAGTTTTTTTGCGCAGCTTCTTCGCGTATACCTAATATTGTTGTTCTGCTGAATTTCTTCCAGAGTTATTTCTTGAATCGAAATGTACAATCTCTGCAAAATTTCCTCTCATTTGAGATTTTTTCATTTTGTTCAGTTCATGTCTGTTTCGCCTGTGTTGTTTACTTAATCTGTAGAATTTTTTTCATTACTACCAGTATACAACTTGGTTTTTGACTCCCTGTGTAACAAATAATATCGATTTTTATGAAATTGTTACCAAACATCTAAATAGAGTATTTTAAGAGGACGAGAGAAAGAATACTTTCATGGAGATTGATTTGTTGTTTGGACCTTTAAGGTACACACATTACAATATATATATATAAACGAAACAACTCCAGCTGTTGCACATAATCCAAATGCTAAAATTATTGAGCTTTTTGTTTTGTATTTTTACCAAAGTTGTGCACTAGAAGAAACAATTAGAATGGTGGTGAAGACATTAAGCATATGGTATATAACTTTGGATATAATTTTTCTGCAGCAAATAATATAATCACTTAATACTGAAAAATGGGTAGGAAACTAAAGTGATTTAAATTTGTTGAATATAAAACCTGAATATATATATACACACTCTTTGTATGTACGTGTTTTTTCTTTTTTTTTTTTTCTCTCGACGACGAAGAAATCTTCCTCTATACTACGCGGTGGTTTTTCTCCTATCCAAATATTGAATACTAGCTGGTACACACGACTGCGTTCGCGTTGGTAAAGAATTTGGATTGACAGCTACCGACATCTAACCACCATAGTGCACGATGGGAGACTCGATGGTATTACCACACACAAACGCCAGTCATCTTCGCTATGTAATTCAGGCAGCAAAGTAAAATATACGGACACACATGTCTTTGGTCGAAATACGAAAATATCCTTGATCGACCAATTTCAACCACCATATCTGCCACACTACCACAGTTACCGAAATCCCGCCAACGTTGTTATTGACGGGTGACTGTGCTACTACCACACACAAACACCAGTGATCTGTACTAGATAGTTTTGGCTGAAAAGTGATCTACCATGACACATACGTTTTTGGTAGAAATATGAAAGTGCCGCAGATCTACCACCATATCTCCCACACCCCGATTTCTACCGATGCCTAACCACCATAGTACACGATACCACTACCGCACACAAACACCAATGGTCTTTGCTACGAAGTTGTGGTAGCAGAGTGACATATACGGAAATATTTTCGTATTTGGCCGAAATACGAAAATATCCTTGATCGGCCACTTTCAACCACCATATCTCCCACACTACCACAGTTACCGAAATCCCGCCAACGTTGTTATTGACGGGTGACTCTGTGCTACTACCACACACAAACACCAGTGATCTGTGTTAGGTAGTGGTGGCTGAAAAGTGAAATATAGGAAAAAAACACGTCTGTTTTTATATACATATAAGATTAGTAAAATTCGGATTTTGAGTGTGGCGGAGAATCGTCACATTACAACCTCTAGTGTATCCTACCCTCGTTACATAAAGTTATCGCTTCTTACGCACACCCAATTTGTGAAAAATAAGGGTTAACCTGAGCTTACGCTAACTTATACCACTCATTATATGAAGTAAACGTTTCACAAACGATTTTAAGTAAATGGCGCACATAACTGTAACACCCCGATCGAGGTTTAACTTAGCCTTACTCAATGTTCCAGCCTACAGTAACCTGAGTTACTACTAAGATGTGGTGGACTTGGGGTAACCTAACGTATCATACCCCATTACAACACACAGTTTAACATCCTATATTAACCTGAGTTTGATGTAAGTTATGTAAGTTCGTAATCTACTGATGATAGTGGTTTTAGCTATGCCGTGTGTGTGCATTAATGTGTCTGATGCAATATGTCAGCACCTTTGATTGAATACATTGAGTTCTATGATGCACATATCTGTTGTTTCAATCCTTTGCACTCTTATCATGATGGGAAGCTTGTATTTGTGGTGAACACGCATCGCATGGATTTCCTATCCTAATGTTAAACACAATTTAGCATCCCACATTAAGCAGAGTTTAAGTTATAATTGATCGTTTACCTACTGATTGTAGCGGTTTCTGTGCGTTAATGTGTCTGATACGTTCTGCAAGCACCTTGGATGGAATACTTTGAGTACTAAGATGCTCATATATTGTAGTAACCTGAAGAGATATCCTCCCAGGTTCCTCCCGAGAGCAAGACAATAGGCAAGGATTGCGTGGTCGGATTATTGGCCGAGCGCACACAACCAGTCCCCATTTATAACAAGCAGATCATTTGAATCAACACCTACAGTGCATTATATACAGCTTTATTACAAGTAATTATATATACACGTATCTGTCAGATTTAGGTACAATAAAGGAAATGGTGACTGAAGTAAGACATATAGAGTGGCTTGCTGTCATGTACTATTTACAGGCACTAGGGCTGAATGCGAAAGCGAGCGGGCATGAACGTGGGAGTATTATTCTATAACTTCCCAGGCATCTGACCATCCCACAACCAATCAGCAGAGTGTTCCCACCTGCCTATGCTCAGCGACTGTGACGATGTCGACGGCAGCGGCTCCTCTGCAACTGGCACGCTACACCGAGGCTGTCCCCGCGACACCTCTCGCGGCGGCGGCGGAAGACCCCAAATTCGACCTCGGTTTTTACCCCAACCCCCACCGTCTCGATTAATGTGAAGGGGATTTGGTGGGCCTATCAAATCTCTCCGTAATGCCGTCATCTTCCTTGAATGCGGTCATGCTAGTGGGGCGAATCTGCTGTCTCAGTGTTCTACTTAGAGTCCGATGCCAGGCAACTCGGCGGTTTCGTATGCCAGCTGCTCCACAATCAGCTGTTCGGTAATTGCTATGAAGACTGTTACAGTGGCCTGTGGCCACTACATCTCCATCCTCGCAACAAGGCGCGACATCCACTAGCGCCAATACTTAGTCTAGTTACAAGTGATAGGTACATAAATGTTTCTTACAGCTAATTCCTCTACTCAACTAATTAACACCAACAAAAAAATGGAAAGAGGAAGGTGAAGGTTAAGGTCAGGGAGGGACGATACGTCAGCCTCTGGCGTTTGTTGTGCTGGCAGACTCCAACCGTGAGAGCTGACGCGGCGAGGCTCTACCTTGCTGTGCTGGCGTGGAGCCCCCGTGCTCAGCTCCTTGCTTCTCGCTGCCGTAGCTGGAACACCGTGGCTTTCTACTGCAATACTTAGGATGGGTACTAAACTGGTATATGTTGAGGAACCGTTAGGACTGTGGGATTGCAGTTATTGTGTGACTATTGTATGCTTATTGTGTTTAACGGTGTGAGAGAAAAGAACGTATGTCTATTATTAATATGGCTGCCAGTGGAAGCGATCCCTTCATCGCCTCTCGCGCGCAGAACATTCCACTGACGGTAACTCCCCCTCGGCATGGACAATGACCGCTGAAGGTTGAGACTCATAGCGCCAGCTAGTTCTGACATGCGCAGAGACGCACGAGCTACGCCTTCCCGGCGGACTGGCTTCTCCGGCGACGACCTGCAGCCTCTGCTGATATAGTATGTAACACTGATATAGCACATAAGCACAACACACCAATACTCATCAAGACCCGCGGTTTGAGGTTTCAATCGCTGTAGGCAGGGGCGGCCCTAGTAAGTTTTTCAGGCAGTGCGAGATCTCATAGTGGCGCCCCAAATGTGCAGTCGCTTATTCAGATTAAGGAGTCCATGTATACAGACTGAAGATAACATACGTTTGTTACATCCTACTAACATTACATATGTAAATGCTTGGATGTTTTTACTATTTCACGTCGAAACGACTTAGGATAAAATTTCGATTAATGTATTGGCTATCTACTTTTATCCCGATCGAAAAAGTAGTTCCCGTGGGATTCAAATACGAACACGTGTATAAATGCGTTATGAATTGCAGTCGAGTAAAGCCGCTGGCAGAAGATAGTCTTTATATATTAATAACTCAAATCTCAGAAAGGTTGGTATAGGATAGCGGAATGACAACTGTAAAAATGAACACTATATGTTTGAAAAGGTTTATTTAAGCTACTATGGAGTACACAAAGCTCACATCACCTATCCGTTAAATTCACATAGTTTTTAACAATTTTTTATACAAGCAAATGAGGATATACAATCATAACTAAAAAGCGTAGATTGCCATCTCCCTCACTTTTGTCCTTGAGCAATATTATTTTCCATAGATAAAATTGCAAGATCTGGCGTTCTACCGTGAATAAGTTTTAATTTACTGAAACTTCGTTCTCCTTTAGCGAAAATTACAGGTATGGTTGGCAAAATTCGAAGTTCTGTCAATACATTCGGAAATGTAGGCTATCCTGCCAACCATTATGTTTCCTAAATTGAACTTTTATTGATATTGCTGTTTAAACCCCATCAATAATAGTTTCAGTAGAAAGTGTCTCAATCAATTCACAAAAAGATATGTCACATTTTTCTCCAACAGTTTAACTTATTTCAAAATCTGCAGAGAATTATTCTCATTTTGACTTTTGAGGAATTGTTTTCGTAATGTGTAAGAACGACATTGTATCATTAAATTTGCATAGTTGTGTAAATTGACTGACCAACGCATTCTCAAATGTATCGATCATGTGCCAAAACACGTTCATTGTAAACAATTAATCATCCAGATTGCTATCTAATCTACGGCCTCATACTAAAAAAAAAAACTTTGCTTTCTTCGGTATCTGACTGGCTTAATAATAGTACATGTCCCACTCTGAGAGGCAATTTCTGTAGCTGTTTTCAGAACAGACGAACAACCCACGTACTCTTTCTCCAATTCCGAGCTGTTTTTCACCAATTGTGAAGCGTTTCATAAATCCACTTTCAGCCTGCATAGCCTTGCTTAGAATATTTACTTGAAACAATGTATTATACCAAGTCAACATTGTAACTATGAACTCAAATTGCTCCATGATCTTTCCAGGGACAAGGCCTCTGTTGCTATAACTGAATGATTCGTCGAGAACTGAAGAATAGTGATAACGAACTGCAGCGAAGTTAGAAACTTAATTCTCGAAACAGGTTTCGAATTTTTTTTCTTTTTTTTGCGATAGTTCTTCTAAGTGCTTGGATACCACTTCCCATCGCTTTTATTCTGCTTTGGACATCTTTGTTTCTTCCTATCATAATGGATATATTGTCATATTTTTGGCCTCGACAATTGTTCATTACATATAGAACTTTTGGAAAGGGATTGCCAGTGAGTCCAGCTCCCGAAGGGATTATTCTTCATTAGTGTCAACAGAAACAGTATTAAAGATAATTGTTCAACGCGATTGACATCAGGAGTTCAATGCAGTTTGATGGAACAGTATTTTGATGACTTATGCATAGTCTAATTTTTATAACGAACTTCTTTCGTTTTGAATACGTTTACCAAAATAATAGACATTAATCTCCTTATTAGAAATACGGCGGAGATGCTCCATCATTACAGGGGCATTTTTTTCTAGCAGTTGCAATATAACCAGGAAGTTACCATTATTAGAAGTATTTAGTGTTTTGAATCCAAAGACTCCTCTGAACAAGAAATTATTAAATTTAAAACGAATATATTCATTCCAGGATTGCAACCCATCGTGATGTTTCGACTTCAATCAGTTTATTACACTGAAGTTCTTTAATTGAATCAACGCTTCTATTCAACTAGGCATGGTGCGCTGATGATTTGAGGAATTTTCGTGAGTTTTAAGACGCTTTGATATGTAGCTCAAGTCATCAATTCATTCTTTGCCCAAATAAGATAAGACCTTCTGTTGAATAAACAACAGAAAGAACAATTTACTTCATCTGCAGATTTAAAGTAAACAAGCCATCTTCTTTTATAAGTTTCTTCATTTGGCATTACTCTTTGAAAATACATATTTGAAAAATGACGTCGATGATTTTTTCCAGGATTTTTCCGTTGCTGGAATAATTATTTCATTTCTGGCTGCAGAGATAAAGTGCGACCATGTTGAAATATCATCATAAATTATACTTTGAAAAGGCTACGGTGGTGGTATGTCTGATATACCCCATTCCGTAATTTTTTGAACTGCACCCGACGTTCAAGCCATAGCTAAATTTTCTGGTACATGCTGCTCTTTATTATCACTAGCCTTGTCTGAAGAACTTCTATTAAACAAGTTTTCTTCCGACGCGTGTTGAACTGATTCTGGTGACGACGATTCAGATGACTCCTCAACTTTAAAATATTTTGCAAGCATTTTCAGTTTCACCTTGGTTTTATTTTCTTTTTGAGTACTGTGCACCAGATTGGTGGTTTTTTTTAAAATATTTACGATACGAACGTTTAGGTCTAATATGATAGAAATATATAAATAGGTTGAATCTCTCCTCATGAACATGAACAGGTGTGCGAATGAACTCCAAGACTACAGCCCAAAAAAGTAGGAAACATGTGGGAGGTGCGACACGGGAGGCTGCTAGTTATGGGACGAGCTGTGATGTTTTTTGATTTGAGTAACTCGAGGTTACGGGATTCTATGCATCTAGCTGAAGCTCTTACGCTTATAAACTCTTCTGGATGAAGTGTGTTAAAATAATCTGTGAACAGCAAGCTGGGTTATTGTAAAATTTATTTTTCATTTTTGTGCACACGATCTATCGCTGCATTTTCAGCGGCCCCCATACGATGGGGCCCTTTGCGGTCGCACCGCCCTAGGGTCGCACTGGCTGTAGGCTGCAAACTCCCCCGGATATTGCCGAGTACGAAGACGTTGTTCCAACTCTTGTACACTTCTCCCTATGCTCCTTGGATCAGTCAGGTGGCTAATTAGCGGTTCTTTGGGAACGTCCAAGAACACGTTGGTAAAATTAGCTCCTTGTGCAACATTCAGGTTCAGCTCGAATGTCGTATTGACGTCGGGCGATATGTCTGGAATGTGGAAATCAGTCTGTATGACCCTTTCTGATTGCAACAGCACTTGGGCCCCATTAGCCTTACAGTGCTGGTGAAGTACCAGCTTCCCTGTACCCGAGAGCACGATGTCAATTGCCTTTTCCTGTCCACAGAGAATAGTGAGACTTCCCGAGTAAGGGCTAACGTAAAGCCACTCACGGCTATTTAGTCTTAACAATTGTCAATTGTTCCTGGTTGGTACGTAGTAACTCTCCTTGCTCTGCTTCCAAATGATTAATGTGCGAGCGCAGTTTGAGAGTATCTTCTTGGGTTAGAGTCTCGAACAAAATACGGATTAAATCTCCAAAAATTCCTACGACGGCCCTTTTCTGTCGGGACCCCGCTAGGTAATTTGCCTTAAATGTTCTTGGTTCCACTTTTTCTACTTATTTTGTCATCCGACCTCCTGCTCTAACTGTACACATTCGCGCACGTCCCCCTTGTAACATTTTGCGATAGGGAGTGGTTTGATTAGCACAACCGTTAGTTTGCGCAAACTTCTGGGTCAGCTCTTCCAGACTGAGGTAGCTTGCTACCCGCCAAGTAGTACTGGATACCTGGATCCTAGCTTCCCCGTCAAAATACACGAGCGTCGTCGTCTGGAACGGCTGGTCTTCATAACTGACTCCCTGGGCTACTCCTATGGCGAATAGCCACACAACCGCTCGTAACGCCATCTGCAAGTAAAAATAACGCACCGTCACTGTGGTTCCCAGAATTATTACCCCCTTTTATTTACAAATTACAAAAAGAAATTAGCCTACGCGTTCCCCGCTACTTCTACCACTAGGATATATTGTCGGCCATATCTACCCCACGGAAGCGACCCGAAAAAAGCCAGGCACACCAACTCATTTGGCGAATTCGGGGTTATTGGACTGAGCTCTCCTATGTAACATCTATTCGGATGTTTGACACGTTGGCACCAATCACATTCCCGAATTGTCTTTACCTTTATCCAATGTTGACTCACCCAGCAAGATATCCTGTCTAGGTCACCCAGCAACTGTTTACAGTCTTCGAAGCTATTATACTCGTAAGAGGTGTGTGAGAAAAGCAGTGAGACCGATATTTTACTTAGCCAAAGCCTTTATTTTTTTCAAACTACAATATTATTCCCTTCAAAGTAGTTCCCTTGGGCAGCTATACACCGGCAGAGTTGTTTCCACTCTTGGTAGCAGTGCTGGAAAGCTTCAACTGGTAGGGCTGTTAATTGGTCGGTCACAGTCTTTTGAATATTCTCCAGAATTCCAAAATGATGTCCTTTTAAGACATGTTTCAACTGTGGGAAAAGGAAAAAGTCACAAGGACTTAAATCAGGTGAATAGGGGGTTGAGAAACAACAGGAATGCATTTTGAGGTAAAAAATTCACTAATAGAAAAAACCATGCGACACAGGACATTGTCATGATGAAGAGGCATCCACGTGTCTGCAATGTCTGGTCTCACACAAATCACTCTTTTCCTGAGCCTTTCAAGGACACCTTTGAAAAACACTTGGTTGACAGCTTGTTATGGAGGAATAAATTCTTTATGCAAGATACCCCTACTGTCAAAAAAGCAAATCAGCATTGTTTTGATCTCTGATTTGCTCATTCGACATTTTTTCAGTTGAGACGATGACGAAGTGTGCCATTCGTAGCTTTGCTGCTTTGTTTCAAGATAGTACTCAAATATCCAGAATTCATCATGTGTGATCACATGATTGCAGAATTCTTGGTCATTGTCAATCCTCTCAAGAAGATCAAAGTATATGTTTCTGCGGTTGTCCTGTTCAGTTGTGAGGTTTTTTGGCACAAACCTTTTGCATGTCCAAATTGTCTGTCTGATGTACGTTGGAAGTGTTTAAATTTAACTGTTCACTCATGATCCTTATTGTTAAACGACGGTCTGACCTCACAAGAGGCCTCACACATTCAACGTTATCGTCAGTTTCTGAAGTTGAAGGGGTCCCTGAGCCAGGCTGATCTTCAACGTGTTCTCCACCTTCCAAAAATGATTTGTGGCAGTGGAAAACTTGTGCTCTTGATATGCAAAGTTCCCCATAGACCTATTTCAACTTTTCAAAGGTCACACATGCAAATTCCCCAAGTTTAACCGAAAACTTTATTGCATAACATTGTCTTAAATTCCGAAGTTACATTTTCCTAAAACACAACTTCACTGATGGTGCTGTCAAAAATAATGAGTTGGCAGAACAGAGTTGAAACTCAGATTGAGAATGTGGAAGGGATGAACAGCATTGCCAGATCGCTCTCAGTGTTACCAATCACTTTTCTTACACTCCTCGTATAACATTATTTCATATGGAAACATTGTTACTTTTGATAGTAAACCATTAAACACAATTATTCATTAGAATAATGAACAGTAATGATCAAAACACTCTACCCTATAGGACTCTCATGTTCACTTCCACATCTTCTGATACTACCATATTTGCTTAACAAATCTTGTACCCAGCAAATCACTTTTTCATCAACTCCAATAGTTTTTACCTTAATTAGCACAATTTTATGGCCCTCTCTGTCAAAGGCCTTTGAAAGTTCTAGTGCTACACTATCAACTTGACCTCCCCTCTTCATTTCATCTGAAATATCTGCATATAGCTTACTGAGATTCGCATGAAGCTGACTTGGAAATCACTTATGTTCCTCACGGACATGTCTTATAAGGCTGCATATCAATCTTTCCATTAATTTATCTACCACCATTGATAAGACTGATTGCCCTGTAGTTTTCAACCCTATTTGCCACCCCTCCTTTACGTACCGATACTACTATAACATCTGGTAAGCTTTCTTAAATTCCTAATCTCCTTCATATCATCTTCATATCAAATTTCACATTTTCTACTCCACTCACTTCAAACTATGCAGAGAGGCTTGTTCTCTGATTTACTCACTACGATTACCAAAACACAGTCCCTAACTGTCTCTCTAAACCAGTTACTTAATAGCTCTGCCTTTTTTAAATCCTCATTTACTTCTTCTCCATCCCTATCATCCATAATTGTCTTAACACCCACACTTTCCCTCAGTTTTCAGAAATTTCTAGATCCAACAGTCAGTGGTCCCCCTGCACCAATTATAGTCTTCATAAACTCATCTTTATCTACTTTCTTTGACATTATTAATTCCTTGTTTAGTTGTTTCAAGTATTACATACTGCCTTGCTGTCTCTTAAGTGTTACCTTCTCTTCTCACCAACTTACCTCCTCACCTCCCTATTGTAGTATGTACGTTATGTACTTCTCTTTATTTTCTGTTTTGGAACAAATGTTTCTTCACCCTTTTTTTTTTCCTATATCCTTGACCTCTTCCAATATCAAATCCACTGTACCTGTACCATCCTTCTATTTGCTGAAACTATCCCTAAAATATCTTTTCAGTTCTGAAATTTGTGCTTTTATAATTGTACCTGTTTCCCCCTTCAATTCTGGCCACCAGTTTACTAAATCCTCTTGTATCCATCAGAACTGCACTGTGATCACTTATTCCTTCAATTATCTGACACTCCACAAGATTTTCATCAGGCTTTATTAGAAAGATACCCAACATGTTTGTTCCCCTCATTTTCTGCTCCATCACTTGTGTAATACCTCCCCTCCCTTACTAAGGTATTTGCAAATCTCTGTTCCCTGTCCTACTCAGTCTACACTAAGTAAGTTTAAATCCCTATTAATAATAACCATTCTACAAACACTTCTGAACTTGGAATATGTTTTTAGTTTCTCCCCAAGAGCCTCATTTTTATCATTCATTCTTCGACTACTGTAAGCAGCCAACACTCTCACATTTTCATTTTTACTACCCAAGAAGCCTTCCCCAGGTAACTCATGGTCAGGATCTCTGAAACCACTGAACTGAAGTAGTCTTTGCTAACCAGTATGAATCACCCTCCTCCAGTTTCTCCTCTGTCTCTGCAGTAACCATTGCTGAAAGCCTCATTGTTTAGTACTCCTCGTTTTAACCAAGACTCTCCCCGTATACGTACTTGAGATTCGTGAATCTCTGTTGGGTTTGTAAACTCCATTACTTCGTTCATTATACTTCTACAGTTCACGAGTAACATTTGCTTTCCCAGTTCTGCTCACCTGTCTTCTTGTTTCGAAAGCTTCACCTATTTCTTTAACTACACTGAGTATCCCTTTGTCCACATATTTTTATTCCCTCCCCAGTAACCTTAACCAAAAAAAGGAATATTCCTGACCCAGTCATCATTGGAAGTGGGTTCCCTTATAGTGTATCTAACAGCTCAGAAATCATTGCCTTCTATTTAGGTGTAGGCCATGCCTACCAATGGTTTCCACAAGCACATTTAACCTAAATCATAAAGAGGAATAAATATTTCATCACCAGTGTGGTTTTTTTTTTTTAGATTATTCCAATCCAAGTCCAAGGAATTTACTCAGATTTTTTTTACTAAAAAAACTCAACTGATAAAATTTTTTATAATGAAGATTATTTCACCAACATTAAAACAACAAAATGTTGATAGCTTCACAGGGCCATAAAAACATAAAACATTACTAACAATGACTGGTTGGCTGTTAAAAGACCAACCAGGTTAAATAAACATAAGTTTGGCTTGCTTTAAGAGTGCCAGCCTGATGCAAACACAGTATTATGATTGGTGAGTGTGAGGGGACCACCAATCAAACTCAGACTACTGAGAAATGAGTTTTTGCTCGTCCAGCTGCATTTCATAGTCCTCAAATTCTGAAGATCCATACATATCTCTGACTAACTAAGAACTTTAAGGATGCGATGCATTTTCTTTTTGGTGGACTTTCCACTAGTACAAAGTAGCTTGGAAAGCAACGAGGAGGGGGATCTCAGAAACTTTATCGTATCCATCTGTCGAAACTTCAGATCAAAGGATTTTTCCTGCTTTACTTACAGTCAGTAGGTGTGGGTGTTTCTGCTGCTGCAGCTGGGGTTCAACTGATTCTGTAGGTGCAGCAGTCGCAGCAGTTTTTAAATGATGATGATGCAGATGCGTTACTACTAACATCTGCTGTCTGACCTGTGTTCTCACCTTAGCAGGTTTTGTACTGCATTAACATTTGCAAGAGCACACTCCACTTGTGATCTTGACTGCAATGGATGTCTTAGTAGCAACACTTTCTTTCTGGACACAAGGTTGTTCATCCTTGCAAAGCTTGAAGCAAAAAAATGGGTGGGGCCATGGCAATTCAACTATGGATTTTATTTGGTAGTTTATATACATTGTAAGGGTATGCTGAGTTGCTACATAGATGAAAACAACTACGCGGGCAAATCATAACTTATTATCTTAAGACAAATATCTGTGTTCCAAACTACAGACAAAATGAATGTCAGAACCGAAGGATTATTTTCGCAACGCTAGTCACTGGTAGGTGAATTTTATCGAAGTTTCTCTCTGCAAAAAGGAGCCGAGTCAAATCTGATAATAGGACAGATGGTGAGTGTTTGCATCTAGTCTGTCCCGAGGTCGGCTAAAAAGTGAGGACGAGTTTTACCAGTGCATTTCTAAGGTAAATGTGGTGATGCTGCACTCTCAGTGATTTCTGTTGCCTATGAACTGGTCCAAAGGCCCGCATTACTGAAACTGTGTGTTAACATCTACTCTTCACGCCGCAAGTCCAAGTGTGCACATAATACGAATAAATAGGTCTAGTTGTTTCTAGTTGTGTTTCACTGCGGCACATCTACAATAAAACCTAACAAAATATTCTCAATACTAATAAATAAAATTAAAAAATGACGTTAAAAACATACAAATAAAGCAATTAGCTTCTACACACCTTAGGACTGACCACTTCAAGCGCTGCTTGAAGAGAACCTTTGTGAAAAACACGTAAGTTTGTCTATGGGTCATTTGCAACCACAAAATCTTCTGAATTAAAGGCAGTTTCAAAGGGTGACAAAAACAAATGATATTCACAGTAATATGTTTAAAACATTTACATAAAAACCAAATTCAGAAGGATAATAGAAAGGCTGCTGCTCTACTTTCTCATTCCCAGTTAATATTTCTTTGGTGGGATATCTCAAAATTAACAGCACAAATCTAAATTTCCACGTGGAAGAAATCATGGGCACGGCTAGTCTATTATAAACTGACTTTGATTAGTGACTACATTTGGAGTAGCCAAGGGATTAGGTAATTCAACATATATGCCAGATATCACTCTATCTTACTATATTAAAAAAAAAAAAAAAAAAAATAGCAAAATCTCAAAACCAAATAATCAAAAATAATGTCAACTAAATAATCGTTAATTACCACATTTACTGCATCAATAATGAACTAAAAATTAAAACAAAATATAAGCACATGGAGTGTAGAAGACAGTGAACCCTGAGCAGCTGTATCCATTAGTTTCCACCATTTCTGTTAAATTTATTTGAAGCTTTTGTTTAATTTTTGAATACTTCCGGTGTAGTTAGCATGCTTTAACAATGAATTGAGCATGAACAGCCGTTGTGTACAATAGCAACCTTTTGTTATGAATTTCATTGTAGTGCCGTTTTTCACTATTCCAGGTGATATGGCTCAAGGTGGCTGGTTCTTGAAAAGAGATTGCAATGTTTATGGCATCTCTTCAAGTGCAGGTATACAACATTGTAGAGTCCAAGGCAGAGTAATTATGGTGGAGAAAATTAAAAAAAAAATTAATTTGATTGCAATGAAGTGCACACTCCAGTGGCAATTCCCCTACACACCCATTTTTTCCCTTTTCCTGTACCCGCCAACTTTAGCCAGCAATGATTTTCAACTTTCAGTGTTTTTTTTTTATTTTTATAAATTATTCATAATTTTTCTTGGTAATTTATTCTAATTCCTAACCCGTAATTGAGTGCCAGCTTGTGATCAAGATCATCTTTTCCTTTCCATTTACCTCTCTTAAATCTCCCACAAAAATCTTTCCACACCTCACCAAGAATATACGCCTTGTACAATCCCATGAGTATTTTCACCCTTCTCATATCTTCCAGAGAATCCCATTCCAGCTACCTTATCATTCCAGCTACTGGTTGTGTTCTGCATTGACTTCCAGAGATAGAAATGAGGAACTACAAAACTTTATATAGATCCTCAGGAAACTAAGACATATAAGAAAAATGGAAAGCGGCTGGTGTAGATGATATTACTACATATGTATTAAAGATAGTGAATGTATTATAACTTACCTTGAAATGTTATTTAGAATGAGTCTGGAGTCTTACTACTTACCAGATGACAGGAAAAGAGCAATAGTAGTACCTATTCAGAAAAGATGGGTGACAAGCAAGGCTGAAAATCCCAGACCGATTATTTTGACATCAGTGGTTGGAGAGGCAACTACATCAGAAATGTCTGTGAGCAATCAAACTGCCTTTCAAAACAACAACATGGCTTTAGGCAAGGATATTTTTGTGAATCTCAGATGGTGAAGTATATGCAAGATACTTAGGAAGAACTGAACAAGGGAGGCCAAGTTGATATTGTAGCAATGAATCTTTCTAAGGGTGCGTTTATGTTGGAGCTGCGATAAACGATGAGAGCGACGATAAACGCAGCGACAAGAGCGGCGCTCAATTTCTTTCTTCGTGCAGTGTTTATATTGGAGCTTCGATAATAGCGTAGAATCGTGTTTTATACTGCGCGCAATTGTCAACCGGCCAGACATGTAGAAGAAATCTAGCTTATTTCTTTCGTACAGGAGTTGTACTGCAACAGTTTTAGAAGTTGTAAGAGAAATAATTATGAAAAATACTTCAACTACTTCATATTATGATTCCGGAGGAACAGGATTTCGTAAAAAAAAATAGCCGAAGATTGTTACAATATTTCTAATTTTCCGAATTGCGTGGGCGCTGTCGACGGAAAACACTTCAGAGTTACTTGTTCTGCACACTCTGGCTTCATGTTCCACAATTACAAGATTTTTTCCTATTGTCAATGCTAATTATAAATTTATAAACATTGAAGCTGGAGGTTATGATAAACAGAGTGACGGTGGAATAGGTAGATCTGCAATTCTGTATGTATCTTTAATAGATGGAAGACAGAATATTCCAAATCGTTCTGCCAAATTCTGAAATCACTGAACCTCGTGTTTTTTATAGGTGACGAGGCTTGTCCATTTTTAAATAATTTATTAGATCCTTATGGACAATATTTAGATGCAGATAGATGATTCCTCAATGCTAGGTTATCGTGAACATGACGAACCGTCAAATGTGCCTTATTTATTCTAAATGGAGAATTTTAGTCACAACAATAGATACTTCTATAGTCGTAACTGACAATATTAAGAAGAGCATTTGTTTGCTCCATAATATTATTGACTGAAAAGGTATTGAATTTCGAAGAAACTAACACTTAAATTCCTAAGAATTTGACACCAATATTTGAAGGCCAAACCAATCTGCAAAAAATACCGGCATCTTATATAAAATCTACTTTTGTTACAATTCGAAATAAATTAATACGAATTTCTATATATTATGCATTTAATTTGATATTTATAATTAAAATTAATTTTAATAGAAATATATTTTTTCAGTAAATTATGTATAATTTCTTTTTGGCTGTATTAATATTTTATTTTTTTACTTTAATCTTCAGTTTGTAGTGTTCACACATTAAAATGAGTTTAAATTACGGAAATCGCACTAATTAAAAACGTTTAGAATTGTTTGTTTTATTATGTTTAGTGGCCATTTCATCCTACTATTTGTCTAGAACGAATCTGTTATGGTGATTTTTGTATTTACTGTACCACAAAAGGGACCTACTAAAAACTTCACCGATCAAATGGTCGCAGCCACCCTCGATAATAGCGAAGAAAATGCTCGCAGCGATTATCGTCGCTCTCATCGCTGCTCTACTGCTATGCGTTGCTCTGCGCGCTGCTCCAGTATAAACACCTCCATTGTTAACAATGTTTCACTTTTCTTCGCTTCGCTAGTATCGTCGCTCTCATCGTTTATCGCAGCTCCAACATAAACGCACCCTAAGGCATGCAATGCAATGACATGATTCCTATTTAAGTTTAAGCTTGGTTCTTAATTCAGTTGCCAATCTGCTTGTATTATTACACTGCAAAATATAACAGTTTAAGGTTATTCATAGATCATTCAATATATCCTTCAAAATTGTGAATTTAAACTGATATCAGAACACAATACCACTTTCTAGAATGTTAAATCAGACTTCAAAATCATACAAAATATTGCAGGTTATTCTTTGAACAAACATACGCTGACATGAACCATTCAATCTTGCAACATTAAACTGAATTGCAACCCCATTAAGGAGAGATTTGAAGAATTGTTCGACACTTTGAAAATTTTGTTAAGTTCCATTTAGTTGCCAAAAGGTTCTATCATTGAACATCCTAGTTTTGTGAAAATTCTTGGATTAATGGAGCAAAGAAACCTAAAATCTTAATATTAATAAATTTCAGGACATCTAAAAAAAAGGTGCAAGTCCTTTACCATATATTAACTACTGGAATATTTTCAAAGTTCTTCTTGGCAAAATATTTCTATCACTGCTGAAACATTTCTACCCTGCTAAAAGATTTCTAAGTTCCGAAAGGTTACATGATGTAAAATTTTCTAAGTCCCATATCTACATGAAGATAATTTTTGTTAAGTTTTTGCTGCCTCCCAATCATGAAACAATGTGACACATACTGGCTCCCTTAATGACTGGCGTAATGGGCAAAACTGGCTACGGTGTTCATATCCTTGCATCTGGGAAGTATTCTTTCTCTTTGCCATAATAACGTAGCTTATTTTAGTCTGATTTTTCCGAAACTTCACAATTACGTAGGACTGATTATTTTTAATACTTTTGCCTATTATAAATATTCTTCTAAACCTCTTTGTTTAGCAGTTGTTAAACTGTGAAGTGTAAGGGATGGTTATTTTAGTTATTTCTCTGTAACTTGAATGATTTTTTAGCTTCCCAACAGAGTTATATGTCTGAACAGTTTTGATTTTCTTTCCTATTTAATTTGGTCTAAGAATTTGTTCTAAAACTAGTTTTCTTTAGCTGTTACAATAAATTATTTTTATGGCATCTCGCACTTGTTTTATTAAATTCTTTCTTGTAGCTATAACTCTCTTATTTAATTATAATTTTAAATGAAGAGTGGAGGCTCTCTTGGCATTGTTTACGGATGAAGTTTGTATATGTTCTATTTAACTATTCATGTTTCACCTTCATCAAATTCCTATTTATAAATTCTATTTTCACACTTGCCAATGACATGACGGTAAAGTGCCAAAGCCCCATTTATCATCCTTTAAACATAAATTTAGTTCCAAACTGTTAATATATTTTTGTTTTTATTTAATTTTATCTATCATTTGGTCCTATTATCAATCTTCTATTTTTTTATTTACAGAATTGTATTTATTTACCCCTCTAAAAAGGTTATTTTGGATTTATTTACGAGTTCTAATATTTGTCAGCAAGTCTTCCTAGTTGCTGACAATACATTGTCATAGTTAAATCTTGTTTGTTTATTTAAATAAAGTACCTTTGTTTCATCAACCCAAAAACTGTTCCTTTTTGTCCGCATGACCTTGTTGTTGATAATGTCACGAACACATGGCAAATAAACTTTCAGATTCGTTTATCTTCCCAAAAAAAATTTCAGATGATACAAATACTTCTTCAAAACGCTTGTTTTTGCCTGTACAAATAATCAAAATATTTGTGACATTTTCCCTCAGATTTAATTTTACGGCTTCATTTTTTACTTACTCACAAGATACTGTTACTATTTTGACTTGAAGTATCCTTTAATATCAATTTTATGCTTATATAGTTTATTTACAATGTTAAGAGCATTAAATTAACTTCTCCTACAGGTTCTATGAAGCTTATTCCTACGTTACAGATTAATGATCTGTTTTATGCTTAGTTTTTACTAAAAATATTGTGGGCAATTGATTACTTATTTATGTTGCTACTCCTCATCTTTAATATTTATATATATGTGTATATACAGAATGGAATAACTGATTAAAGGTTATACTGCAATTTTTAAGCACTACGGTCAATTTTTTTTTAAAATAATTAGATTAAATTTAGTTTATTATAATAATTTTAGTCGCATTCGGAATTTTCTGTCCGTTTCAGTCTCTAGTAAAGATGTATTTTTTATTTATTTAACACTTAAATTCTTCTTCTACGGTAGTCAATCATGGCATCAGTCTGCGGTGGTCTTCCATTCAACTCTGTTCTCTGCCTTCTCTTCATATCTACATACATATCTCCTGCAGCCAACATCTTCCATCATGTGCTGGATATATTTTGAATGTGCTCTTACTTGACATCTCCTTCCTTCTACCATTCCCTCCATTATAGTTTTTACTAAGCTCTCATATCTTAAGGTATGTCCAATTAATATTGTCCTCCACATTTTTATACTCTTCCATAAAGAGTTATACTCCCCTGCTTTCTCAAAAATTTCCTCATTAGTAATCTTGTCCCTCCAGCTAATCTTTAACATCCTTTTGTAGCCCAATTGCTCAAATGAAATTAATCTTCTTTTCTCTTCTGTACCAACACATCCATACAGGACAATACTCCAGACATAAGTTTTTAATTGGCTTTTCCTTGTTGTCCAGCTGATGTTATTTGTTGTAAAAATTCGTTTCTTTTTGACGAATGATATTTTTGCTTGGGCAATCCTGCATTTTATCTCATTTTATCCATCTTTTGTGATTTTGCTTCCTAGGTATTCACATCCTCCATTAATTTTAATTTTAGTGTTTTTATCTTTACCACATAGCACGACTTTAATCTTCGCTTTATTAATTTTCATATTGTACTCATACCCCACTGTTTCCAAAATTTTCTTAAGATCCTCTTCACTTTCTGTTACTATCACAATGTCATCTGCGAATCAAATCATATTTACAATTTTTTCCCTGTATCTTTATCCCAGCATCAATTTCGTCTCTGATCTTATCCAGTGAGTCTTGAATATAGTTATTGAAAATTAAGGGAGACAGGGCACATCCTTGTCTGACTCCTTTATGTATCGCTGCTTCCTCTTGTTTATTTCCAATTTTTATTACAGCATTCTCATTTTTGTAAAGAACATCTTCACCCATTTAACATTATCAAATGCTTTTTCAATCTATGAATCCTAAATATGTGTTTTTCCCCCCTTGTCTTTCTCTATTCTCTTTTCTAATAGTAGCCTCAATGCAAGAATTGCTTATACCTCTCCTTTTTCTGAAATTGAATTGTTCTTCAGTTAGAAACTATTCTACTTGTTTTTCCATTCGTTGTAGTACTAAATTGGTGATAATTTTTGATGCATAAGCTACTAAGCTCATTGTTCGATATTACTCTCATTTTTAGCACCTAATTTCTTTGTTAAGGGAATGATTAAATTTGTGTAAGGGTATGTTTCCTTCCTTATAAACATCCTATTCTAGCTGCAACCATCATTCTTTCATTACAGAACCATATTTTTTCAAGAGTTCCACTTTCAGATTAGCGATACCTGGTGCCTTTGTATTCTTTAATCACCCTAGTGCCATTTCAAATTCCTCTCTTAATATGCTGTACCCCTTATTTTCTTCTTGCACTTCATCCTCTGTTTCTAGAATATTATTTTCATCTAATTTTGCATCCTCGTACAGGTTTTCTATGTATTGCTTCCACCTTATCACAATTTCACCATGAACTGGTTTTCTTGGTTTACTGTCCGTTCGGTTATTCTCCAGGTGTCATGGAGTTTGAATGGCCCATTTACTGTTAGCTAACCATTAAGTTACATCAGCAGAGCACAAATAACAAAATATAATGAATAGGTGAAGAAATGTTCACTACAGAAATATCAACAAATAAATAAAGCAGAAAACCACATAACTTACTTATTAGTAGGGAGGTGAGAAGAGACAGCAAGGCAATAGAGAGTACAATAGCAGCAAAGAAGGGGGCTACTGATGCATCATGAAGAATATTATGGCTATATTAGAAAAATGTGAAGAAGATATTCATATAATTGTGGATAAGGGTGCAGAAAAATTTACCAATGAAATGAAAAATGCATCAGCATCCAAAATGTGTGCCCCATACGATACCACCACGGCTGTACGAGCAAACCTAGTTGCTTCAACTTATATTTTCATGAATAAGGGCAAAATGTTGTCTTTTTAGTGTCTTTTGCTGTCACAGCCCTCTTTCTCACTGGGATGAAAATATTTTTTGTTAAGGATATTAATTTTTCAAAAAGCAGCTTATAAAATTATAATACCATGAGAATGAAAAAAAATAAATAAAAAAAATAATAATAATTCTATACAGTTATACTATAAATCAGTACTGACCAAGAAAATAACAAAAATTTGAACAAAGTGACCAATGATTTTATAGCCACTTTTATTACTAATAATCAATGAATGTCCACATCAAACAGTGATCCAAAGCTTCATAGTAAACTGTGATAAATAAGAATGCATTTTTTTTTTTTTAAATTTCCTAGACAGTGCGCTGTTTTTTTGCTGGATTGCTTTGTTCCATGTTATCTGTAGTTGCCGAATCAACCAGTATCTGTCTTTTGCTCCCTTCTAAGATGCTGTCACTCTGAAATTTAACAGTAAGAACTTAATATAAAGATATTAATAATTGTAATGGCAACAAATTAGTTTTATGTTAAAGTAATGTAAGGTTAAATTGTACCCTGAAGGGATCAAGAAAATTTTTATTGACATAACCACCTTCATCTCAAAGATGAACTGTCCTAATGCATACTTACAGAATCCTCACTTCTATTCTGTTCATCAAGCGCCTTACATAACTTTTTGGAACTGATGTGGAAATCTCGACTTGCATTTTGCTTCACATGCTGCATTAGGTCAATCTGCACACAACAAATCAGAAGAATTATTCCAAGAAACCTATTAAGAAATGGAGAAGTTTGCTCCGTTTTCAAAATTTATTTGAAACTCATCTATTTTTTCAGTTAAAAATTTGTGTAAACCCAAACAAATGGAGCAGTTGTTTTTACATACTGTTATCTGCTTAATGTAAAAGCTCCACAAGAGGTTAGCAATATTACAAATTAAAAATACATTTTAATAGATCTCTGTGTATGACAGAAGAATCCAATTTCTTTCAGCAACTGAAATTTTAAGAGTGAAGCTTCTGTCAAAGAATGTACATTCAACCTACCACCTTAAATGTATTATGTCAGTTGGACAGTATCATCTATTTTGTGACTAATAATAACTAAAAAAAAAAAAAAAAAAACAGCTTTTACAATATTCACAAAAAAAATTTAGTACCTATACTTATGGTCAAAGAGCTTCTCTAGTTCTCAAAATACAAATGTGAACTCATCCTTTAGTGAGCTAACCGTGTTAGTATACAACCTGAGGCTTTCAAAATTATTACCGATTCAAGCCCACTATGGAGCACTTATAATTAGTCCTTTTTTGATGTTTGCCTTCATTCCCAATTACTTTTAATCCCAAACCTCATTGAGCCACTTGCTTCCCGTCTTATAGCTTTTGATAAGTGAAAAGACCTTCTTGGTCAACCTATTGCTGCCCATTCTCAGAAGGAGCCTATAAAACTTCAGAAAGACACAAGACCTATTTCAAGGTACTATCAGTAGGACATTACATTGACCTAAATCATAGTCAAAATAGAAACAACAAACTGATAAGATTATCACAATAGCAGTATTACCTTTACAAAACTGTACATGCATATTTATTTGAATTTCTGAAATAAGGTTTAAAAATCACATTTTACTTAAATTTCACTAGATACACCTGCAAAATTCTATAAATACTATAAGTTACATATTAATTATTTGTTCAACATCAATTAACTATCCGGCATGTTAGTCTCACTCCCTTCTGTGCTACTTTGGGTAAAATAATTCAAGGATTTAGCATACTGTCTGAATGTCATTGCTGAATTTTCTATGCTAGGCTGCTACATGTTAAATGAAAAATAGGCTTTTCTATAGGATACATAATATTCCCACTTATATTGCTATTATGAAGTATTTAATTCAATTCACCATCTTGGCTTATTTATTTATTACTCTTGTTCTATGGTTCCCTGCTGAAGAGGGACATTTGGTATCTGAAGCATGCCATAGATAATATATGAGGGTAATTCGAAACGTAAAGAACTTTTCTTTACCTCAATATTTTTATTTAAGTTAATGAAATAAAATTTTACAACACATCTGATACATTAGCTGTTTTTCTACACCGTCACTGTTCACATTTAAATACTTATTGTAGAGTTTTACTAATCAGAAAATTTAACACCATTCCAGCCAATATTAACACAGAGATGTGTGAATGAAAAGGAAGCATTATGCTGAATCATAACATACAAAATTCCCAAGATTCAGATCAGCTGAAATATATATATACATATCGTGTTATTATGGTTCCCAGTAACTTGTTTCTGATACCTTGTTTTCCCACCAAATTGATTGTTTTTCATCGATTCAGTAGTTGCACTTCCCCCCTCTCTTACACTACCTTCTATGCCCGCCATTTTATGCAGCCTCCATTCACCAGACAGCCGTCGTGTGCACGTCTGGCTCCGCCTGGTGTCTCACTTTTAGCAAGAATAAGGATTACCTGCCTAAATATTGCACATTTCTTGTGTTTGTTCTTTTCTACGTTTATAAATCCAGCCACCGTCATCTATGGTAAATGATGGGTCGTTTCCCTATTGTAACAGCCCTCATACCTGAATTTTGAATAGTATTGTACTGTATGAAGTATTTGTAGTGAGCTAAAGTTTGCTTGAATATGATCTGGTATGTTTGTTTTGTAATTTCTTGTAAATCAGTGTATATAGACTTTGTTTTATGAAAGAAAATTATTTAAAGTCTATTTAATATGTTTAAGAAACGAGTGGTGCAAGAGAATTTCTTAAATGTTTGTCATTCCATGTATTAATGCAAGTTATGATGTCTACAGGACAATTTTCTACAGTTTGAGATGATTTCTGCAAATAATTTTGTATTTAAGTATCTCTAATTACCATTTCTGATCATTTTGTAATGTTGTTAAGTAATTTTGTATGAATTCCGATTGTTTTTAAAATGTTTGATTGTTTGAGTGATTGTTAATGATCGAGAAATATCGGGCGGATGCCTTTGAAGAATTCTCGTAATTTCGATAGAGACTATATAAACAGATCGGCTGGACAGAGCAGTTAGTTGACTTCATTCAGTTTTATAGAGAGATTCATCCAGTTAGTTCCACAGAGATTTTATTTGCAACGGCTTAGAAGTGCATCTCTGTATTGTATCTATGCTTGTGAATATCGCTGACTTCGTTTTGAAAACAATAACCAAATCTTCAACATAACCTTTAGGTGGACTTTTTAATTAATCAATTTATATAAATTAAACCACCGAAGAACATAATATGGCGACAGTTGACAGTGACGAGAAGTTATTAACATCTGTGAGATGTTAATCTTCTAAAAGAATCTGCAGCAAATTGCGACTAGGTATCACCGGACTGCGACTCGATATTTAGAATGGCGACACGGGTTGGACGGCGTCGACGTCAATCTGAATACGAGTTGATAGCACTCATCGGAGATTTTCCTTCAACGTCTGCAATCGGCAATAATTTTCCCACGGCAAGCGGATTTTCTGTGACCTCAAGATCAAGTCTTCCAGCAGTACAGTGTTTTGAGTGTGGAAAGTGTGATTAAGTGTTTTAATCAGTGAAAAAAGTGATGTTCAGTGGTGAAAAGTGCTGCTAGCTAAAATTTAAGGTGACAAAAAGTATTTAAGTGATACAAAAGTAAGTACTGAACATTCAAATTTTGCTTTTGCATGTGATTTTGTGGGAGGTTAGAAAAATTTTAATTCTTAACTTTGTTTTCATGTTGAATTTGCTAATTACTGAAAATGGCTGATAGTCAGAATCTACAAGCATTTCTAGAATCTTTTGTAGCCAAATTTGACAGCAAATTTTCTGAGATCAATTCTCAATTTTTTGAATTTAGAAGTGAGTTAAGGAATGATAATGACAGAAAATTTGCTGAAATCAATGATAAGTTTCTCAACTGCAACAAACATTTTCTGATTTGACTAAATGTTTTGATGTTAAAATCACAGAGCAATTTCAGGGTTTTAGCTCTCAATTCAAGGAGGATATTAACAATATAGATTCTAAATTGGGGAAGGCAGTAACTGAATGTCAGGAGAGATTTCAAAGGTTTCAGAAATTTGTGAACAGAATAAGACTGAATGTGTAAATTTGATTTATAAAGAAGTCAGTTAAAATTGTGATAAGATAAGGGAGGAATATGTTGCTTTATTCCAAGCTAATGATGTTAAAGCTACTAAGTTGAGACAGGAAGTGTTTGGTATAGGGAAAAATGTGAATGCATTGGTAAATCATCAGGAACAACTTACCCAGGGATTGGAGGCAACCCAATGTAACGTTAATCAGTTAGAGAAAAGGGTTACTGGGTTGCAGATACAGTTAAGTCAAGCTCCCACACTAGGTAACACAATTGTTAGTGCTGACATTAAGGAAGAATTTGAATTCTATGATGACAGTGGAAGACTTCACCCTACTGAGTTTATAGATAATTTTGAAAGATCAGACTATTTTAATTTGTTACCCGACAGTAAGAAAATTGCACTTGTGGGTAAACATCTAAAGTCTTATACTAGGACATGGGGTGATAGACAAGCTAGGGAAGTTTAAAGAAAACTTTTTGAAACATTTTTGGTCGACAAGCAGGCAGATTCAGGAAAAGAGGGAGCTGATGACTGGTAGGCCCTATAAACCTGGTAGGGAAACTCAGCATGATTTTTTTTCCATAAATGTTGGATTCGTTGTAAGTATTTAGACCATTCTTATGGAGAGGAGGAATTCATTGATTTGATAGGAGCTAGGCTACCTCAGCAAACAAGAAATTTAATTGCCACTTTGGATGTAGTAAATTTGGATAGGGTTTCTGAATTGTTGAGAGGCTTGGATTCCCAGGAGTCATCAATGAACAACAGTACCACCATCAACACCATAGGAGGGGCAGCAGGAGTCCCCCTAGAAGGGGTAAGGGTCAAGGGATGGTAGATCTAGGGGATGGGGTCGTGATAATTACTCAAGGAGGAATGATAATGGGGGAGTGAGAGAACAGAAACCTCAATCTGAAAGGGAAAGGCAGCATGGGGGGCAGGCAAACTAAAGACCACCCCTGTGATGGGCCCTACAGTGGTGGACAAGAATGTGGGTCCAGGTACCAACTGCTACAGAGTTAATACCATTTTTATGAATAATCCCCGAGAAGATTTATTGGAAGAGGTGGAGGATAAGGATGAAGTTTTAGATAAAGTTCCCATAGTGCAAATTAATGCTTTTAATAAACAAATAGATGCTCTTATTGACACTGGGTCACAGGTTTCTTGCCTTGCTGAAGGATTATTTAATGAAATTGAAAGCAACAATCAAATTGAAGTGTTGCCCGTTAATAGTATGACAGTTATTACTGCTACTGGTTCTCGAAGTAAGAGAATTAAGCAGGAAATGTTGATGGAAGGGTGTATGGGGACTGTAAATGTAGAAATACCCATGTATGTAGTCCCTAAGTTGAATGTTAATTGTATTTTAGGTATGGATTGGCTTACAAAAGTAAAGGCTTTGGTAGACTGTGGAGAAGGTAACTTACGGATTAAATTAGACAGTGGGGAATACTGGGTTGATTTTGAGAAGACTGTTTGGAAAGGCATACAAGAAGTAGATCATGTGAGAGTTAAATATAAGAATACTGGTGTAGCTAGAGTTTGTGACGAACTATTACCACAGATTTGTGTAAATGTGTTAAGGCAGAGTAATGAGATTAATAGTCTGATTGAAGGTCAGGAGATAAGCGAAGGAAACGTTATTAATTACCCAAACAGTATGAAACTATTGCCGTCAGACCAACAAGAAACGCTGAAATGTCTAATTGAAGAATATAAGGACGTATTTTCTGACAAACCAGGTCTGATCAAAAATTATGAGTGCAAGCTAACTGTAAAGTCTGAAGAGCCTTTTTTTTATTAAGCCATATCCAATTCCTTTGACCAAAAGAGATGAAGTGAATAAGGAGATAAATCGAACGTTGGAGTGGGGGCTAATAGAGAGGTCAAGGAGTCCTTACAATAATCCCTTGGTTGTTGTAATAAAACCGGACAATTCTGTGCGACTAGTGCTGGATGCTTGCACATTAAACAAACATTTAGTAACAGAACGGGATCATCCTCCGCCTATCAGTGAGTTGTTGCACAGGTTTAAAGGTTGGGATCTAGATTTTTGCCTTGCCGCGGATAGTTCTGACTATGGTTTAGGAGTACATGTCTTCCAGGAAGTAGAAGATAACTGGAAAGTTAGAAAAAAATAACTTACATGGTTTTGGGTTTCCAGAGAAATCTTGGAACCCACTTATAGATTTTTTTTTGGAATGCATGGTTTGGGGAGCGGTCATCAACCTGTAAATATCTAATTTTGTAAATAAGCTTGCCAACTGATGCATGTAAATAGTTTGTGTGAGTACTTAAGTTCAGATGCAGATGTAATAATACTGAATGTTTAAGATGTAAGCATTTCACTGTATAAAGCAATTTGTGACAGTTTTGTGTAGTAACTTTTGGCGTTTTCATGATGTAGTGACTTTCTACATTGTGGTGACAAATTATCAGCTGTAAAATGTAAACAGACTGTTGTCATTAACAAGCAGACATCAAGTGTTTAAGTCTAAGTGAAAAATTAATTGTAACTTAAGGTAATAGTATTGAATGTTTGTTGGGTAAAACAGTAACTGAAAAAATGATTGGATTTGAAAAAAGACAATTATTGTAAGCAAAATCAGTGTCATGGACTATGTGCAGACGTTGTATGTAATGAAGAATTGTATTTGTTCATTGTAAAAGTCATTATGGTTGATTGATTGTAATCTGTTTGTGTTGGCATTATGTGTACATTCAACCTGCTTAGATTCGTGACGGATTTAATCAATTTTAACTGTGTAAAATTAAGTGAATCCTGGGGAGGAATTGTAACAGCCCTCATACCTGAATTTTGAATAGTATTGTACTGTATGAAGTATTTGTAGTGAGCTAAAGTTTGCTTGAATATGATCTGGTATGTTTGTTTTGTAATTTCTTGTAAATCAGTGTATATAGACTTTGTTTTATGAAAGAAAATTATTTAAAGTCCATTTAATATGTTTAAGAAACGAGTGGTGCAAGAGAATTTCTTAAATGTTTGTAATTCCATGTATTAATGCAAGTTATGATGTCTACAGAACAATTTTCTACAGTTTGAGATGATTTCTGCAAATAATTTTGTATTTAAGTATCTCTAATTACCATTTCTGATCATTTTGTAATGTTGTTAAGTAATTTTGTATGAATTCCGATTGTTTTTAATATGTTTGATTGTTTGAGTGATTGTTAATGATCGAGAAATATCGGGCGGATGCCTTTGAAGAATTCTCGTAATTTCGATAGAGACTATATAAACAGATCGGCTGGACAGAGCAGTTAGTTGACTTCATTCAGTTTTACAGAGAGATTCATCCAGTTAGTTTCACAGAGATTTTATTTGCAACGGCTTAGAAGTGCATCTCTGTATTGTATCTATGCTTGTGAATATCGCTGACTTCGTTTTGAAAACAATAAACAAATCTTCAACATAACCTTTTGGTGGACTTTTTAATTAATCAATATATATAAATTAAACCAGCGAAGAACGTAATATGGCGAACGTTGACAGGACGAGAAGTCATTAAACCACCGAAGAACGTAATACTATCCTCCCTTAGTTTTATTGCCTTAAAGCACTTTCCTGCTCCTTGTTGTTATTGTAACAGCCCCACGTCCTCCTTCTGTGTTCTGTCTCGTTGTTCATATGCCTTTGTCTTTTCATCTTTTCCCTTCCCGTCGTGTTATTATGGCTTCCAGTAATTTGTTTCCGATACCTTGTTTTCCCGCCAAATTGTTTTTCATCAATTCAGTAGTTGCGCTTACCCCCTGTCCTATACTACCATCTATACCGGCCATTTTATGCAGCCTCCATTCACCAGACGGCCATCATCGTGTGCATGTCTGCCTCTGCCTGATGTCTAGCTTTTAGCAAGAATAAGGCTTACCCGCTGAAATATTGCGGGTTTCTTGTATTTGTTAATTTTTATGTTCATCAATCTGGTCACCGTCATCTGTGGTAAGTGTTGGGAAATATGACCCATCACTTACCACAGATGAAGGCGGATGGGAGCAACAAACACAAAAAAAAACAAACACAAGAAACAAGCAATATTTTGGTGTACAGCCTTATTCTTGCAGAAGTGAGACACCAGGCAGAGCCCGACGTGTACACAACAATGGCCGTCTGGTGAATGGCATGACTGACAAAGATGGTTGAATAGGTGAGGGAGGGGGTAGTGAAAATACTAGATCGATAACCAATAACGCTGAAGGTATAATATTGTCATCGAAAGTGGTAGATCAACATAATAACTGACTGACGAAATACATACCATATTTTGAAAAGATTTATGTACAAAAAATACTATATAAGCAAAATAAATAGTAGTGATAATAAGTGCTGGGTCTGGTGGGAGTGATTTATTGGAGATTGAGGCCTGGAGGATTTTGGGTGTCCAGGATATACTGATAGGCTAGTTCCCATCTATGTAGTTCAGAGGAGGTTGTATTATCAGGGAAAACTTGGATCGCCCTAACTAAGAAACAGTTGCTAAATTATTCAGTCTGTGTGAAATGACATGTTTTGACAATAGATGGGCCTCATTATTAGTATACCATACAATGTCCGCCTGTGGTCATTAGTTCTGATAGCAAGTAGACTAGTAGTGAAGCCTACATATGAGCTGGAGCAATGGAGGCCTGTAAGTTGATATATGAAGTGTGTTGTAATGCAAGTAGTATGACCAATAATGGGAAATGTTTCACCTGTGGTAGGATTGGAGTAAGTGGCAGTAGCTGGAAGCATGCTGCATGCCTTACAGCAGGTTCTGTTGCACAGGAATGATCCCTGTGGTAGTTTGGGGGAATTACTGGGCGAGTACTTGTGAACCAAGATATTTTTTATATTTGGTGGTCTGCTAAAACATATGCGACAATGGGTAGGATTTTATGGAGAATGTTGTGGCATCCAGGGGAAGGAACGTAGGAAGTCATGCCCATAACAAAGGATTAGGTTAACGGACTCCAGACCAGGGAAGAACTGGGTGATGAAAGCGGGGCTGCAGTTAGTTATATCTATATCTATACGATGAAAACCGGATATATTGGTATTACAAATACTCGGAAACTACGGAGCAGATTTCGATGGGGTTTTCACCGTTTTAAAGCTCAATTCAGTTGTTTAGCATGTCTTAAGTTTCAACGTTAAATAACTCAGGAGTGTCGTGAATGGAGAGGCTCATCCACGACATTGCATGGGTTGTATCAATGAGGACTGCTGTCGATTCAGTTTCAACCGACATATGCATCAAAATGTTGATAGACAACTATTTTACTTCTACAGTCAAGCTAAACTGATCGAAGTAGGTAACACACCTATTACTTGCTTCTTGAGACAAGAAACAAGGTTACAGCTAAGCAACTGTCCGTTTGCTAGTGCATCTTAACTAGACTGATTATTTACTGGAGGAAACGTCTCTCTATTGGATTCTAGTACTTTAATACTTAACTAATGACAAGGTATTCTGGAAGGAAAAACAAACCTATTCAGTAAACTCTATAATTTATTCTATCACTTGATGAAAACATATGACGTTACATGGCACACAATAAGACTGAAATCATGAGGGCACAAATCACTTACTTACACTCCATTACAGACACATATAACCTTTAAAAGGATCTAACTGTTGCACAAGACCTATCCCTTGAAATGAGTGATTTGAATGTCTGACTATAAATCTGTAAGCAACAAGCGCAGGAATATCAGATGGCTGGGTGTTACCTTATTTGTTATAGATCTTTCTCGAGTCGATGATGGTGTTAGACTCCCCATTCAACTGGCTACAGAGCGTCGTCTGCTACCATTAGCGGTGGAGGGGGCATCTCGCCCTATAAATGGCTAGACTCTACACGTGGTTACTTTTAGAGTTCATAAGTGGCTCTTAGCTGTTCAACACAGACCACAGGGTGGGGGCGGCAAATCTCACGCACTCAGTGCTTACGAAAGGGAAACTCGCCACCTACGCAGGCTATGCAAGTGAACTTTCAGCTCTCGACCTTGAAGCTCGTGTGGTGTTACCCCTCGACTCTGAAAACAAAACAAGTTTCCTGTCCGGCTGACATGGAACCTGGCTCGCTCACCGAGGCCCACAGCTCACATGCTCAATAAAGATGAATGAAATCTAATAAATATTCCTTTCCTCTCTGATTGATAATCCAAAATTAGCGCTGTCGCTACAGGAGCATTAAATGAAACTCTGAACGTATTATGACAAATCCCAAAAATGAAAGGATTAAATGTTGCATACTTCACACTAAACACACAACTACAATTTCTCTGACCATTGCCTTTAATGAAAGCAATAAGGTAACTTTACAATAATAACTATTTTGCACATTAAACAAATCTTGAAGTATTCTTTTCCTTCCATTCAGGATATTCAGATTTAAATGTCATAGATAGCCGTAACGTATTCTTTTAATTCGGGATATTCAATTTTTAAACGCCATGGAAAGCCGTAAAATCAACAGAGATTTTCTTTAAGAACAATCTCTGAACATTATCTCTAGCCTTCAGCATTAGTCTTCTGTTTACGATAATATTATTCCGGATTCACTTTTGATATTTTTGTAAAAGGCTGAATCTGCAGAGTTAAAGTATCTGGCGTTTCGAGCAAAAAGTATGTAAATTCATAAGAATGCACTATTGCTCGGCGCTGAGAATATAACAATTGTTGTTGGGTGACTAGCCGAGTTAAAGGTAGGTTATAATTACAAAATATTTTGGCGATCTCATTCACTGTCGCCATCTTCTGGTGAAGTGCAGTCAGGAACGTGGGATGTTGTTGAGCCAGCCCTGACTCCTGCTGCTACGCTGTGATTGGTTGGCTCTGGAACCTGTCATAGCAGTGGTCAAGTCTCGTCACAACTTAATTCGATGCCATGATGGAGCCACAGTTTGATTTGATGCCCCTTGTTCGCATGGTCTGAAGCAGATGGGCCAAAGGTCATCACTCGTTCGAAGGAAATATCAGAAGACAAGCCTTCATCATAAATTGCTTATCCATCCGCTGCGTCAAAACGGATCTGTTGCGGGAAGCTGACCAATCACGTGGCAGCATGGCTCATTACGAGTCAGGCCAGCAACTGATTCGTCTTGGCACAGCGTGTCAGGTATCTGTTACATTTTATAGCTGCATGACAAAATATTATTTTAGAACAGTGAGTTGGATTAAATAATATTGCATTTTATTTTTATAGTCAGTTTACATGTTTATTTAAGCTATAAATCAGTGTTTGCAGTTTTCAAGATAGTATTTTGCATTGCATCAGTTTTAAGCATTCGCCTGGAATAATATTATAAAGTTCATACTTAAATTATTTATTTTCGCCTAAACTATTGAAGTTGTAAGATTTTTCATAATAACTAAAGTTAATGTTTGCTACAAGATCTAGCGATCTGCAAATTTTCAGAGAAAGAGAATTATTTTTATTGACAAGGTCAATGTTTGATGATGGAAGCTTTCTGACATGTGATCTGATATAGGGTTAGCCTTCCAGAAACTACCAATGTGAAGCGATAGCTTTGCCGTTTCCCACGGTTCGTGAGAGAGCAGGCAGATACCTAGAATTTTCCTTGTTTGCAGCGAGTCTTTGAGAAGCAGTGAACGCGATAATATGTAGTCTCGTGCAGTAGCAATCAGTCTTTGAGAGACAGTAGGCTTGTCAACATGCAGCTTAGCTCATCCAGTTTTATCATAATGTTGCACTAAAATAGTATTTTACCATATGGGACCTCGGGATGGTTTAAGTTAACCACCAGTGGAACAATGGGAGCATATGACTAACAACCTACTCTTAAACGTTATTTACCGATACCTTTTCCTTAGCTTGAGGTAGAAAAGAAGCTGAGTGGCAACCTGTATATTGTAGCATAGTCATAGCTGGACTCCAAGACAAAGCCTTTATGCAGAACCCCACTGCAAGCTTGTTGTCTTACAAGCGGATGGATAAACAATTTATGGCGAATACTTTGTCTTCTGATATTTCTTTTGAACGAGCGATGACCTTTGGCCCATCTGCTACAGGTCATGCAAACAGAGGCATAGAATCAAACCGAGGCTCCATCAGGGCATCGAATTAAGTTGCGACAAGACTTGACCACTGCTATGACAGGTTCCAGAGCTGACCAATCACAGCGTAGCAGCAGGAGTCTGGGCTGACTCAACTACATCCCACGTTCCTGACTGCACTTCACCAGAAGATGGCGACAGCGAATGAGATCACTAAAATATTTTGTAATTATAACCTACCTTTAACTCGACTAGTCACCCGAGAACAATTTTTATATATCCATTTACTTCATAATTGAATCAAATGTGAGTTTCTAACATAATCTAGCATTGTTCAGTAATGTAGTAATGCAATTACTTAAGCAAATTAACGATGCTTGATATACATGAATCTTTTTGGACGAATTAAAATAGTGTACGTGCAAATTTACTTCAACCCACCTGTTTCTTGGTAGGGGGCGGGTGAATTTAGGTTTGTTTTCCAAAAAAAGTTGACACGAATTTTATAAAACTTTGTACAAATGTTTCTCATTGTGGGAATAAAAATAGAGTACGGTTAAATTTACACCACCTATACTGGGCAACACCAGCTAGTATATATACTTGACAAAGGGTTAACCCGAAATATTGTGTTTTCTGTGTCTGTGTATTATTTTGTGTTGCTGCTACCCTCCTCCCTTCAACTTTGGTGAGTGTTTTTAGTATGTTATCTATCCTTTCCACACAAATATTGCCTCATGCCCGTACTTTCTTTCCATTGTTACCGATATAAGTATATGTAAAAACTAAGTAAATTAACAACAACCAAACAATTACTCACATCAGCCATCTGATCTTGCACTATAAATATTAACATAACATGATGCTATAACTAATTGAATGACCCTCATATAACAAATACATAAGTCCTTAGAAAATCCAAACATTGGCATGCATAGTCTCAAAAACTATGTCTTATTAGTAAGCATTACCCACTAGATGGCAGAAAAACTTACAGTCAGCTCCATCACATGGTGTCATAGTTACTGTTGATTGAAGCAGACAAGTGCTGTTCATTTTCAAAAATGGAAAAAAAACCCAGAGAATCTAGAGTTGATTAAACACTTTTATTTAAAAAGTTTAAAAGCGAAAGAGATCAAAAACGGGTTGGTTGAAGTTCACAGTGCATCTGCTCCTGCATTTGTAACTGTTTACATTTGGGTAAATGAGTTTAAATGATGTTGAACATCCACACATGATGAACAACATTCGGGTTGTTCATTGGAAGCGACTATCTCTGAAATCATGGTTTGAGATGACTGACAATTCAAAGTGCGCAAAATAGTAGAGGACACAGTCATATCACAAGGTACAGTATATTAAATTTTGTGTGAAAAATTCGCTGGGAATTTTTTTTTTGGCAAATTGGATGCCACGATTGCTCTCGATCGAGAATAAGTACATTTGTGAGGCTGTTTTGTTGCTTGTCTGTCACAACATTACCCGGTTTCTGCATAGATACATAGCTGTGGACGAAAAATGGGTACCATTCACTAGTACACTCCAGAAACTAATGAACGGTCAATATAGAAGGTTTTGAAGGCATATACAGTGAAACCAACCAGCCAGGTGATGGACACGTTTTATTTTGGGATGCACGTAGAATCATCAACATCGATTACTTTGAAAAAGAACACACAATAACTGGAGCTTACTATGTATCATTATTGCACCAGTAAGGTGAAGAAACCAATAAAAAAAAACAATCCTCATTTGAAAAAGATCCTCTTCCATCAGGACAATGCATGAGTGCACGCCTGAATAGTTTTTATGGCCAAAATTATGAAATTGAAGTTCAAATTATTACCACATTCACAGTATTTGCCAGATTTGGGTTCTAGCAACTTTTTTATATTTTCAAATTTTTAAAAAAATGACTCTGTGGAGAATGGTTCATGTCAAATAAGGAGGTCATCACTCAAACGGATACCTATTTTACAGAACTTACAAAAATGTGTGTTTTTTTTTTTTTTATTTCACTAGAGACGGGATGTAGGCAGGGGGTAAATCTATGAATTCACATCACTGAGATGTTATGATATACCCGTTCGACGCTTCTTGGAACACACAGTTGTTATCCGATTTTGATGGAACTGTGCGTACGTATACTTTAAGACAAAGAGAAAAATACTGTTTCTGTTTGATTTAAAAATACCTAAATCCTCTCCTCCTTTCCTCTCACCTTAATGTCTGTCAACATTGTTCATATAAACTCACAGTTTTTATCCGATTTTGATAGTACTTAGCACACGTACTTCAAAAGAAGGCAGTCTAGTAGCTCAGCTGTTAGGGCACTTACTTCCGAAAGTTTCTCTCTATGGTTGCGGTTTCAAATCCTGTGGTGAGCAGGAATGTTTAGGAGTTGTATTTGATCATATGAGCCATGCCAAGCTCTTCCATGGTTCTGATTCCACATTAAACTGTAGGACCCTGAGGAAAGGGATTGGCATTCCTGCCTCTGACGCAATAACTTAGTACATCTCCTTTGTAATTATTCGACCAACCTTCGGGCTGTAGACTAAGTTAGAGTTTTTGAAGTGAAACCTTCTTTAGGTGTGTTGGGTGATTTTTTAATGAGTAAAATCTTATTGGTACACATCACCGACATACTAACGTTAACACAGTTTATCTGTAGCGGTCTGGTGGCTCAGTGCTTAATGTGTCTTGACTGGAACAAAAGATCCCTGCTTTGAATCCGTGTCTTAGCATGGATTTTTGTCAACCCTTAATCTGAATTTCACCTCTAGCACAGCTTGTTGTATAAGGTGAAGTACACCAGAATGCTTCCATACTTCAGATTCCATGATAAACTGACAGTCCCCCTGTACCTGGTAGGGCTTGTGGGTTAGGTTAAGATGGCTAAGACAGGGCGGAATGTGCACCCAATAGAAACCCTACCACATGGAAGTATTATTATTTAATATATCTGTAGCTATAAGTATGACATGTTGCACATATGATATTCATAGTTTTAAGTTTTCACTTCTGTCAGCAGTTGCCAGTCACTGCCAATTGTTTTTTGTTATCTTTTTCTAAGACCTTAATAAATGTTCTGCATATTATTCAGATTAAGTTTTTGGGGTATTCTACAAAATAGTTCTGAATTATTGGAATTTTCAAAATTTGGATTCTTCAGGTTTGATTTAGCTTTCCTTATGATGAATTAAAACAAAAATATTCTAACCTTAGTTTTTGTAGACAGTTTGATAATAAGTTGTTCAAATTGCTCTCTCTCAAATAGTAAACTAGTTCTGGATTTAGCTCCTTTCAGTAACTTCGATTTTAAAGTCCAGTTGTTTATTTTTTTCTTCTTGTTACCATTGTCTTCTCCCTCCATTTCCTGCAAAATTTTTAGTCTTTTGTAATCAAAAAGAAATAAACACATAAAACTCCTGAATGTAAAAATAAAAAACAAAATGGGAATAAGAGGCAGCTTAATTACAGTACATAACAGTGCATTGTGATCTACGAGTTGTACAAATCATATACCATGGATAAACTGAAAACTTTTAAGGTACTGCGAAAATGGTTGTGTACCCTAACAGGAAAAGAACAGATGCTTAGAATATATACTAAAGAAAAAAGAAATAACAGTTACACAAAAGAAAAATACAAAAATCAATTCCAACTTTTATTGAGACAAATTACTTTACTTAACAATTTTGCAATAATATCCATTTTAGGGCAAACTTTACACAATAACAGAAATAAAATAGAAGTAAAAATAAAACAAAACCAAAAGAACTGAGAATAGAATAATGGTCAAGAGAATGTTGACTTGATTTTCAACTGCTGAACAACTATTGAAAATGAAGTGGCCTGCAAAGATGGTTCACAAACAGAATAATATAAATTTACATACCATATTCATGTTGTGTAAGGCTACAAGAGAGTATAAACTATAAGGCCAACTTTTTAAAAGCCACAAATATTCCAATGATGAGTGATGGAGATGGAACAGCATTGTTCTTACAATAGTCTATTCATTTCCAGTCAGCATCAGAGAGTGGCGTCATTTAAGGATTACGTTAATGGCCGTTTTCTGAGAGAATTATTGTTGAGATAGCTGTTAAGCAATTGCCAAATATGGTAGGGTTGGTAACATAAAAGTGATGAAGTAAAAACCAATAACAGGTGTCAGGTCTCATTTATTTTATTTTGTGCATGTAGATCAGTGGTATAGTGTAATATACAGCCTACAGTAATTATGTTATTAATTTATCTAGCAAATATTTAGAGTCTGGTCAATATAAAATTAACTTTCAATAGTTCAATTCCAGTTTCACAACTGTGTTTCTATAGGAATTCAAAACATGCTTTTAGCTTTATTGTGTTATAATGGTACAGTAAAATATAAAAAAGGTAAAGAAACGCTGGTGTAAGAGATAGAATACATTAACATATTTAACAAAAAACCAGCCTAACTTCCTTCTATGTAATTTCCAATCATGTTAACAATGAGAAATAGTACAATTTTTATTATAGCACAACATTCCAATAATATTTGCTGCTGAAAATCATAAAAACCTCTTCAGGGCAACTAGCATTAAACAACTATAAGCTGGGGGTTGTTTGTAAGATGTTAAAGCTGAGACTGCTTACTTGTACTTAATCTGAATCAGTTATTAAGTTCGAATATGTGGTAATTGTCTTGGTCGCCAAACTGTTTAATAATCCTACAACAGATAACCCGTTTGAAATGAAAAAGGTTCACTGGATAGAAAAATGCTTATTTTGTTCAAAATTAATTTCACAAACTATGGCACCAGAATGACTGTTCCCTATTGATAGAAATCAGAACATTCGAATCCTTTAAGTGAAGCTTGCAGGTCATTACTCACAAGTTCATTCCTGACAATCTTTCACTATAACCCGTAAAACACTAGTAAAAGATCTTTCAGCTCACAATGACGAATAACAGAGTCTACTCCTAACATCAGAATATTGATATCAAAAGTAATCAGTCACATCATCGAAAAATTGCAAGTCCACCACAATACAGATCTTCAAATTTTCTAAGTCCACAGACAACATGCTCAGTGCCTGCCTCAAGTGCATGTATGCTCTCATCAAATACTGGTGAAATAATGCTTGCGCAACAAGGAAAATGGTGGTATTTATAGAAAATAATGTTGGAACCACTACTTATGGTGCCAACTTACTTGGATTTAACTGAAAATTTAATGTGCCAGAGCCCCGATTTTTCTGGCTATTTTGTTTATCATATAATCATGGATAACTTTAAAAGTCTTTAACCACATGACTATTCTAGTATCATTTTAATACTTAAAATTTTCCTTATCCTTGGCATATATTGCTTCCTTGTATTATTCTTACTTTGGCAGAAATTCTTGTTAAAATGAAAATTACGCATTAATATTACCTCCTTCCCACCAGAACGATGTAATTACAAAATCCTCTAGAATTTATTTCTCCTGAACCACAACTTTGAGATAGGATAAACACTATGTTCCTTAGAAAAAAATTCCTTTCTCTCATACTTGAAGCCATTCCTTACCATTTCATACTGACACCTGTCCTGGACGAGTCATTTGATCTCTTATGTCAGTCAACAAGAAATGTTTCTTCTGAATATATTTTTAACTATATAGCTCAACGTTTTCTGAAATTTAGTGTCTTTATTTATCTAAAAAACCTATTTCTACCTACAGGGTCTACTTTTACATATTATATGTGGCTTTTCGTGATCTACCCGTTGATATAACAAAATTTAAGTTATCTTCAAAGCTGAGTGAGATTTCTTTGATAATCAAGTTTTATTCCTGCATCCACTCTATGTGGTGTGAACGTTATTACATTTACGAAATCTCTTTAAATTAATTTCTCCACCTACACATATTATACTTCAAAATACTTGTAATTTTATATTTTCTTAGTGTTAGTGGATGTGGCCAAAAGGGTTTGATTTAAGATTCTGAAGTTTCCAAAACCTATGTTTTCTTATGGTCCCGATTGTTTTCAAGTCTCTAAAGTGCTTTATTATTAAGAAACCGACTATAAAAGTTGTCCCCCCCCTTATGGCTTTATGCCTTTTCAACATCGAGGTCATTAAAGGCAAGATGGGATTGAGGAGAAGGTATGGGAAGGAATTCGGCCATGGTCTTTTGAAGGAAGCATCCCGGCATTCACCTGGAGTGATTTGGGGAAACCATGGAAAACCCTAATCTGGATGCCCGGACGGGGATTCGAACTGTCGTCCTCCCAAATGCGAGGCCAGAGTGTTAACCACTCACCCACCACGCTCCGTACTATAAAAGTGATTTGCTGTACGACTGGTATGTGCTAGGCTTCCTTTTAAACACTATAAAAGGACATTTGTAAATATGACCATCACACACAGGCATTATTAAAGAGACTAAACCAAGAAACTTGCTTTATGTAAAACGGGTACCCAAAAGATACAAAGCAGAACTTTAATGCAATGAGCAGCACTCATCGTCGACTTTATAGTAAGTATTTTTCTGTGAATAATGCCTTAGCCATTGAAAGATGCCTTCACTTCTAGAAGCACAACAAAGCTATTATGGCACTGTTGACAATATTTAAACACATTATACAAGTAATCAAATTAAATCGTATCATTTATATACAGTTCATTCAGCACAATCTGATTGCTTCCTTTCTGAACATTACAAATTCATCCAATTAGAATGCCTAATACTAATTGCCCAGAAAATAAATAAACAGGTAGTGAACATAAATAATATTATCCGACAGCAATTTGGTTCCAAAACGGTGGGAGCATTAGCAGTAATTTAATACTGAACCTGTGGTTCTCAAGTTAGACGGGTAATAATACATAGCAAGATGTAGCTAAACATGAAATAACACCAGAGTGGATAGTTACCATGAAAGAAAAATACATATAAATATTGCATGGGTCAGGATAAAAACAGTCTGAAGTACAATGTGGAATATAACAGAATAAATATGAAAGCATACATAACACAATTTATATATATATATATATATATATAAGGCAATGGTCCTATTGTGTCCTCTATAGACTAAAAACTACTGGACCAATTTATGAGCATTTTTTGTGTGAAATGGTATGGATTGTCAAGAGAAGGTTTAAAGCTATTGAAATCCTCAATCTGACATGAAAGAAAAAAAAACCATCACCTACTCCCTAAAATAATTGGTTCAATGCTTATGCCATGTGGCACAGCAAAGTGTATCTTATTTCAGTGGTGTACTGCTAATCTAAATATATAAAAGGCAGTGTATGTATGTGTGGCCTCTATAGACTAAAAATCTACTGGACCGATTTGAGTGGTTCCCCCCCCCCCCCCCCCAAAATAGTCTACGATATCGAGAGAAGGTTTAAAGCTATTGAATTCCTCAATCTGACCCAAAGAAAGAAACCTTCACTCACTCACAATAAGAATTCAGATGTATGCGTGAGACTGGTGGCACAGGAAAAACGTTTCTTATTTCAATAGTAACCATACATGCACAATATAATATCGCACTGACAATTGCATCATCTGAAATTACACTGACTCTTTTGGATGGTTGATGAAAAGCAAATTCAGTACTTTAATTGCCACTAAATTACAAAACAGTCAAATATGGACATAAAATATTTCAAAAACATCAGGAATGAGTAAAGTAATACAGCGATGCAATATAATAATACTGGATAAATGGACAAAGACCCATAAAAAAAACTTACATGTTATGTCATGTTTAAATCAGCTTATGGACTAAATGCTGTATTTAAAAGCTTACATTAGCAGAGATATGCTAATTAATTTTCATTGACGGCAAACGTTTGTTAAATTACAAAACTATGTTTCTTCAATGGATTATTACACACTGAGCGCTACAGTGTACGAAAACTGAAGGATGTGCTGAATTGAATCACCAAAAACTTTGTATATCCAATACGATTGCAATGGAATTGAAATTGAATGAAACAGTAATTAAAATTTATGTGTTTCAAAGCACATAAATAATAATGTATATGCAAATATCTAACTTTAACTAAATACAAACTTTCAAATGTGTTATTTAATGTATATATGTACTCAACTCCAGCAATAGTGAAGCACTGCCGGGTCAGCTAGTATATCATAAAGTTCAAGCCCACTTCCATGTGGTGGAAGGCAGGCTACAGTGTGAAGTAGGGGGTAACCTATACAGATGATACTATTAACTCCCCAGACAGGTACATTAATTGAAAGCCCCTACAAGAATGATGTAACTGTCACAGACCTGGCAAGCTAGTAGTGGATACAGCTTGCTTTCAAAACTCAGCACACCATCAGAAAGGCTCCATTAACAGACAATGACTTCAGAACAGACTGGACTACAAGTTAGAACAAATGAAACCTTGTCACTGAAGGGAAAGGAACAGCAAGTGGTCTGTGTTATGGAAGATAAGAACCAGTGTACTCTAGAATAAATGAAACAAAATGGAAAGGGCATGTGATTAAAGAAATAGGAAAAGAGTTCAAACTGTGTTGGTCTGGAGAACTAGAAAAGATGCATAATGGAATAGCCATTGTATTGGACAACAAACTGGCAGGAAAAATCATAAATGTTAGCTACACTAATGTAAGGATTGAAATTATCAGTCATCAGTAATAGAAAGAAAATAGACATCCTTCTAATGTAAGCACCTAACTTTGATGTACAGACGAAAAAGAGGAATAATACAAGACCTGGAGACAGAAATCAAGCCAAGAAAAGTAATTTTAATAGCAAATTTAATTGCCAAAATAGATAGAGACAGAACAGCATATGAGGATATTATTAGGATTTGTGGCGTAGGACCATGGAATAAGGAACAAGAAAATTCTAGATTCAAGCCTGCAGAACAGCTGGGAAGGTCAGAGTAAAAGTCTCTTTGATTTTAAGCTGTTCACCAAATCTCTCCATCCCAAACTAAAATCTGTAAAAGTTATACCAAGCTTGAATCTAGAACTAGATCACCGATTGGTCAAAGTAGATTCTAAGAAACTCAGCCCAGGTAAAGCAGTAAACAACTGAATACAAAGGATTTCGTATTGAAAGCTGGTAGATAGGGGGTTACTGAACTTAGAACAGCAAAAGAAGAATGGGGATAATTTAGAGTGATAAAAGGGAAAGATGGAAGAAAGAACATGAACAAGAATATGAAATTAAAAAAATGGAGAAGGAAACTGCTTTGTGGAACACGTTTAGCAGAAGCAGTAAAAAGAAAGGATGGAGATGGGGAGATTAATTCTGAGACAGATGCTTAGAAAAAGAGCTAAATGGAAAAGATTAATAAAAGTTATGAAAAAAATAATAAAATAGAAAAAGAAAAATCTTGGGGCAAAGTTAGATAGAAAGAGAAGGCAATCTGCAAAGGACATAGGAAAATACTATTTTGGGTGGTTAAGAAACAAAACCTAGAACTATGCTGACCAAAATACAGGACACAGGAGAAGTGATGTGGAAACAGTAGGATGTAATGAGAACATGGAAAGAGTAACAACAAATCTTCTCAGGTTTGCAGCCGGATTTTATTAAAAAGCGACAAGCTTTTGGCAACTAGCTCAGCAGCCATCATCAGGTCAATTATGTACCGGTGATCTTCCCGTTACGAACACCAGGCGTTTACTGGTGTCACTAAGCAACTTCACGATGCTAGCAGTTCCGCTTCACTGTAAATGGTCGTAGGCGGCGGTCACCCATCCAAGTGCTAACCACGCTCCGCGTTGCTTAACTGCCGGAGCCTAAGTCGTCGAGATTGCGCCCTGATTTGTCAATTGGCTCCCCCCTCACTTGTCTGTCCACACTACACTGGATCGCCGTCAACCAGGGAACGAGGCCCGCACGGTATAGATAACCTTGGTTTCCAAGCTTTGCTCAGCAAATAACCCATTGTAAGGACACAAGCTTATACTGGGGTGTAGTATAGGCTTAGTACCTTAGCTGAAAGTTGAAATGAAAGTTCTGTTGAATTTATGTTAATAATTTTAAATGACCATGTTGCCTGGCTGGAATTCTCAACTGAGATGCTTACAGGTCGCCACTAAATTTGTTCAAACCACAAACTTAGAAAAGGTTTCGGTTTACTATGAAATCACAAAAGTACACTTTGATAAAAATTTATTTTCAAAAGTCACATTTTAAAAATTTGCATTCTATAGTTGAGTAGGCGATCGAACAAACATTTCCAGAAAATTGCAGATTGTGGAGAGAAAGAATACCAACCTACCCCCTTTAGGAAATTTATAAGCTCATAATAGCTGTTAACACGACACGATAGCAAAACAAGTCATCATGGCAGACACACGCCTCCAGCCCAGCTAGCTTCAGGCTTCAAACTGACCCGCACCCTGACAAACTTACGCAGATTTGCCTTACATCGCGTTCCCGGAGTACAGACAAAAGACAAAACAATAAAGAGACCACACAATAAAGAGACCACACAATAAAGACCACGACTTCTACAAGGTACCCGCTTATATAACCCATCCGCGCGACATCAGGTATTCACCTACTTTCCCAAAATAGTGTAAAATGATTGTGATTTTAGAAAGTGTTCAAACTTTGACTGTATATAGTCTTGTCCTCACGATACATAAAAAGTCCTTAGTGAAAATTCCTGAATGATTAGTTTGCTTATAAATGAATTTATTTTAAAAGGCGTATTGATACGATTCTCCGACAGTAATGGGGGTTTCCCTATTTCTATGATTGAATTTAAGTCAATTTTTATAAATCCTGCTGGATTGCAAATTATCACCATAAAATTAGTGCCAAAGTGTTCTGCGTTAATTCCTGATTCCAGTGGTGTAAATTTTGTGAATATCGGTGGTGAAATAGCTAAGTTATAACTTTAACAAGAATCGGTTTAAAAACTGTTTAGCAAACACTTGGTTTCTAGTTAATAATTCTTCTTCTATTGGTTTTATCGAAAAGGTAAAGTTACCAGAATTTTCTTGGAATTTAGTTACATGTTTTAAAAGTTATTTTATCTATGGAAATAGCTTATTTTACTCGCAAATAAATCTGAAGTGCAACCACGTGTGTTTAATGCCGAAATAATTTTAAAAACCTATATAAAATCTGTTCTCCTGCATGGAATGTTCTGAACTTTAAATATGTTAAATTAGATTTTTAGTTCTTTCAGAAAATCTACTTTTTGGTTCAGGAAATTATTGAAAACATATGATTAAAAATGTTAGAAGTGAAAGTGCATTTATCGAAGTGTTTAAAAATTTATTTACATTATTTACAAGGTCAGAAACTACGAAATTTTAGTGAATTTAGCTTTCTTTTAAATTATTATTATTTTAAAATTACTTTACTGCTTTTAAAAGTGTTGGGAATTGGTGGAATTATCACTTAGCCAAAATCTATTGTTTGAAAGTTGGATAATAATGGATTACCATATTCCAGGTTAGTTAAATGTTTCTTTACTATTAAACAAAGTTTATTTAATGCTTATATTAAGTGTTGTGGGTCTTTACTGCTTTTAAAATGGTTTATTTAATAAATTAGGTTGTGGTATCAGCTTCTATGAAATGTTCCTCCCATAACCTATGCTTGCAATGAAACCTTATGTTTAATGAAAGCTTACACCCTTACGCTTTAAGCTAAGCCAACTGGAATTTACCAAAATTCTAAGGTGTTTACACCATGTCACGGTTAACCAGTTGACATGTAACCATATTTCTATTGCTTCTTTAACCACCGACTCCCAAAAGAACAAACACTTTTCCAGCACCTTCACATTATCAAAGTCCATTCTGTGGCCATTTTTAATTACTTGTTGGGTAACAGCAGACCTCGCCATCTGAAAAAGCCGGATGTAGCGTTGAACGCCTTGACTGTGTGTACGGTCTGTCCAATGTAAGATTTCCCACATTAACACTGTATACTATACACCCCCGGCATCATCGGCCTTAAGCCATCCATCAGGTCACGTATTTTGGCAGGAGGATTAAATAAGACCTTAATACCATGTCGACCTAGCAGCCTGCCTATTCTCGTGGATATGTTACCTGCAAATGGGATAAATGCCAGATCTTCATACTGTTCTTTAGGTTCGATTGCCTGTTTGTTTGGCGTTTTTTGTAGTGCCCTTTCTATTTGTCGGTTACAATATCCATTTCTCCTGAATGTAGTAAGGAGATGTTCCAGTTCCGTGAGTAGACTGTCAGCATCAGAGATTTCTTTCACTCTATGCAACAGCGTGTACAATACCGCATTTTTCTAAAAAAAAAAGTAAAAAAGGAATAAATGAAGTAATTGTGAAACAAATCAGGAAGAGCTTTGAGACGTGTGAGTATTGCATAAGGAGGAAAATCATCTTTTCTTAAGACAATGCATGCCCTCACACAGTGTCATTGCTGCGCCGGAATTGTTGCCACATACACTTTACATGTCTGATTTGATCCTGACTTCCATCTCTTCCCAAAGCTCAAAATTTTCCTCGGTGGATGGAGATTCTCTTCAAATGAAGAACTGACAGCCGAAGTTGACAGATCTTTTATAGGCATGGAGGAATCTAATTTTCGAGATGGGATCAAGGCATTGTAACATTGCTGGACCAAGCGCATTAATGTAGAGTGGGACTCATTAAAAAATAAAAAAAGTTTCACTGATGTAATTCATTTCTTTCTATTCCATTCCAAGAGCTTTTCAAACCACCCTCGAATTCAAAATTTTCTAAAATTATGTTCTAATTGGGTTACACATAAATAAAATTGATCCTAAAAACATTTTCCACTCTTGGACATAGGATACTTATTTTTACAGCTCATCAAGCAGGAGCCTAAGATTACTTTTCAATTTCTTTCTCTGGAAAATGAAGACAAGAGTCACTCTCAGAGTTATACGTCTTGTACCGTTTTTGTTACTAAATATATTTAAAATACCTACGAATTAAATTTGTTGCCCATATATCCTTTATTTAAACAACAAACACTAAAAGTGCTACCACATAATAATATTCTTTGTAAGTTGAAACTAAAAATAAAAAATAAAATACTTTAAGCTTATTTTGCCATATATTAATCTAATTTCATTTAAAATCTTCTAATTCTGTGTGCATTGAATCATAAAGTACATATAATAAATTTAATTTTAATTGAACAACAGAATTAATAGCATGTTATTGCATAACCGTGTGGTTTGTTTGTCTTACAACTATAAAGAATCCAGTCCCTTATATTTCAATAAATTTTAAAAGTTTATTACTGTGCCTCATTTATCTCCTCAAGGAACTACAATGTAGGCATCTTCGGTAATGTTGCAGTTTACTCACCACACACTTTTATGGTGGTTGACTGTTCACTAGCGATGTGCCTTGTAAGCAACCAGAGACTATTCAAAATATTGAAAATTGATATGGACTGATTGCAATTAATGACATAGTTACTTTAATTTAACAAAAAAGCGATCGGTTAAATATTTCTTTGTTTTTAATATATTGTAAACATACGAGATAGGTTTTTTATGACGGTTACTTAGTAATTTATAAAAGTAGAATGTTATAATTTAGGTACTTATTGTTTTTAGGTTGTAATGCAGCCTGGACCAAAGTGAAACGTAGCCACAGCACACAATATTGTGGATTCCCAATATTCAAATTGTCTCTATCTCCGTTACTGTGGTCCAGGCTGCATTACAACCTAAACACAAATAGTTATTGATGAAATCATATTTTATAGGTATTTCCATATCATTTAAGTTGTGTTTTTAATTATATTTGATCAAAACTGATTGCACGCAGTTACATTCATATATACCGCCCTGAAATGCTGATACTAGGCGTACTGCCTGGCGGCGAATTCAGAAACTAGTATTGTTTATAACTAAAGCAATAGTTTCGCCAAATTCATTCATAACCCTAATGTAAATTACTAATAATTTCCTCTGCTGTTGTATACATATACTTGTTTTTAAATTTAAAGTTCTTTTTTTAATTAAATCCATATAAACAAACTGCAGCATTACTGGCATCTCGTACCTGAAAATGTTAGGTTCTTCTTTTCACAATGACTAGTACTCTTAGCAACCGATCTACGCCTTACAAAACCTACATTAGCTTCTATCTTGATGTATCACCATAGGGACCTAATCTTTCTTTCTTTTTTTTTTCTAAGAGCAATCATCACTGAATTTCGTCCATGCTCAAAGAACAAAATATAATTCTCTTATAAAAAATAGTACCTGGGTGACCGATCTTCGCTCGGTATCTTTCGATTTCTGTTCAGTATCCAAGATTTCGAGTAAAGTTTGATTAAAGTATAAGGCTTGAAGGCTTCCTAGGCGTTTTGAGGTGCACAGTTAACCAAAGAGAAGTTTAACTAACATCAGTAGGCTTACTGGTACCTGAACCTTCTACGTAATGAGGTTAGAGCCGTTTTCGAGAAACCAAATACAAAAGTTGCTCCTTTTTTTTTAAATCGTGTTAAAAACTTGAAAATCAAAACGTTATCTACATGTGAAATTTCATCCAAATTGCTAGATCCATTTGCGAGACGGCCTCACAAATTGCTTTAAAAAAAAATAAAAATAAAATAAAAAAATTCTATTAATATGTTAAACAGAAATTTTAATGCCAGTTTGGTATTAATTAATGGTGCGAGATTTGTGGTAATTCAAAGGATTCTACGATAACCCTTGATGATGGATTCGACGAGAAAAATTGAAGGTAAAAAATATTTTTTTTAAATATTTCGCTTAGTTCTTGAGATATCGTATCTCAAAATTTGACGTGGTTGGTTGAAATGCGACCTGAACCAGAAGACAAATTTCGCCATAGCCAAGTTTGATGAATTCGTATGAAACTCGTCGAGACAAATCGAAAATAAGGCATTTATTTTTCTGATATCTCACTTAGTTCTGGGGATATTATATCTCAAAAGTGAAGAGGTTAGGATTAGATCCGTCCTGGACCAGAAAAAAATCCACCAAAAGCACTATGTCTATATGGTGGAAATGTACTTTCAATGTTTTATTTTGTACCTAGTGGTTTTTGTTAGGTTGAATACGGCCTGGACCAAAAGAAAGTCGCCAAAAGCACAAGGAACTATACCTATAACTGATTTTTGACATGCTATATCTCGAAAACCAAGAAAATTTATTATTTATTTTCGATATGTTTCATCGAGTACTATGAGAATTCATCATCAGGTTGTGACGTCAATAGAACATCATCTGTGCTATATTTATTCACTCCGATAAAACTATGCTCATACCTCGCAGTAATCTCACATCTTCTGATCAGCATTTCAAAATGATAATAAAACAATTCCAATAAGAAGTAACCTTCGTTATAAACAATAAAGCACAAGGTAAGACGATTCAAAAGGCAAGATTCTATTTATCAGAACCCGTTTTTTCGTATGTGCACTCGCACGCGGCTTTTCAGGAATTTGTAGATGTATTAATATTTAATTATGCACTTTATTATCAAACTCTACTCGAAATCTTGTATATTGAACAGAAATCGAAAGATGTTTTATAATTAAGGTGGAAGTATTTAATGGCTAACTAACAACCACTATTTATAGTCAAAAAGTAAACGATGATTACTTTATAACTGGTACCGGTAATATTAATTTCAAAGAAATTTCTGTAAAATTATCACCTCTGATAAAACCATTGATAAATTTTTAATTATCTTTCTTTTTAAATGTTTTACAATTGACCTTGCAGTGCTAATATTTCCACGGGTCAGCCAGTATACAAGAACTGTTCGTTTACTTATTCTTTGGAATCAAAGAAACTCTATTTGTAGGCTTTCTGGTACCTGAATTGTCTACGAGATGGCGCTAGTGCCGTTTTCGATATACGGAGTGACAAAATTGTTCATATTTTGTAAACTCGCTTTTTAGTAGGGAAGACAACTATTCAGGTAATCTTAAAAGTCAAAACATTATCTAAATACCAAATTTCATCCAAATCGTCACAGCCGTTTCCGAAATCCGAAATATATATATATATATACAAGAATTGCTCGTTTAAAGACATAAGATTTCTGTTGATGTGGTATTGGAGACCAGTGAAACAGAGTCTTCTACATAACCTGAAAATGTGTCAAGCATCGATTTTTGTGCAATGTAACTACATGCTGACTTACTAAATGCAAGATATATGTTTAAATGATTAGAGTCTGAAATCCTAAATGCACAAGGCTTGACTCACTTGCCCGGTTTATTTCAGATAGGAGATGCTTGGTGAGGATAGAAGCAGGTGCCTAAGGTATGCTTGGAGGTAGAAATAATAAATACTATAGAAATAGCTGAAAAAACCACAGATGAGAAGGATCTCAAATTGAAGGGGAAAGACTGGTATTGAGAAGACAACAAAGCAAATTATAAGACTATTACAAGTGAACCAAGTAATGGAATTTGACAACTTAATAGAGATGCACAAATAGTTATGGGAGTAGAGTAAAGGGAAGAAGAGCTATACAACGAGGTTTTCTGTGATGGACGTTAAGTGTTCCACAGAGACAGAAGATCAATTAGTACAGGGGTGTTTATACTGGTTGGCAAAGACAACTAAAGTTTGGTGGTGTTCACATATCTCTCATGAATTATCAAGATGAGTGTAGAATGGTCATTATTGGCGGGAATTTACATATATAGAGACATGAAATAAATAATAACAAGAATGCAGATAATTACAAATACTTTAGTGATAGAGGGAGGCTTTACACAAGTGGTAGATCAGAAATAAAGGGTACAAAATATTTTGAATATATTTCCAACAAAGTCTGATGATAACGTTGTCAGATCTCACATTACAGAAGCAATAAATAATCATGAAGTAGTCCTAATGGATACAATATGATTCAGCAAACCAGTGGCCAAAAAAGAAGATGTGTAATTGTGAGAAACAAACTGTTCACTGGGGGGTAAGGGAAACATTTTGCATCAACTTTAACCTTGTGTAGCCTTCGATAGTCCAGCTAATAATGAACAAGGTCACCACTTAACTTAATTTTTTACTACCTTAAGTTAAGGAAAGGTATAGACAAAATAAATGTCACAAGTTAGCTGGAATTAAAATCACTATATTCTTGAAAATGTTGTAAAGTCATTCGCTGGATAGAAATCAGACAATGTTACCAAAGAAAAGTTTGCAAATTCGACTAAGCATTCGAGCGAGACCAACCTCATGCCCTCTCCGCTACTCTTTAGCTACATGAGGTAAGTTTCCTTCACCCGTGATCTTAAAAGTTAACATGTCTGCACAATGTTGTTATCTGCCGCACCACGAGCCGCCACGAGTCCAAACTAGCTACCACGTGAGCCTCAGTCAGTCATCCAGAAACTGTGAGTGCATCAAGATGTAAACCCAGTTTTCCAGAAGCCGTTAGCAAGATGATCGCAGTTAACTCACAAAATTGTGTGAGGAGATACAGCAACACAAAAATCATAACCTGAATGTGATCTCATTAAAAAGTGTAAAATTACTCATATATTTAAACTTAACACATGGGTAACAGAAGATTAAAATGGAAAAAAATCATTTGGAGATGGGGAAGAATATACTGAAGATGGATACAGTACCATTAAGAGCTGTATTTTGAAGGAATCCACCAATCAAGAGAATTACGCAATATGGAACCAGTAACTACATGCAGTGAAATTGCCAACTTCACTAAACATATAAAAATAACAAATCCCCTATAATTGATAGGGAACAAATGGATAGAGATTGTAGAGGAAGGTGCAGAAATACTGCAGTCACTGTGTAATAGATTATGGACAGCTGGAGAGTTGTTGGAGTACAAGTTCTATCTTAATCATTCTGCAAAAAACGGTCATTTACTAATTGTTCTATTTATCAGTCTGCTAAAATAACATACAAGAAAGAGCTTGTGTAAGAGGTCATTTGAGATTGTGATTCTGGTGCTTGCAAGGAAATTTAGGCCAATGTTCCCCTTCTCTGTTTCCAGTGGAGGGTGGTCAGGACCAAATACCTGGGATGCCAGATTGTTACTATGTACAATTTTGCTGCTGCTCACTCCATTTATCTACAATTCTATGTCTGCTATCATGATCCTATTGCATGCTCATCTGTCCTTAAATCGAGGTTTTTTTTATGATATAGGAGCCAAAACTGTGAATTTTGGAATCTATGCCTTTGTATGTGTGTACATATCAGGATAAAACGAATGAATGAATTTCAGTTAAACATCTTCTGTGAACAGTGATAGATTATACAATCATTTAAAATATAAAATATTTTTCATCCAAATTGGTACCACATTTTGTCCATGATAGAGTGGCTAAAACCACAAATTTTGAAAGTTTTGAATTTATGCGTTCGGATCATTTAAAAACCAATAACTTAAAAAAATTGTATGCAGTGACAGCTTACAAATATGTCAACAATAGCATTATGTTTTGATTTGACATCAACATAGCAGTAAAAAAATAAAATAAAAAATATTAAAAAAGCATCTACTCATTTAATTGTTCAATAGAATCTTCCAATTTAATATTGTCTGATGCAAGCAATAATCAACATGTTTATTATGATTGAATATAAACAGCATCTGCATGGGCACAGTTATATATAATAATTTATAGCCTATGTACCTTCATAAATTATTTATATTCTAACAATTTCTTACTGAATTTTATGCTTGATACTGAATCATTACCAGAGATGCGCAAGATACCTCATAAAGTGTCTGGAATACAAGATACTCTTAAGTAATAGATCTGAGATATCAGATACAAGAAAGTTTTGGAAATGGTATTTGAAATACAAAATACATATTTTCAAAATACTTTTTCAAGACAAAATACTTTTTTACATAAGGCATTTTTATTTTTAAACATGTTTCTTTGTCTACAATGTACAAGATGTTCCTTGAAATTGCAAATAAGACTTAAGTAAGTTAAAACCAGTTCTTCAAACATCTGATTGCTCATTTTTATTGCACAGTTCTACCGAGAATAACACCAACAGTTATTTATGGATTATTGTTATTATTACTATTACTGGCAAGTAGTTATTTGAATGTTTCAGAACTAATTAAATAACAAAATGTTATATCCTACATGGAACAGCTCCATAGGTGGTACCACAGCAACCTCAACAATCAGAGTTAAAAACTATACATTTAATTTGATACCGTATATAAGAAATTAAATACCACAATGTATACTATAATATTCTTAATAAACTAACTACCTACCTGTAAATTAATAAAACTTGCAATAAACAAAATATTTTACAACAATTATGCAATTTTGGTACTTATTTTTATATTTAAATATAAATAATTCTTCTCGCTAACAATAACCCTAACAATTTAGTTGGCAATTTACATTTTTTTAAGGAAATTTAGTCTAAACCATTTAGCTAGTGATATAGTAAATAGTAGTTTCGTGAGCAAATTACTAACTACCAAGCAGTCTCTGCCAAGTGAAATCTAATGTAGATATAAACCTACTTAAATATAATAAAAATTAACACGATTTATTTATTTATTTACATTTCAATACCGTTGTGCTTGATTATGATTCAATAATAATAATTCGACTTCATAATACCAAACATAATTTTACATGTTAAAAATTGGCGAGGAGTGAAGAGAAGAGACAATAGGCAGGCGGGTGGGTGATTGTTTATGGTTTTCATAGCTCTCCACAATAAGGCAGACAAAGGTAACTAGACCATACAACCTCGTCCTTTGATATAGATTAATAAATTTTACAAATGTGTTCCACTGTTGTCTTGTCTTTTTAATGTCGTAAAGTAAAAAGGGTGCTTAAATAACATTTCCAAATTACAAAGGTAAGGAAAAAAGTACCTAAATACAAGATACAAAAAGATTAAGAAAAAGTATTCAGATACAAGATGAAAATATGTGTTTTGTATCTTGTATTATCATAAATAAGACACATCTCTGATCCTTTCAGTGCTCATATCCTTCATTAATGAGTTAATGACATATATAATTATGTGTGTTATTCTTGTCCTGTCTTCAAATTGCTTTTTATTGATACTTATCCTTAATGTTAATTCATCCAACATTCATGCCAAATTTTAGTGAATTACTCATGTCTTTTTACTAGGTGAATGAGAAACGACCGCATAGACAAGCACTTATAGTAATAAATAAATAACAAATGCCACAAATAACACTTGTAATTTCTGATTTCTTGCACAGCTGTTTCATCTCATCCACCTTCAAGATCACCAGTTCATTTCTTCAGTAGCCTCTCAGAAAACCTGAATATCATCAATGGTAGGCAAGCATAGTGAAGAATGTTACAAATGTTGTGAGAAGTATATCCGGATCACAATGCTGAAAATTGTGTTAAATAACTATCATGTTTATGGTGATCAAGTAGAACATGAACCTTTTACAATTTTGGGACTTAGCTTTATATTTTAGTAACATTTAGTAATCACCAATAACTTGAAACCAAAAGAACTCCTGATATAACTAGCAAAGATTGTCACAGAAGTGGAGTTTCAATTACAATATTTTGTTTTGAAATAAGTAAGCTTTCATATTTATAATATTTTTTAAGGACGGAGAATTTATTAGTGTAAAAATAATAATAACATCAAATAGATTAATTTGTACTTTACCTCAATGTGGGAAATAAGAGCATCATAATTCTTCGCAAGATGCCGGCCAGCAAGAGTTATAACTTGCGTAAACCTGAAATAGTTTTACTTATTACATTATGACCTCACTGAGATATATTTAAGATATACCATATGTCATAAGTAATTATGATTCATGAGAAAGTGTAGTGTTCCAAATAAGAATGTGATCAAAAAGTGATGAGAATTTTTAATTTTTTCAAAGCTTGTTTCTTTAATCTTCAATGTTATTCCATCTGATATTACGCACTTATGCCAACATGTTTCTCAGCTTAAGAAACACTTTTGGACTCCCTCTTTAATTATAGCCTTAGCTTATCTAGCGTTGAAAACTTTGTTCTTTGAATTTCCTTCTGAACTGCAAAATGGAAAAAACATACAGAGTGACATGTTTGGAGACCGTGGTGGTTGCGGCATCACAGCAGTGTTATATTTTGCCAAGAACTGTTGGATAAGTAAAGCTGTATGCAGCAGTATTGTTTTGTGGTATCAAATTAATGAGTTGTCTCTGTAAAAATCAGTTATTTTTTCTGGATTGCCTCATGAAAATTGTACAAAACTTGTACATAGGAATCTTCTTTACTGTACAACCAGTCAGTAAAAATTCATAATGAACTAAACTATTAAGAAGTGTTGATTCTTTATGCAATCATTCAGCAATAGTTATGCGATATTGTTTTTGCTTGAAAATTCTGCTACTCATTTCAAGTTCGAAACATTGGTAATAGTTGCTTCGCGTAAGCCACATGAAATTCCTGTTTCTTCACCAACCTCCACAATGGATAATTATTCTATTAGCATGCACAATCTGTTCAATTTGTTCGATGTTTTCATCATTGATTAATATGTTAAGGTTTCGAGACCTAAAATAATCTTCAATGTCTTCCTGACCTGCCTAAAAGCATTTATACCATTCACAAACTTGTGGTTGTCCAAGGCCTTCTTTAACATTTTAAATTTTTATCTGCACCTAATTTTATTTTTAATACAAAATCTCACACAAACACTCTGATTTGACTTTATGCTGCACTAAAAATTGCTAAACGCATTAAAGTATGTCTTTCTCAATCGTATACTAACCACAAACTATGCATCAAAATTAACACAAACATTAAGGCCAGACCAATTTAAAAATTCTCATTACTTTTTGTAATAATGAAAGAAAAAATTATGTTTATAAATAAAATGGTTGGAAAAAGCTAAGGCAAAAAAAAAGTTTTAAACAAATGTTTCATACAGCTTTGGTCACAAATATCCTTATTTTTTCCTTAGGGCATTAAGGCTCATTTATGTCAAGCCTATTCAAGCCAGGAAAGGACTGGGGACTAGAAACTTCCACGGCTAGCTTCATTAGGAGTAATTTTGGGAAACCAAAAATAACTGAAATTGGAGTGGCCAGGCTAGTACTGAACACACATCCTCCAATATAGAAGGCTCTCGTGTTAAACATTCACCCATGAGGCTCCGTAAATCATTTTCAAATATATAAGTTCCAATGCCGAGTATAAACAAAAGATTTATTTATTTATTATTCATGTTTCATATATACCACTCTCTAGCATGTGGAACATATCATGGTTAATAAATATACATTCAAGAATCTTTATTATCAACTAAGTTTTAAACTTTCAGAACGTCTATTAAACAGATGTGTTTCAGAATAATTACCTCATCTGTGTACTAATGACGTTTGGTTTTGTACAAGTTAGTTTTATTTCTTGTATTGAAATCGTGTATTTCTGAATTTGATGTAAATAAGTTAGAATGTCCTATGACAATGACACAATTAATACACTGAAAAGTCATTGTATTTACCCAAAAATTATATGCCATACAACAATAAAAATAAGAGTAGTACACCTGTTTTGTTAATTCCAAGTCTTCTGTTACAGAAATTCTTACTGCAAGAGTTGCCCTACTTGAAACTCTTTAGTAATAAATTTTTATGTTCTTGTCAACTTAGTTTCTCATCTATTTAAATGCCAAGGAATTTTATACAATATGTTTCCAATACTGTGTTATTTTTATAATTTATATGTAAATCTTGATGCACTTAATATATTGTTTTAAGCCAATATAATGAGTTTTATCAAAAGTTAATTTTAACTGGTTTTCCTCAAACCAGTTTGCCAATTTACTGAGTAAATCATTTGCATTTAATTTGTGATTACTGCTTAATCACATTAGAGCCTTCTGCAAATAAAACTCATTAGCCTTATCGGATAGGTTTCCAGGAGGATCACTGATGTATAGTAGGAACGTAACAGATCCTAAGACAGGCATTGTAAAATACCATGTTGTATTTTATCCCAGTCTCATAAAGCATATCACTAACTTTAGAATCAAATAGGGAGGCTTTTTGCATTCAACTTTCCATGTATGAATTCACTATTTACCTGAGGTTTCATGTATACCATAGTATAACTTTCATGGTTACCACAGTCAAATACTTTTGCAAGATCATAAATAAATCTATAAAGCACATTTTATTAATCAGTTACTCAACGTGTTATTTAAAAACAAATATACAGGAATTTCTGTTGATTTAACTTTTTGGAATCAATACTGGGTAATATTAAGATTATAGTGTGTAACATGTTATAAATTTTTGAGGGGTTTTTAATTGTTTCTGAGAATGTTGACACCCACCCGGCCTCAACCACAGATAAAATTCCATTCCTTGATGCATCACTCATTATTAGTAGGATTAGTAGTAGCATTATTGTCATTTAACTAATTACCTTATTTTATTTTTCAAAATTTATCCGTCCATATTTATTTACTTTATTCCCCCCCCCCATTTTTTTATCTAGGTATTAGTTGTACCACCATCTGCGATTTACATATTTATATACAATATCTCAGTCTCACCGCCATATTGATAATCCACCTAGTCATGTAGGAACCCTTGGCGTGTGCACACCTCCCGAGTCTCATGACTCATTTTCTCCGCCATGAATAAGGTTTAATAACCGAAATATTGAGTTTATTTGTGTGTTCGTAATATATGTTCTTCTCTCATCGCTGCTTTATATTGATTTCATTACTACTTTTTTATTTTTATCTGCATTACAGTGCTTCTTGACTTGAAACAAAACAGCTGGGCATCATGAACAGGGATACCAGTACTTTGTAATTACTGTGCAAAGATATGAGCACAAAATAATTATCAATTGCAGATCTGCTATTACTTTTTATTACTGTAAGGAATTTGGCAACCACGGGTAAAAGAAAAGCATTCCATACCTAGTCTCTTACTGCATTATTTGCAATGGTCAACATTGAAATTTCCACAAACCACTATTTGCTTGCTATTTGCAAAATGTAGCAGCAGTGATGGTAACTGTGACAAGAACAGATTGAAATTTCCAGAAGGGGGGGGGCCTGTAGATAGCTATAACTATGAGATGTTCTCTTCTAGATTTGTAAAGCAGCATTAAAAGTGTTGTTCTATACAGTACTTACTGCTTTGCTACACTGAATATAATTGCTAACAATAATGACAACTCCTCCTTTCTCCATATTGTATCTACAATAATAAGAAATTAATCAATACTTTGGAATGGAAAGCTGACTAATTCCTATGTCAAATAATGTTCAGAAAAATTAATAACACTGTTAAATCAAAATGAAAGTAAATACCTAGCTCCTTGAAATGCTGGATCTAATTTCGATGATCGAATAAAGAAATATTTAGTCAAGGAAGAAAGTGTTGTATAAAGAGATGTAAGAAGTCTAAATAATGTGGCACTTGATGCTCCTGGAGAGACAGCTAGCTTTGCCAGATTATTAATAACAGTAACACAATGGCTTGTTTGACAGCATACATCTCGTTCCTTTGATTTCAGAAATTCTTTTCCTGTAAAAATTAAAACACACTGGTCTTATAAACACCACAAAATTATATAAAATGAAGAAAACATGGCTAACATAATTACTTACGTGACTCTATGCTATAATCAGAGGAATATGCTCTTGCTGTATACTCAGAATGTAATCTTTCTATGATCCAGTTAATATCAGCAAGACAGCCCCGTAACGCATTGCAGAGAATTACAAGTGCAATTTCTTTAGTGTTATCTGATAAAATATGAAATCTTGTGAATTTCTCTTTTCCAGACGATCCCTGTTCAAATCATTAAGTTGCACAACATTAGTTAAATGCTGTTAAGGCATCTTAAAGTGAAAATTTAATATCTTAAAGGAAGAGGGGCAATAATATCAACCTGCCTCACTACCACTGAGAGCTAAAATTTATTAATATCAATAACGTAAAATTACTGATGATATTATAGTATTTTTTTTTTTTTGAGTTAGATACTGTTTACAATCATACCCATTATTACTCAAAGCTGAACCAATAAAAATCTTTTATCAAAACTCGGTACATAAGTCGACAGTCCTTATACTAAATCAGTCCTGTCAACTAAAGCCATGTTACTGTTAATGTGGTGGAGTAAATATATTTAATGTGAACGACCAGACACAGATACAGCCATGTTGAATTTCATTTACTTTGGCATTACATATAAATTACATAATAATGTGAAAGGCTCACTTTAAATTATCTTATTGACCACTTATGGAAATAGTAATCTTTTAACCGAAGATTGCAGGTTCGCAGAGAACCACAAAATACCTTTTTTCCTAATAAAAAAAATTGTTTCAGCATTCTCCTTTACACCATTATATATTCAAACCACCTTTTTTACTCCAACATATTATCAGTCACACAACTGCAACAGCCTATAATCTCTCAGAGAAACTTCTACTCTATGATTCACTATTAGGTATTTAAATTGCCTTTTTGTTCCATCAAATTGCCAGTCCATGTAATCACAACAGCATACCTCCTCTCCACCAAAACTCCTACTCTTTGCTTTTTCTAATGCTTTTCTCTTTGATTTCTTTTGTCTCAGCAGCATTAATATTAAATAAGATTATTTTCTTTTTCTCTAACTCATGCTACTTAAAGATAGTTTATATTAAAAATCACCAGTTACCCCATAGTATTTATTTATTTATTTATTTATTTATAGTATCAAAACATAGGTACCTTTAAAGTTTATACACATAAATAATGTAAAATGCAATTACTCGGTCTTACGCTATCAGTGCTCCTACTGGCCAAAAGAATTACTACTCAAAACTATCCATCAATGTTTGTAATTTGACAAGGAGAAAGACATTGTTTTAAGCCAGAGTTTTTAAGTTATTTTAAAGCAATACAGACTACTGGGTCTATTAACAAAAACAACCAAGTCACCTTCCTTTTTGCTAACAGAAGGAATGCCAATTTTTTCAACATGTATGGCAAATGTTTTGAGATTAAAGCACTTTTTACTGGTCACTGAGGTCAGATAATCTGCTTCTTACAAATTATAAATGCAGCTGTAAGGGGATGATAGGAGAAAATCAATATATAACTAAGGAAGAACATTCACCAAATAATCAACTGGAGATGGAAATGTGGGATTATATCCCATTGCTGAAATCTCTATGGATTAGAAACAAAATGTCTTAGTTCATCAATGCTTAGGAAAATGGAAAGAATTATTTAACATAAAAGCCAATAGGATGCCTAGTATCTAGAATATTTTAGTAATCCAGTTCTCACCTGCATAATTCTGATGGGATAGCTGTATAGTAAAGTCAATATAGGTATCAGAACTGGAATCAGCATAAATTGTGTTGACAGTTGCCAGTTTTCTGAAGCACATGGGAGAAGGAAGACAGGATGATTTTGGTGTGAAGGAATAAGATTTCCGGGAAGTAAAACAAAAGATAGTATATCAGTCAGAAATCAAATATAAGCTGCTGGTTTTAGACTGTGCAATATGGGAATTGAGAAAAATTGGGTAATTTATAATACTTTATAGTGGACCAGTGTGGGGATTGTGAGATGGATCATTGTAGACTATGAGGATGCATTCAAGGGTGGCAGCATATTGGATGAGAGACTACTAAGCAAAAAAATCCTATGAAGCCAGTTTTTGTGGGCAATAGTGATCGGTGTGCAGGAGGTACCAGCTGTCAAAGCAATACCATTCTTGCTAGATTTATGGATATGAGGTAGACAGAGATGTATAGGTAACTATCCTGCAGAAGGACTACCTATCAAAGAAAGGGACAGAGATCCAAGTAAAGTTTACAGAGTGACTGTTGTTAACAGAACACACAAGGTAGACGAGTTTTTACACGCTTTATATTAGCTTGACTTGTATGTATGTATGTATGTATGAATGAATGAATGAATGTAACGGAATTTTACAACTCCATTTTGACCCACTTCCAGATGTCCGAGCTGTTTGAAATTTTGCATACATATTAAGAACCAGTGACAATACAATAATTTAATAGCTATATCCTGCTATTCTCATTACTTTGACAGTAACAACAGAAAAAATGACTGAATGTCGTAAAATTTAGAAATTTAATTTTAACCCAATTCCAGATGTCCGAATTGTTTGAAATTTTGCTCATGTATTGATAACTGATTACAATACAATAATTTCATTGCTATATCTTGATATTCTCATTACTTTGACAGTAAGAACAGAAAAAATTGCACACATTTTAAGAATCGTTGACAATACAGCAGTCTTTTAGCAACGTCCTACTATTGTTGTTACTTTCACGGTAACAACAGAAAAATGGTTGTGTGTAATGGAATCTTTCATCTCAGTGTATACCCGCATCCTGACGTCCGAATCGTTTGAAATTTTGTACACTTATTAAGAACCGATAAAAATTCAATAATTTCACTCTCACCGTGTTGTCGGAAACAACTTAAAAGTGGTTGAATTAATGGAAATTTTAGTTCAATTTTCACCCACTTCAGAAAGTCCGAAATTTTGTGCATGTGTTAAGAACCGATGACAATCCAATAATTTCGTATCTATATCTTGGTAATCTTATTACTTTGACAGTAAGAACACTAAAGTGATTTAACCGTCTTTGACAGATGTGGCTCATTTTCACCCACTTTCCGCATCGCCTTTGTGGCCCAATTGGTTAAGGCGCGTGACTGGCGAACAGACGTTCCCTGCTCGAATCCCGATTTAGGTTCGAATTTTTGCGGATATTATAAATGGAAAAAATTAGGACAACCCATGGTTCGGATTTCAAGTTAAACTGCACGTACCATATACTTGATGGGATTACCGAGTTAGGCAAATGCAGCCGCAATATTAGTGCACAGGCGCAATTCGAGAAACCTTTGTCATTTGGCGGCCAGACCCTTCGGAGATTTCCCGCCCAATATAGCCATCATCATCGTTGGGGACCATCTCCAGTTTTCCGGGTGTGATTTACGAGCCTTGGTTGGTGAAGACGATCGTCTTCCACTGTATCCTATCCAGAAAGGTTTCTCTGTCAGCAGGCGCTTAACGTGATGTTGAATAGTGAGTATTCAATACATTACATCGTACTATTATAGAAAAGTAGTCTTCCACATTTACCCTGCTATTGGACCTCTGGCTGACCATTTAATTGTATTTAACTCGTGGAAATAATAATTAAAAATGAAACTACAACACAAAGAAAAAGAGAGATTGGCGAAGAAAAGACAACAGTAGGAAACATACTTTTGAAACTATCTGAACTAAAAAGTTAAAAATAAAATTGTAGTTTAAAAAACTAAAAACACGTTTTCGTAGTAATGTGAACTAAAAGATTAAAAATAATCTTTAAATATAAAGATTTTGTTTAACAGTGATAGGACGTCCCACAGTTCAGGATAAATTAATTTTTTGAATAAGCTTAAAGAATAAAGTCACTGATTACAAAATTAACTTTAATGTAAAAAAAGACCGTGGGGTGCTCTCTGCAAAATTTTTGGCAATGACTCTACCTTTAAAAACAGCAAACGGCAAAAAATATAAGACAACTGATATAGCACCCCATGCTTTTTTACATTAAAGTTAATTTAGTAATCAGTGACTTTATTCTTTAAGCTTATTCAAAAAAATTAATTTATCCTGAATTGTGGGACATCCTATCACTGTTAAACAAAATCTTTATATTAAAGATTATTTTTAATCTTTTAGTTCACATTACTACGAAAGCGTGTTTTTAGTTTTTTAAACTACAATTTTATTTTTATGCCATTTATGTATCTAAAGTGGGGTAAAAAGGTTTTTGTAAAGGAATATCCCTTTACTTTTGCCTGGAAAATGTAGACACAGGATAGGGCACATATTTGCTAATGACGGTGTAACAGTATCTGGCAGCAGAACCAGGCTTTGTAGAAAAGAGTTTCAGTTAGTATGACATGGGACGTGTATCAGTACAGCTCCATAAAATATAAAGCCCCCTTAGTGAAGGTGTTGATTTCTAGAAAAGTTATATTTGCAGCGGCCATAAAAAGAAATTCAAAGGTAGAGGCCAGCTATGGAAAAATATGCCAAGAAATGTGGAGAATGTGGAACATAAAACGGAAAGTTATAGCTTCAGAAACACACCTCACCGACAATATACATATCACATAGGCACCACAAAAGGGATGTGAATATGTTTTCAAACCAACGTAGAGGAATATACGGTAACTTTGCATTAGGTTCTCAGCTGGATAGTGTTGTAGAAGGACGAGCTTTTGGTGGCTAGCTCTGCCACCTCTCTTCACATCTGGTGACAACCAGAGCTGCACTGCAGTAGGCGCATCTTATAATGCATGGCACTCCTACCCCTCCTCTTTACCCACTCCGCTGTGCGGGCCTGCTGTGGCTCCATATTGTGTCCATCGCATTGGGTGGCTAGCAGTCTGCTGTCCACTCCAACCGCATCACCATGCGGGCTGGAGATGGCTCCAAATTTCGTCCGTCGTGATGACTGGCTAGCGATCTGACTGTGAACTGGTTACTTTTGTTCACTTTCTGCTGGCACCTGAGATTGCCCCCCCCCCCCCTTTTGAACATTATTTGCTGCCCCCATTGTTGCCATCCCGAGTGTCACCAGCCGCCCAAAGCAGCTGTTGAGCTAAAAACTAAAAAAAAAAAAAGGGCCTGCTGCATAATACGCTGCAAATAATTACGGCAAATTTCGTCGTGACAACAATGGAATGTCAACTATCGCGGGGTGGCGACTGTCGAAACCTCGTTTTGCCGCCCCCCTCGATGGACCGCCCGCGTGCGGTGCACGCCTTACACGCCCGCTTACAGCGGCCCTGTCTCCATACCCAGATCATCCTTCGCAGACCGTACCCAATCACAGATTTTGGCAGGAGGACAGAATATGATTTTTATTCGTGTCCCCTATATTACCTGAGATGTTACCGCATATGGGATGAAGGGCAGATCTTTTGACTGTTATTTTGGCTCCACTGGGCGTTTATTTGCGAGCTGGTTCTTACTTCCACTATGGTAGTAGTTTCTATGAACAGATGGGTGGTGTGGTAATGGGGTAAACATTGTCACCTATGGTACGAATCTGTTTATGGAGGATTTCGAAGATAGAGTGATCAAAGGGTCTGTCCTTAAGCCAACATGCTTCTAATATTATGTAGATGACACATTTATAGTTTGGCCACATGATATCCATCATCTTTATTAATTCATGGATCACCTTAATGGAATTCACCTTAACATCCAATTCATGATGGAACTATAGGGGAATGGAAGCTTGCCTTTCCTAGGCATTATGATCCGATGGAGACCAGATGGAATCCTTTCATGTAGTGTGTACAGAAAACCCAAACACATGCTACTTACATGCCAAACAGAGGAACGCCATGTTGCACTCACTGGTGCACAGAGCAAGGGAAATTTATGATGCTGATAGTCTGCCAACGAACTTGAACATCTCCTCCTTATTTTCAAGGGGAATGGATATCCAAACCTATTAATAGAGCAATAAAAGGCAAATAAATGCCAAGTGGAGCCAGAAGAACAGTCAAAAGATCTGCCCCTCATCCCGTATGTGGGTAACATATTGGGGGAAAATAGGCAACATGGAATAATAGAGCATATTCCATCCTCCAGCCAAAATCTGTGATTGGTTATGGTCTGTGAAGGATGATTTGAGGTTGGAGACGCCAGGAGTATACAGCATACCATGTCATTGTAGCAAGTCTTATATTGGTCTGATCATCCGCACCATCGAGGCCCGAGGATGAGCACAACTTCTGGCTGATTCAGCTGGATAAATCTGCAGCACGTTACTGAAAATTGCCACAAAATGGACTTCGGTAATGTGAAAGTGCTGGCAAAGTATTCTTTCTTCTGGGAATCAGTTATTAAAGAAACCATAGAAGTACGGCTGAACAATAACACGGTTAACAGAGCCATGGATCTGTGGCTCAGCGACGCGTAGAAACTAGCTTTGTCCATTGTGATACAACCAAATGGATATTAAGAGGCCAGCGGAAAATGAACATAAGTAACTGTTCACAGCAAGATCGTTAGCCACTCATCGCCAGCTCACATGATGGTGCAGTTGGAGTGGAGGACGGACTGCTAGCCATCCAACGTGATGGACACAATATGGAGCGACTGCTGGCCTGCACGATAGACTGGGTGAAGATGAGGGGTAGGAGCACCACGTTTTATAAGATGTGCCACCACCAGACATGTCAGTGAGCTCTGGTTGTCAAAGTGGTAACACCAGATGTGAAGATGGCGGCAGAGCTAGCCGCCGAAACCTTGCCCTCCTACAACACTCTCCAGCTGAGAACCCATGAACATTCTTTTCCCGCAATGTTACCGTATATTCCTCTAGCTTGGTTTGAAAAAGAATTCACATAGTTCTTTATCTCCCTTTTGTGGTGCTTATCTGATATGTATATTGCTGACGGGGTGCATTTCCGAAGCTATAACTTTTTGTATATTCTTCCATTTTACATTCCACATTCTCCACATTTCTTGGCATATTTCCACAAACTTGGCCTCTGCCTTTCTTTATGGTAATTGAAAACCAACAGCTTCACTAACAGAGCTTTATATTTTATGGATGTGTACTCGTACACAGACCATGTAATACTATTTGAAACTCTTTTCTACAAATCCTAGGTCTGCTGCCAGATACTGTTACACCATTATGATCAAATATATTCCCCATCATGTGCCTACATTTTCCAGGCAAATGTAAAGGGATATTCTTTTACAAAAACCTTTTACTTCACTTTAGATACATAAAAGACATAGCAAAAACCAACTCATCTACAGTACCTTGTGTGACCTGTTTACAACAACCACTCTGTGAACTTTACTTGGATATGTGTCCCTTTCTTAGACAGACACTTCCTTTTGCTATCTGGCAAAAAACTCATGCCAAGATAACATTTCAGCAATACGCTGGGAAAGTCTTCATTCACATTGCAGGTTTTTATGAGGACTTCAAGCTGGTAGGTACAGCAATTTTTGAAGAGTTTTCTCATATTTGGAGTGTCTGTTGTAGTATAGAATTCAACAAAGAGGTGAAATTGGGGGTAGGTGGAGGAGGAGAGAGGTAAGAAACTCCTGAAATTACACTATGAGTAAGTATTGGGAAAGGTGGTTGAGTCCAGTTGATTGAACTACTACTGGGAGTGGTTTCAAAGTCCTTTCGAAAGCTATTTTGATGCGGTACAACTAAAGGAAGAGGATAGTCTTGGAACAGAACTACACAGAAGAGGAGGAGGGAGTGAAAATGTGAGACTTTGTGGGAACTGTAACTTTATGTTCAAAGAGATTAATGTGACAGTGACTTTTTTTACAAGTGTGGTTCAGGAGTTGCGAAATCCGAAAATGTGACCAGTACCCGGCAAATTTAAAATCTGCCATTAAGGAGATATGGTTTGACTTTTTTTTTTACTTTTGGCTTTACACCTCGTCACGGTCATTAGAGGCAGGGATGGGACTGGGGATAAGGAATTGTAACAGCCCTAATACCTGAATTTTGAATAGCATTGTACGGTATGAAGTATTTGAAGTGAGCCAAAGTTTGCTTGAAAGTTATTTGGTATGTTTATTTTGTAATTTCTTGTAAATAAGTGTATATAGACTTTGTTTTAGGTAAGAAAATTATTTAAAGACCATTTAATATGTTTAAGAACCGAATGGTGCAAGAGAATTTATTAAAAGTTTGTAATTCCATGTATTACTGTAATTTACGATGTCTACAGGACGATTTTCTACCGTTTGAAAGGATTTCTGTAAATAATTTTGTATTTAAGTATCTATAATTACTATTTCTGATCACTTTGTAATGTTATTAATTAATTTTGTATCAATTCCGATTGTTTTTAATATGTTTGATTGTTTGAGTGATTGTTAATGATCGAGAAATATCGGGCGGATGCCTTTGAAGAATTCTCGTAAATTCGATAGACTCTATATAAACAGATCGCCTGGACAGAGAGTTTAGTTGGCATTAAGTATTAATTCAGTGTTACAGAGACATTCATGCAAGTCAGTATTGCATCTTTGGATTGTAACAACTATGCTTGTGAATGTCGCAGACTTGTTTTGATTTGTTCAAAATAAACGAACATCTTCACATAACCTTGTTTTTTGGTGGACTCTCTTTAATTAATAAATGCAGTAAATTAACCCACCAAAGAACCTTAACATGGCGACCGTTGACATGACGAGAAGTTCTTAAACATCTGTGGGATGTTTATCTTCTAAAAAGAATCTGCAGAAAATTGCGAGGAAATTTCGACCGGCGACGACACGGATTTGACGGCCTAAGGCGGAGATTTTTCATCGGCAATCGGCTGTAATCTTCCGACGTCGAGTGGAGAAGTTCTTAAACATCTGTGGGATGTTTATCTTCTAAAAAGAATCTGCAGAAAATTGCGAGGAAATTTCGACCGGCGACGACACGGATTTGACGGCCTAAGGCGGAGATTTTTCATCGGCAATCGGCTGTAATCTTCCGACGTTGAGTGGATTTCCTTCGGCCTCAAAATCGTCTTCCTACAGTGAATTGTGAAAAGTGTGGTTAAGTGTTTGAAGTCAGTGTGGTGTTTAATGATTAATTAAGTGCTTCTAAGTGAAATTTAATGTGATGCAAAAGTGAGGAATAACTGTAAGTACGGCATTGAATATTCAAGTGATTTATTTTGCATGTTATAGTGTGACAAATTGGAAAGATTCTAATTTTACTTAATTTTGTTTTTTATATTGATTTGGTTGATTACTAAAAATGGCTGATAATCAGAACCTGCAAGCTTTTCTAGAGTCATTTGTAACCAATTTTAACGCAAAATTTTCTGAACTTGATGGTAAATTTTCTGAGATCAATTCTCAATTTTTTGAATTTAGAAATGAGTTAAAAAGTGATAATGATAGCAAATTTTCTGAAATTAATTCTCAGTTTGCAGAAATCAATGGTAAATTCGATAACAAATTTTCTGAATTTAAAACTGAGTTAAATCTTGACAGCAAATTTTCTGAAATTAATGATAAGTTTTCTCAACTGCAACAAAACAATGATAAAACATTCTCTGATTTGACTAAATGTTTTGATGTTAAAATCGCAGAGCAATTTCAGGGTTTTAGCTCTCAATTCAAGGAGGATATTAACAATTTAGATTCTAAATTGGGGAAGGTAGTAACAGAATGTCAGGAGAAATTTGAGAAAGTTACAAAATTTTGTGAACAGAATAAGGCTGAATGTGAAAATTTAATTTATAAAGAAGTCAGTGAAAATTGTGTTAAGATGAGGGAGGAATATGTTGCTTTATTCCAAGCTAATGATGTTAAAGCTACTGAGTTGAGACAGGAAGTGGTTGGTTTAGGGAAAAATATTAATACATTGGTAAATCATCAGGAACAACTTACCCAGGGATTGGAGACAACCCAATCTAACGTTAATCAGTTAGAGAAAAGGGTTACTGGGTTGCAGATTCAATTAAGTCAGGTTCCCTTAACAGGTAGTCCAAATTTCAGTGTCGATGTAAAAGAAGAATTTGAATTCTATGATGATAGTGGGAGGCTTCACCCTATTGAATTTATAGATAATTTTGAAAAATCAGACTATTTTAATTTGTTACCCGATAGTAAGAAAATTGCACTTGTGGGTAAACATCTAAAATCTTATGCTAGGGCATGGGGTGATAGACAAGCTAGGGAAGTGACTGACTACAAGCTGTTTAAAGAAAACTTTTTGAAACATTTTTGGTCGACAAGCAGACATCAAGTGTGTAATTTGGAGTGAAAATAATTGTAACTTAAGGTGATGGCATTGAACGTTTGTTGTGTAAAAACAGTAAATGATAAAATGATTGGACCTGAGAAAAGACAATTATTGTAAACAAAATCAATGTCATGGACTATGTGCAGAGGTTGTATGAAGAATTGTATTTGTTCATTGTAAAAGTCATTATGGTTGATTGATTGTAATCTGTTCGTGTCTGCATTATGTGTACATTCAACCTGCTTAGATTCGTGACGGATTCAATCAATTTTATCTGTGTAAAATTAAGTGAATCCTGGGGAGGGGTTGCAACAGCCCTAATACCTGAATTTTGAATAGCATTGTACGGTATGAAGTATTTGAAGTGAGCCAAAGTTTGCTTGAAAGTTATTTGGTATGTTTATTTTGTAATTTCTTGTAAATAAGTGTATATAGACTTTGTTTTAGGTAAGAAAATTATTTAAAGACCATTTAATATGTTTAAGAACCGAATGGTGCAAGAGAATTTATTAAAAGTTTGTAATTCCATGTATTACTGTAATTTACGATGTCTACAGGACGATTTTCTACCGTTTGAAAGGATTTCTGTAAATAATTTTGTATTTAAGTATCTATAATTACTATTTCTGATCACTTTGTAATGTTATTAATTAATTTTGTATCAATTCCGATTGTTTTTAATATGTTTGATTGTTTGAGTGATTGTTAATGATCGAGAAATATCGGGCGGATGCCTTTGAAGAATTCTCGTAAATTCGATAGACTCTATATAAACAGATCGCCTGGACAGAGAGTTTAGTTGGCATTAAGTATTAATTCAGTGTTACAGAGACATTCATGCAAGTCAGTATTGCATCTTTGGATTGTAACAACTATGCTTGTGAATGTCGCAGACTTGTTTTGATTTGTTCAAAATAAACGAACATCTTCACATAACCTTGTTTTTTGGTGGACTCTCTTTAATTAATAAATGCAGTAAATTAACCCACCAAAGAACCTTAACAGAATGGAATTCAGCTATGGCCTTTCTGAAGTAAGAATCCTGGCATTTGGCTGGAGTGATTTTGGGAAACAATGGAAAATCCAAATTTGGATGTCAGACTTAGATTCAAACCAGCATCATCCTGAATACGAGGCCAGCGTGTTAACCACTCACCCACCATGCTCGGTGGTTTGAGTAGAAATGATATTTTAGTGGAGAAGGAACACAAAAGCCACAAAATAGGTTGCTCAGTGTATAAATAAGTATTTTTCATTTTGTACCAATAAGATACGACTGCATTTAATTAAAATTATTTGAACTGTGCCATTGGTTTGAGAACAACGTGTTTTGGCTAGGAAGGTCAACAAGAACGGAGAGTTGTTCTAACAGGGAATTCCATTTTTCATGTTGATTGAAATGCAAATGAAATGAGAAGCTTCATGAAAGTCTGCTATATGAAGAACATATAATACAATATAACACAGATTGCTCAAAGTTAATCAAGGTCCATTAAGTTCTAATAGATAAATAATAAGTAAAATGAACATGGTCATCAAAGTGATATTATCTCAGACATTAGGCAGCAATCGTGAACTGTTTGAAAAAAGGTACTTGTGGTAGAGGAAAGATGCCTTTAGATGTGGAAGTTACAAGACGAAGGACTCAGGGTGTAATAAAAGAAATTTATTTGGTATAAAGTGTCAACAACAGATCTGAGGAGCAAAAAAAGGGAGGTAAGGTTTGGAAGGATCTTAAAAAGAGGAGAATGAAGCAATCAACAAGATGGAACTCTAGATATAAAAAAGTGGTGCTAAAGAAAAACTTTAGAGAATGGTTGAAACAAAAAACAACAGATTTGAAATAAATGAAAATAGAAGACAAAATGAACAGAATGAAACTGGAAGTGAATTTTTTTTAAAAAAAAATGTGAAAATGTGTGATCTAGTGACAGGAAGGATTTGTAAAACAACATACAAAATCGAAGTATAAAGAAGCAAGGAGATAATATGTCTCCATTGTGTACACAGTTAAATCCTACATTAAACTTGCCATGTAATTTCCTTGAATAAAGACCACCACAAAAACAGCTTACCTGTTTGCCTTATTATTGCTGTTGCAGTACTCACGCCTTCAGCACTGGTAAACGATGATTTACTTTGTTAATTTGTTTAAACTAATATTCTGACATGTGATTCTTCAAACAGGTCAGAAGAGTCAAGAACAGTTCATCCATAAATTAATTAGTCAATTACTCCTTCCAATTATTTGACTCATTTTGAATGTTTCCACGTCACTACACTTCAAAGGAAAAGCAAATCAAAAATTTTAAATTTGTGAATGAGGGAACAGAAATTATCTCTCAGTGTAAACATCATTAGAGGTGGCAGAGGACTGGGGACAAGGAATGGGAAGGAACTTGGCCGTAGCTATATGAAGAAATCATCCCAGTATTCACCAGAAGAGATTGTGGGAAACTACTGAAAACCAAAATCACAATGGCTGGATGGGAATTTAAACCAGCATGCTCCCAAATGCCAGGCCTGAGTGTTATTTCTCACTTTTTGGCTTGGTAATTGTGCCATGTCAACAATATCCCTTTTTTTTATGGCTTTACACCTAGTCAACATTGAAGTCATTAGAGATGGGAAAGGACTGGGGGCAAGGAATGGAAAGGAATTTGGCCATGGAATTTTGAAGGAATTAGCCCGGCATTTGCCTGGAGTGATTTGGGGAAACAACGGAAAATCCAAATCTGCATGGCCCGACATGGATTCAACAAAATAAACAACAACTGAACAGGTGTGAATCATAACTAATCTAACTTCAATGTAATACGAACCTCTTCAACAGTTCCAAAAATGCTTAGTAAATTAAGCGACATGTTTCCATAAAGAGATCCAGTTGATTTATACTGCACAAAAATCTTAAAGAGTAAAGTTAGAAGGTTCTTTGTAATTTTTTGGTTATCAACTGCTGTTTCCTGGGCAAACTCTCTCACCCAGTCAAAAACCTGAAAGTGTAAACAACTTATCACTTCTGCTGAAAATATAAAACATTGTAGGGCAATGAAGGGTTAAAATAGACATTATTAACAAATTAACTTATTACAATGTTAAGAGATATGACGTGCAATTAATTTTTTAATTAATTTTATCTGTCTGGTATAATGCATGCATACACCATTGACAAATACACTACATTCTGATCAGAAAACACAAGTTTCATATTTCACAACTGGTGTATTCTGAAATACCTATTCAGGTGAGCCAGCACACCACAAATACTCTTGCTACTATCAGCGCAAGTCATTCCGCACATACAACAGAGCTTGCAGCAATCTGTGAAGTGCATGAGCAGCCCTGCCCAAAATAACTTACATAACCAATCCCAATTACAAGTTCCATCTCATATTTGGTCAGTCTCTTTCCTGTCAGTCATTTGGCCATCAACCCTATTAGTAACCTCCTCAAGCTCCTCAACATATCTTAACTACCCCCCCCCCCCTCTTTAAATCCCACACCTTGCTCTTTTAACCCTAACCCCTGTACTAAAATCAAACTGTGTTAAACAGTCATTTTCTCCTCTATCTGAACCGCAACATTAGGTATTCTTTAAATGTTTCACCTTTTCAACTACTTCAAAATTTGACTATGTTACCCTAATCTGTCATTCCTTGTCAACCTGCTGCACATTCTGCTGGAAGAACTATTTCCCTCTCAGATTAGTAAACCATATCATTGGGATCATTTATAACATAATATCCAAAAATTACAGCCACATTTCATACTTGACTCATACTCTCTTCCTTAAAACCATCATCTGTAAATGTTTTATGATTTTTTATCAATCAGTTTGGTCTCACGCAGTTTCCTGAAATTCTTATCAAGCACCACCAGCCAAAACCCATGCCATGAATGACCTTTCAATCAGTTTGAACATGATCATGCTTTCAGCAGACAACTGATATGAAAGGAATTCATCAGAATCATCACCCCTGAACCTAACAACATGTTATTGTGTTTCTATTTTTATGGTGTATGTGCAATGGATTGTACTCGATTGCTGGTGGAAGAGCGACAGTTTTCTACAGTATAGCACCCGTATACCCCAGCACACTACCTCTGCTATTATTCCAGAAACATGTCTAGTTCTAGCTTCATAACCCATTAATTTTCGTTTTTATCAGCCTTCTTTCAATGAACTAATCAACAATTCGTGTGTCCACACTTTTATTATTATTCTATTCTTCCAGTCTTCATGTTTCTGACTGTACAAAATTTCTTTCTTTGCATACCCAGAAATCAAGATTTTCATTGATTCAACAGTTCTACCAATCTTCGGTAACTTGCTTGTGCCAGTTTCTTTGGTAGGATGATAAAATCTTTTATATAATGTAATGCCAACTTATTACATTTTATAACAGAAACTAGCTGGGGTCCCCACGACTCTGTTCATGTTTATAAAGAATTTTGATTGATAGCTATTGACATGCAACCACCTTAGTGCATGATGGGAGACTCGAAGCTAGTACCACACATAAATGCAAGTGTTCTGCTTTGGGTCCTGCACTACATAATCCTTAAAGTGTTCAGTTCATAATTAATATGCTTCGGAGTTGTTTACACTCTGATGAAATTTATGTCATATCTGGTAGAGGAATGAATGTGGTTGTACCCTGAATAAATACAAAAATGGCTGCAAAGATAAACACAAGATAGCCGAAATATGAAACTACCATTGGCTCACTACTTCCAACCTTCCTACACCCCACAGTTACTGACAGTGCACCACAGGAGACTCACAAACACCAGTGATCTGTGCAATGTAGTTGTTATTGCAGGGTGGAATTTAAGGACCCACACGTATTTGGTCGAAATAACAAAATACCCTCAGTAGACCATTTCCAACCACCATATCTGCCACATCGCCACAGCTACTGACAAGCAACCAACATAGAGCACCATGGGACACTAGAGGTTACTACCACACAAAAACACCAGTGGTCTGTTCTAGGTAGTTGTGGCTGGAAATATAGCGACATACATGTCTTTCTTCAAAATATGAAAATGCCCTTTGTCGACCAATTTCAACCACCACATCGCCCATGCCCCCGCAGCTACCGACATGCAACTACCATAGTATACCATGGGAGACTTGAGGATGCTGCTACTACACACAAACACCAGTGTTCTGCATTAGGTACTCTTGACTACACAGTGAAATATATGGACACACATGATCTTGGTCAAAATATTAAAATGCCCTCCTCTGACCAACTTCAACCACCATACCTCCCACATCCCTTAAGTTACTGACATGCAGCCACAATGGTGCACATTGGAGGACTTAAGGCTACTACCTCACACAAACACCAGTGTACTGGGGTAGGTAGTTTTGATGAACATGTCTATTCTGATATCAGGTCGACTACTTTCAATCCCACAGCTACCAACATACAATCATCATAGTGCACGATGGAAGACTCCAGGATACTATCAAACACAAACGCCAGTGGTCTGCACTTGGTAGTTCTGGCTGCAAGTTGAAAAATGGGTACACACAATACTTTTGTAGAAAAAAGAAAATGCCCTGGATCTACCACTTTCAACCTCCATATCTCCCGCACCTCCACGGCTACTGACATCTAACCACCATAGTGCACGATGGAAGACTCGAGGCCAGTACCACACACAAAAACCAGTAGTCTGTGCTACATAGTTGTGGCAGCAAAGTGAAATATATGGACACTCAAGTCTTTGATCGAAATACAAAAATGTCCCTGATCAACCACTTTCAACCACCAAATCTCCCACACACCCACAGCGGCCAACATTCTGCCAACACTCTGCACAATGTGCAACTCCATGTTACTACCAGACTCAAACACCAGTAGACTGCGCTATGCAGTTGTGGCAGCATAAAGAAATATAGGTACACATGTCTTTGGTCAAAACATCAAAATGTCCCAGATCGACAACTATCAACCACCATATCACCCACACCGTCACAGCTTCCGGAATGTGCCCAATGTTATGTATCATGGGAAACTCCATGCTACTACTACACACAAACACCAGTGATCTGCACTAAATAGTGATGACTGCAGAGTGAAAAACAGGGACACACCAGTCTATTTATACATATATATAAATAAGATTTTATAAAAGAAATCTTTTATAAAATTTGTTCCATTACGCTGCAAAATATTTTATAAAATATCTTTTATAAAAGATCTTTGACAAATATCTTTTACAGCGTTATTCCGGCCTAAGCCTACACCTCTTCCTTCTAGCTCCATTGTAGTGACTATGTTGCATCTTTGTACACCAACATTCTTCACTGCCTTGGGCTTGGTGAAATGGAACATTTTCTAAATCATGTCCTTTCCATCACATCCTTTCTTGATGTAAGAATGAAGACTTTCCCAGCGTATTACTGCAATGTAGTCTAGACTACATTGCACATCCTTTCTCCTTTCCACGCTGGCCCACCTGATACTGAACAATAACTACTTCTCCTTCAAAGGCAAAATTTACCACCAAACCTGTGACACAACTATAGGTACCCACCTGTATGCCTCCCTATAATGCTAACCTCTTCCTGGACCCCTGTAACAGTCATTTTTGGAGAAAGCACATTTGAAACCCCTCATGTGACTCCAATTTGTAAATGATATTTTTGATCTGGACACATGTGATAACAACCTTCTAAGCTTCCTGAACATACTCAATGCCTTTAACACCCTGAGAATTACATGGGACTACTGTAAGAACCATGCCTCTTTCCTTGATGTGAATTTGTCCTGCTCCAATGACTACCTCAGTTCCTCAGTCCAAACCAAACCCACAAACTTGCAACAGTATCTTCATTTTGACAGATGCCATCCACACCACATCAAATGCTCACTCTCTTACAACCTTGGTGTTTGAGGTAGTTGTATATGCTCTAACCGAAGTGTTAGGCCCTCCGCACACGGCGCGATTGCCAAGCGATGCGGACTCGTCTCGTACTCGTCGCGTCCGAACTTCTTACGGAAGGCTGTGTGGAGCCGCCAACGGAGCGATTCGCGTGCGATTCGTACTCGGCGCGAACTCGTCTCGAGCGGCGTGCGTCTCGTGCGATCGATTTGGAAGTTCGCGCGTGACGCTCGAGACGAGTGAGACGCACGAGACGAGTGAGGCGTTTAACATTTTCTTTGTCGGTGAAGTAGAAAAACAGTATGTTCTGCATATTTATACGCTTGTCGGATATTCAAGAAAGGACTGCACTGAAAGAGCATGGAACGAGATTGCAACGGGAGTAAAGTTAACAGGTATGTAATTAGAGTCGCTTTATTTTTAATACTAATTTTTTATGATAATTTCATTTCAATGTTAATTTAGTAGGCATTATAGTAAAGAAAAATTACGTGAAAAAAAACTGAACATGAGAAATAAACTTATTATTGCTAAAACCAGTATTTCTTCTGCCAAGGTATTGAAGCCTGTGGAGTGACAAAATACTTTGCTAAATATTCTTTCAAAGAATTAGCTGTTGACTGATTGTTTACTGCCGGCCGTGGAGATGAGGGTGTGGAAATAATGTTTTTTGCAGCAGCATTTAAGTCACAACTGTCGTCACATTGGGCTGTGTATTGGATACATTCTATTTTTCTGGCGTAGCTGTGTAGTACACACGTAGCTTTCACAATGTCAGTGACCTTATTCACATCGCGGCAACGTATCGGAATATTCAACACTTGAAATTTTTCTGTCATCATTTCAAAAGTACATTGGGGACATCCATAAATTACGTGAGGTGTTTTTCCGGATTTTCAGACCCCCCCCCCCCTCTGGTGAGATTTTGGTGAGATCTGGCGCGACCCCCCCCCCTCCCCTGTGGTGAGATCTGGTTCCGTGAGACCCCCCCTACAGATCATCTTTGCAACTTTTTGAGACCTTTTTTTTTTATTTTAGGTCTCACCCACACTTTCCAGCCAAATACCCCCCTAAAATCGACTTTCACGTCAATTGTAGATTTTTTTTTTTTTAGCTCTACAGTCTTGCCCAATTTTAAAAAAATCTCACGTGAGATTTCCGTTGATCCCCCTCCCCCTTGGTGAGATCTGGTGAGATTTCACCGGTCCCCCCCTATTTCACCTCACGTAATTTATGGATGCCCCCATTGGATGCTTTTACTCCCTCGGCTTAACCTGTAGTTGAATATTCTTTTTACATTATCAAGAGCCCGTTTTGAGTAAGGTCTCATTAGGTATCCTAATAAAGAGAATGCCTATACCAGATGTTCTGATGCCATTAAACGAGGGAACGCGGCAAGGTGTCTGGGATTTTTGTTCTGTTTGTCGTCTCAACTTTGTCAAATAAAAACGAATAATTGAAAATCCACCACACCACAAGTTGCAGTCAAACACTGTAGTTTGATAACTTGATAAATTAAACAGGAACATGTAATTAATATGTTACTTCTTTTCTTTCTAGTGGCCGAACGCAAGGAGATGTGGAGAATTCTGAGGAACACTTTCGTTAAAAAATTTAAATTCCCCTTCCCCTCCCAACCGGAACAGGATCAGGAGGGAATAAAGCATATTATCTGAATGGCTCAATGAAGTTTGCTCTTCCTTTCTTCAAGGGATCAATTTTAGAAAATGGTAATTTACGTCAAATTCTTCCTGAGAATGTGGTAACTGAAGAAAATGAGGACACACAGACGTCCCTGAGTCTTCGAAAGCACCATCTGTACTGCAAGATCCACTTCCCTCTTTCACATCATTTTATACACCGCTTAATGAACCTTCTACGTCGTCCCCAGTGCCTGTTGTAGTGGATGACCAACCTGGCCATTCCAGAGACACACCTATTCGCAGGAAAAATATTACCAGAAAACGAAAGAGAGGAGTAACGAGCGACAACTGTGCTGCAGTCGACACAGAACTTTGCTGAATATTCGCTGACCTAAAAGATAAACTTTATGCAGCTAATACAAACTCACCAGCTGATGAAAGAAAAGAGGGCATCAAACAGTTTGCTTTGAATCTTGTGTCTGTCATGTTACTTATGACAGATGCACAACTCAGAGCATTTAAAAGAAGGACATTGCTCCTAATAGATGAAACACTTGGAGTTAATGCCATTGACTTCCCAACACGAGGAATGGATTTACAACATGTAAGTCATAGCCCCTTATCTACATATACTGATGCAGCAAATGAAATTTTCGAAGATTCAAGTTCACAAATTGAAAACGAGACCTCACTGTCCGATGGCTCTCAGAATGAACTGAGCAACAACCAAATTGTTTAACACTATTATAAATATTTAATTTCTCTTATACTTTATTTTATTGTTTAAAAAATATAAATCTTAATGTAAAATATTTAAATAAAAAACATTTGTGAAATAATATGTTGATTCTTACGATTATGTAATTAATATTTCTTCCTCCATTCCCTCATGTTCGTATTTCGCTGGCGGATCACGGAACAAATAATTTCCTCAAGCTCGGTATATGAGTCTTTTAACAATTTTTAGAATGCATGAAATCTGGCGTCTGATTCTTTTAGTTCAGTGGCCGGAACGAATACTCGACAGTTGATGTTCCTCTCGATGTAGGGATGCACTAAATATTTTCTCTTCTTCGTCATTTGCATTTTAGTGAATAATAGTACATAACTACATCCTCTTCTTCACTCAAACATGACATTTCAGAATCGGAATAACCTCCAAAGGATATATCAGATGAAACCCAGGTAGGCAAATTTCCCTTTCTGCAGGCAGACTGGCTACTCTGGAACGCTTCGTTGGCGGACCCCAGTTCGCGTGAAACGCTCGTGACGCACAGGACGCACGAAACGCGTGCCCCACGCGACGAGCGGTAATCGCTCCGTGTGCGGAGGGCCACACACACAGTATTCCAACATTCCCCAAGCAATGATATCCCACATTTACTCACCAAATTTAGTTCACAAATAACTATAACATACCAAATCAAAACCTGTCCAAACAAATCAACTTCCCAAAACACTCAAAATCAATCAAAACCCAGTCCAGATCATGCAGTACTTCCTAGGCCTCTAAACCATCAACTGAATCCTTCAACATGATTATGATTTCCTCAAATTATCTGTTCATACCAAACCTACCAACATACAGCAGTACCATCCTTTAAAAAATTGCAATCCACTTCACACTAAACTCTCCCCTTCCAAAATACTTAACATTCATAACAGTTGTAAATGATCTAATAAGAAATCTCCAACTTGATATTCCAAGAACTCCCAAGTGCTGGTAGCCATCAACTACCCACAGGATTTAGTTCACAAACAACTTTTGCATGCCTCATCACATCCTGCATAGCCTATCCTAAACACTAATAAAAACTTAACATTCTTCACTAGATTTCCTAACCTAACCTTCTCTTCAAACTTCCCTATCCCACCAGGTTCTGTTGCCATGCATCATATCATATCCTGCTGCTAGATGTGCAATGTATACCATGTCTCCAACACCTTTTAACTCCATCACCAGGGAAAGCTTTCCCACTATAAGACATGCCACTGGTGAAACCCCGCATGCAATATACCAGCTAAACTGCCACAACTGACCAGCCTCGTATGTGTGTTTGACCATGAATCTGCTTTCCATTAGAATGAATGGTCAGACAAATAGTACTTACCCCAAACCCTGACAAACCAGTTGCTGTTCATGCCACTTTGCACGATGTCAACAATTTTAATTCTTGTTTCTCGATCTGTGTTGCTGCAGTCCTCCCAAAGATCAGCAGCCCCTCTTAATCTATTAGAAGGAACTGCCACAGATAAACGGTATTCACCTCAAAACACTGGCCAACCAGTAGCTACTTACGCCTCTTCACATGATACCAACAATTTTAATTCTTGCTTCTTCATCTGCACTGGAAGAGTCCACCCAAAGATCAGTAGCCCCTCTGAAGTCAGAAGGTGGAAAGTGGACTATCAGTACAAACTGGGTGCCAGACAGCCACCATGACCAAAGCTGCTAGGAAATCTTCCTTCTTTCCCCTAACCTCAAAATCTCTTCCAACATGATCCACTGCTCACAAGAGCTGTTATTTAGATTAGTGTGTAATATCTTTGTTCATGTATTTCAAGTTTTTTATGTTGTTTTATATTCTTTATATTGATACAAAAAAATTATATTATCACACATTATTTGCTGCCAATTACTTCTGGTCGTCTGTGATGTGTTTCCATGATATAAGAGGGTAAGCTGAAAAGTAATGCACACATGCTTGTAGAAATCAGACAAAAACAGATAGGAAGATCGGGCAAAAAGTAAATTAAAGTAAAATAGAATCATATATTTATTTTTCAACATAGTCGCCATTAAGACTAATACATTTCTCCCGTGAAGTATCTGGGGGTGATAGTAAAAAGCAACATGAAATGGGACATGCACATAACTTTCGTCGTAGGCAAGGCTAATTCTAAATTACGATTCATAGGTTGTATTTTGAGGAATTGTAATGCTCATACAAAGGAGATAGCGTATAAAACACTAGTGCGTCCGCATCTGGATTAATGTTGTGGGGTTTAGGATCCATATAGCAAGGTTCTGATTGACACAGTGGAGAGGGTGCAGAGGAGAGCCGCTCGATTCGTGACTTGTTGTTACAGCTCTTATGAAAGCATCACAGAATTGATACATAGATTGGGCTGGGATAGTTTGGAAGACAGACGATGTGGCTTGCGTTCGAATTTATTGGAGAATATGAGAAAAAATTTTGAATTTCGAGTGCAATGAAATACTTCTTCCGCCAACCTATTTAGGTAGCAATAACCGGAGGGATAAGATTAGAGAAATAAGATGCCGTACTGATGCTTTTATGTATTCCTTCTTTCCTCGCACTATTCGAGATTGGAATGCGACCCACAATTTTTGTGATTTGCAGAGTATGGATGAAAATGTAGATGTAGATCATCCGACGTCTCTTGAGTAGAGGAAAAAAATAAAAATCGCTAGGCGCAAAATCGGGGAAATAAGGAGGTTGTGGAAGGGGTTCAAACTTGAGCTTTCTCATTGCCTCTTCAGTTGCGTGCGAGATGTGCAGACGAGCGTTGTCATGATGCAAGATTATTGGCTCCAGGCTGCCTCTGACACGACAAACTCGACGTCGGAGGTGTTGTAGAGTCTGTATGTAGTTAGAAGAATTTACCGTTGCACCTCGTTCCAGATAATCAGTCACATAAACTCGATGATCATCCCAAAACCCAGACAAAAGAATTTTTTTTTCTGAGGAGAAGACAAATGTCGATACTCAACGCTTTGTCTTTTCTCTTCTGGGTCGTAATGATGCACCCATGACTCGTCCCCCGTCACAATATTCAAAAGGAAGTCGTCTCCTTCATCACGGTAGCGATGCAAAAGTTGCTGGCAGCATTCCTTTCGACGCTGTTTGTTCTCGTCTGTTAAACGGCGTGGTACCCATCGCGCACAGACTTTACGGTATTCCAACTGGTTGATAATGAAGCCGACACGTTCCTTGGATATTCCAACATGGTTTGCGATACGCTGTTGAGTGATTTGCCGGTCATTTTGAATCAAGTCATCGACGAGTTTGTAATGCCTGTGGCAGTGATCGGGCATCCGCTGCATTTTTTGTCAACAATTGTGGCTTTTCCAGGTGTGCAATCACGAAATTTTGCTACCCATTGATTGACTGTAGGCCTATCAACAGCATCGTCACCATAAACACCCTTTAAAGGACGATGAATTTCAGTAGGAGTCTCTTTTTCAGCAGTTAAAAATTCGATAACAGCACGCTGTTTAGCTCTCGTTGACATAGCACGAGAACACGTCTCCATATTTACGCTGCTCAAAAACAATTGAATGGACGCAAAGAGTTCAAACTGCGTATGCATGTAAAGGAGGAATGTTACTTCCGAATGTCACCTGACGCACTTCTGTAGCTCATTTCGTTCACGTTCTACAAGCATGTGTGCATTACTTTTCAGCCTACCCTCATAGTTTCCAATTTTACAATACTTGGACTCGTGCTTCTTTAATACCCATTCTACAGTAAATTCTCCCCCACTCAGTGTCACTGACCAACTGTCTCTGAACCATCAATTAGCTGCCAGCATCCATGAAACAGTAACCTCATTTTATTGTTGTTGAAGGGTCATAGACTCGAAAATTTCCATGTTTAATGTGTTATATGTCTGTTTATGTTTCAACACCATTTTGCCTTTAATGTTTAATTTATACATGCGTAAATGGTTTTCAGGCAATGCAAAATAATGAAGTATAAGGAAAATGAACCCACCGTTCACACAAGTCGAAAGCAAACAAAATACATAAAAAACACAACTACAATTTATGGTTTAACACCATATTCATGTAGAGAGGCACAAGTCATTTTGCAATGGAAGTTTGTACACAGTGTGACTTAATGCATGACTTGCTATGATATGGAGAACATGACAGGAGAAGTGGGGGTGGTGGAGATTGAATGAAACAGGATAAATTATTGATAACTATGGGAAAACAATATTGCTTGTAGATGCAGAACATACGGTAGATTGAAAAATATATAGAGTGAAATAATAACCCTATATAATAAAATAATAATGGCATAGTTAAATAATAATTATAAATAAATATGGTAATAATAATGGAAAAATTCAGTGATAAAATAACTGAAGACTAAATGCTTGGTTTACTGGTAGGATCTTATTGGAGGATGAGGCCAGGTGGATGCCTTGTGCCCAGTTATGTTGATAAGCTAGTTCCCATTCACGGAGTCCAGAAGCAGTGGTAGTTTCCCATTGTAAAAATGTTGCTGAGGTTGTGAGAGCTGTGGGAACTGGTACAGGCTTCGAGTGGAAGGTTTGGGTTGGAAATATATGTCATTTGCATACTGGTTGGTGGTGAGGTCTATGTAAGAACTAATACGAAAGATGCAGGTAAGTTGGTATACGAGGTGTGTAGTGGTGTACATAGCTTTTTCAATGATGGGAAAGCTTTACTCTGTGTTCAGACTGGACTAGATTGTGGTAGCTGGATATATATTGCAATTATTACTGTAAGGAATGTTGTATGGAAATGATCCCTTAGGGGAGTATTTGTGGACTGAGATATTCTTCCAGACAGGGTGGTCTGCTGAAGCATGTAGGGGTAGTCTGAAAGATTTTGGGGAGAAGGGTGTGTATTTCAAGGTACGAACAATGGGAAGTCATTTCTCATGGCTACTTTGATGATCTGGTACAAAAGCAAATCTCTCTTGCTGCCACCCACTCCTCACAGAACCACTCTTGAATTGAGCTATAGGCCCATCTTTGTCATCCACCTTTGATTCCATTAACTAGATCCTGTGATGTTGAGGGTATGCACTATAGGGCAAGAGAGTACTGAGTTGTGTATACAGTGCTGCAATCAGCTATAGGGAGTGCAGACTGGGAGTTGTAACAAAGGTGGGTGGTAGTACAATAGATTTGTTTTTGCATAAGATAAAAGGGGGAAGCAACTGGAAATTATAACTTATAAAGAATTTTGAAATACCTAAAAAGTGATTCATGATGTGAATGGAAACATCTCCATGGGGTACAAGACTATAGAGAAGGGAATATTTGGTGTGGAAGGTATGGCAACTGTTGAAGATTAGATACTTTAACAAATTTATTGGCTTGAAGTGCATGAAAGGGTGAAGGGCACCATGAAGTATGGAGATTTCTACATTGAGAAAGATGATGTTTTTAGGAATAATTCAAGGTGAAAGTGATGGAACGGTTACTGTTAAGGGATCTGAGGAAATCTAAGGTACGCACTCACAATTTGCCTGCAGGTCTTCACCTTAAGATCCATTTCCTTGAGACCAAATGCCCTTCCCCCCCCCACACACACACACATACACAGGTCAATATTTGAAGTGAAACTCTGCTGTTAGGATTGATTTATTCACCCACAGTTTGCCTGCAGGCCGTTGCCTCAAGGTACTTTGCTCTGAGGCAAATTCTCACCACATGGCCGGTCAAGATTGCAGTCAAATGAAACTCCACTGTGTGTGGAGATTTATCGTTAATCAAGGCCCAAAGATCTGATCTTTAACGCATTTTACTTGTCCACACATCCTTTAGTACAATATCAGCGATAAACACTGTAATCAACGAGGACTGGTCGATACTTATGGAAGCAATCCATTTTTATGAAAAAGCGAATAAAAAATTATTCAGTTTAATGTGGTATATTCATCTCTGATGAATAATTACAAAAGTTTTGATGAAAATGCCATCACTGATACAGCAGACACAAGTTAAGTAATTTAAGGAGTTAGTTTGGGAATGAATTAAAAAAAAAAGGCCTGTGAGAAATAAATGATGAAAATTTTAAATCGTCAAAAGTGCACCTTGTTAATAAACTGTAAACTGCAACCAACCTTTCCTCTACAACATATCACAGCCTTTATCAACCTACCATCCTCATTTTGGAAAAAAGTAATCACTGCATCCTTTTTCAGGAAAAAAGTAAAGCAGACTTCCCTTGTAATAAATAATGTAACCTACAGTTCTTCAACTTTTTTGCCTCATAACCCACTTTTTGAAACAGTTATTCAATGACATTACTTTTACGTGGAGTATACAGTATCATATATATAAAAGCAAGGACAAGTTACAAAAGTTACAATATTAAGGATAATAACAATATTGGTGTATTGACACAGCTTGATTAAAAATACATATTATGAGCTTGGTGTAATGACATTAATTTTTCGATATTTGATGCTTTATTTGCCAGCAATAATCTTAAATAACCAAATTCCTCTATTTATAATCTGTTTCTTTTGATAACTAATAAACTACTGACAATGCTAAAAACTCTTTTGGCTACATATGATCAAGGAAAAGCAAATAATAAATTCTATGATTAACCTCTTAAAACCAGATAAAATACCGGAAAGCTGGTGGTGTTGGTTGATCCTCAATGCCCCGTAAATTTGCTTGGGTACAGAAATGCATCCAGTGATCTCTTCAAGGCCCACTGGTGGCAGAACCGCTCCCATTAGGAACCACTGCTCTACACTGACTCCCCTTCCCATTTTTGTATTTTTCTTGCATATTTAAGGTTCCACCAATTTTAATAACTTTTCTGATGACTTAACTTCCATACGAAGATAATATTTTTGTTTGTATGTTTGGCCATTAGCGCTCTGTGACACCACACAGCTGTGAAAATAACATTCCAAATCATCTATACAAGATTTTCACAGTTCTTTTTAATAAGGTTCATGTGTGATGACTTTTATCTTTTGAAAAACAGATCTTTCGCCCAGAAGCACCTTCTCTTCCTTCCTGGCTTTTCCAGTAGCACCAACAGTATTTCTAAAGCTGCTAACATTTCTCCGTTTTTCATTATTATTATTATTATTATTATTTTTTCAGTATTTTGCAATGCGGAACCAGTAGTGAATTGATAGCAAACCTTTGACTGAGGCGATGGTCTGCAGACGACCTGTTGTTGTTGCTTTAGGGTGCGTCGACAATGGGGTCATTAGCGCCCTAACAATTATCAGCTATAACTGTGGCTTAAGAATGTAATAAAGTACTGTCTGCATGGTCAACTGTAAAGGGGTAAGCTGTACAGACAGCAAATAAAATAAATCATAAAATCAGACGTGGCTTTGAAGGGTCCACCAGGGCTTAAGACCGTTCAACACCTGGATGGCTGTACAGGGGCCAAGCAGGTTCACAAGCAAATTAAAAACACTACATGTCTCACTGGCTGTATAGTGGCCACCCATCCACCCTAAAACTAGGCCGATCAGCCTAAAATTTTAGGCGCTAGACTGGCCAAAACACAAAATTTTCAAACACTCGCCACGCTGCTGGTCTTATTGTTTAAAATGAGGGACAGATCGTTGGCCAAGCAAACGTCTGCCCTCAAGTCTAAAAATAAATTAAAATGTGGCGCACCGTCAGAGATACGCTACAAGCATCACATTCCGGCGGGTCCTCCCGGCAGAGAAGCAAGCTGTGCCCTATACGGAGGCGAGTAAGGAGAACCTCATCCCTCCTCGCCCGCTGGAAGGAGCTGCTCCACGGCTGGACGGTCCGTTTGACCAGCTGGAGCTTATTATACTCTACCTCCAGCCACTGCCTCTGCCAAATGTCAGAAACAAATTTTTTCACACTTTGGGACCGGATAAAAGTCAACTCCGACCTTGTTACAGGCTAACTTGGCAGCTTCATCAGCTGCCTCGTTCCCCGATTCCCAGATGACCAGGTACCCAGCAGAATACGACCTCCTTTCCAGAAGATTGGATGGATCAGAGGGTGTCCCTTATATCCTGGACAAGGTGATCTGCTGGGTACATACTTCCCAACGCCTGAATTCAGCTGAGGGAATCACAGCATGTGATGTACTTCATTCTGCGACTTGCTTTCATATGCTGGAGTGACTTTAAAATGGCGTAACACTTTGCAGAGTATACGTTGCACATGCTATTCAGCTTGAATGTGTAAGTCGCTAGAGGGAACACTACAGAGCAGCCAACTCCATTAGCTTGCTTAGACCCATCCGTAAAAACCAGTGTGAAATAATGATGCTGGTTCATAACATCGTTAAACATTTGAATAAAAACACTGTCAGCGGAAAACATTTTGCTGTCTAAAATCGTTGTGGGCCTCTTTAAAAACCAGGGAGGAGATTTACTCCACCCCTGGTGATGAAAAATGAGCAACTCAACCCCATAATCCTCCATAATAGCCTTTGTACGGTAGCTGAACGGTTTGGTTGATCTTTGGTGGTTGGTATATAGCCGTTCAAAGTTAGGATGTATTACCACACTGTACATGGGACTACCAGGTGGTGTGGCAATGTGCAAGTAGTGTCGTACCATGAGGAGAAGCCGGCAGATGGAAAGTGGCGGCTCGCCTGACTCAGCACAGATGTTAACGATCGGACTGGTGCGGTATGCACCCGTGGCGAACCGGATTCCTACCGGATTCCCATTCCAGGGAAGGGAAAATCTCACACATGCCAGTGACGTCTCAGATAATCTCGACAGGGAAAAAACCAATGAGTGCCATCATAGTCTTCAATAAGCAAATCACAGTCACAAAAATAACACAATTCTGCGATGAACATACGGTGTGTGTGGAGTTAGGTACGCAATGGGGAAACGTAGTCCTCGTTAACATGTACTTCCAATACAGAGACGATATTGATCCCTATCTTTGCAAGATTAGGGAAATATGTACAGCCATAGGCGACAGCCCTACGGTGATAGTTGCCGATGCAAATGCCAAATCTGCACTCTGGCACAGCGGTCGTACAGACGCACGAGGAGAAAAGTTACTCGAGCTGATTGGAGAATTACAGCTGTATGTAAAAACGAGCCAAACAATCCATACACGTTCAGTGACCGAGCAGGTGCCAAATCGAACATAGATATAACTTTAGCAAATCGAAGAGCAGGAAACCTAGTAAGCGGGTGGAAGGTGATTGAGAACCAAACCACCAGTGATCACAATCTAATTATGTTCGAACTGGGAAGACTGCGAGACGGTGCGCGCGAAGGCGCCTGTACCAATATTCAACGGCTATATGACATCAGCAAAGCCAACTGGCCAAGGTTGAGGAGTTGCTTTATTCCCCCCCAAGTCGAAGATAAAGATTTTGATGTGGACAAGGCTGCGGAAGAAACAATTCGAGCAATCCAGGACGCAATGAGAACTGCAATTCCACTAAAGAAAACAACGGGAGTAAAAGACAAACCATGGACAGAAAGATTGCAGAAACTACGAATCACAATGAGGAAGGCAAGAAAAGCATATCAACGTTGCCTCATTACAGAAGAGAGACAGACTCTTCTAGATAGATATAGGAACAAAAAGCAAGAGTTCAAGGATCTGTTGCTGAAGACAAAACAAAAAAGCTGGGAAGCCTTCGTCAGACAAAATATGAGATCAGGCCCATGGGGCATCCCCTACAAGATTGCCGCTGGCAAAATTAGGCCACCTACAACCTTGTCTACTGTAAGAAAACTGGATGGATCTATGACCACCAACTGGATGGAAACTGCACGGGAGTTACTTGCCGTGCTACTTCCAGATGACAATACAGAAAACGAGACAGATCGGCAAAGTGAACTGCGTCAAAAAATGTGGGATCCCTACGAGAGTGAACATCAAAAATGCGTCATATCAGATGAAGAGATAGTAGAGGCAATATTTTCCCTTCCAAAAAGAAAAGCACCTGGACCTGATGGGATACCAGCAGAGGTCCTCCAGGAGCTGGTCATCCAACTGGTTCCAACCTTAAATAAACTTTTTAATGAATGCCTGGTACAGGGAAAAATACCAAATGCATGGAAAACGAGTGACGTGATTATCATAGCGAAAGGTGGAGGCAAAGACCCACAACTTCCAAAATCCTATCGTCCAATCTGCTTACTCAATGTTCTAGGGAAAGTACAAGAAAAGATACTTTGCAAGAAACTAAAGGAACATAGATTAAAACATGGGATGAACCCAAATCAGTATGGGTTCAGAGCAGGCAAGTCACAGAGGACGCCATCAACCGCTTAATGGAAATAGCTCAAAACTCTTCCAAAAATTATGTGGTGGGAGTATTTGTGGATATCGCCGGCGCATTCGACAATCTCTGGTGGCCCGCGCTGTTCGAACGCTTAAGAAACATCAACTGCCCAAAAAACCTCTATACCAGTTTTAGAGATTATTGTAGAAATAGATATGCCAAATTGCGGTGCCTCAACAAGTACATAGAGAAAAGACTGACGAAAGGTTGCCCGCAGGGATCAGTGTGTGGACCAATTTTCTGGGACATTGGTTTGGAACCGGTCATGGAAATATTGCAACAAATGTCAGAACTGCTGGGTGTGGTGGCATTCGCCGATGATCTCGCACTTCTGATAGACGCGGACACCAGGCAGGAACTCGAAACAAAATGCAAAGCAGTATTGGATTGCCTGAGTAAGTGGCGTGCAGCAGTTAAGTTAAACCTAGCCCCACAAAAGACGACCTACATGCTCCTAAAAGGAACACTCAAACGAAATCCGGTAATTAGGATCCAGGGAAAAACAATAAAGAGAAAAGCAGTAGTCCGCTACCTTGGTGTAAACCTGGAGGAACAACTGAAATTTGCGTCTCACATGGAGGAAGTATGTGGAAGAGCAGCACTGGTAATGCACAAATTGATAAGCATTGGCGAACGACGGTTTAATCTGCCTCCGCTCGTCATAAGAAGATATCACGATGCAATACTGACCTCCATTACTGGATACGCTGCAAGCACGTGGGCCAAGCACCTAAGAAAGGTCAAACCAAAGGAGATGCTTCGCCGTACGCAGCGAGGAATTCTGCTCCGACTAACTGGGGCCTACAGAACAACGGCCACAGATGCCCTAACGGTTATACTCGGTATCTGGCCCCTGGACCTGGAAGTAAGGAAGCGAGGAGCGCTATACTGGATTAAAAAAGGAAGGTATGACCAAGCTACTGAAATAATTGGAAGGCCTGTTGAAACCAAAAAAGATATTTGGGATGCGCTGATGGATGAATGGCAGCAAACATGGACTAACAGCAACACGGGCAGAAGGACCTTCGACATGCTTCCTTGCGTGAAAGAGAGAATGAACATGACTCACCTACAACCATCTCCAGGGCTCATACACTACATATCTGGCCATGGTCCATACAACAGTTTCTTAGAACAGAGAGGCCTCAAAGAAACAAACAGGTGCGACTGTGGCGAAGTAAGTACTCCAGAGCACGTGGTTTGGGAGTGCAAACAAACTGAAGAATCAAGAGCATATCTCCAAATACAACTTCAGAACAGAAGAATATACGATATACTGCGTGATACCGAGCTCTGGCACTTGCTGGATGAAGCTGCTAATCTAGCGTCGCAGCGCGAGAAGGCGAGATTTGTTGAATTTAAACAGGCAGAGCGTAGGGGACGCCGCGAGCAACCGGCATCAGAAGCAGAAAGGACAGGAGAGGAAGAAACTCAAGAGTAAAGAACAACCCAAATTTGACTACAAGCACTGCCCATGACTAAGGCGGTGCCTGCACCAGGAAGACGGCAAAGACTCAATTCATCGTAGTGCCTCTGGAAGCCAGAGGCACCTTCTCCAGGGCTCAGGGGGTGGCCTGCTCTGATTCCAGGAGAGAACTCCTGATGGGGGAGCAGGTGGCTCCAGGGACAAACCGGAGAAGAACGAGACCACTACCTGGAACGTGAAGCTGGCTGACGACACTTTGTGGTCAGCATGTCAGCAGTCGCCCCGCTGCATCAGCAGAGAAAGCTAGCGGCCAGATGTCGACGCAGGCCAGCAGTGGTAAAAGAAGAACGTATACAAATAGACAGTTTATTAATTAGAAGTATGAAAATACAAAGACAATTGCTGATATTGGTGTGAATTAGTAAGATGGTAGATTAATTAGTAGATTAGTTGGTAGATTAAGTGGTATATTAATTATTAGAATAATTAGTAGATTTACTATTAGAATACTTAAATCCATTAAATCCTTAAAAATAATTATCCAGATATATTATTAACAAAAAAATAAAGTAAATTGTTTTAAGAATAAAACTGTAGAAACTAAGGGCCTACTTTAGGTAACAAGGTAGTAGGCTATGTAAAATCAGGAAATAAAAATAAAAAAAAAAAAAAAAATGTAAAAAAAAATAAAAATACATGGTGGAAACTATCTAAAATGTGCAGATAACTGTCCCGTGCTGAACCGTGTACTATACAGCCGCATTCAAGCCATGACCGTACAAAGGCGGTACAGAATTGTAGCAGGCAGGAGTGGCTAGCACCCCATGACCTGCCAGAAAGGCACTTTAAAATGTTGAGCGCTTTTAATGCTCTGGCTTTCACAACATTAAGATGTGGTAGCCAACTTAACCTACGATCAAATATGATACCCAGAAAATGAATACTTTCACTAAAACACAAAACGGTGTTCCCCAGGGTAAGGTGAGATTCTGGTAAAAGGTTACGAGATCGAGTAAAAAGTACACACTTGGTATTCTCAGCACAAAATCGAAAACCAGTATGCACTGACCATTCATCCAGTGTGTTCAGCACGAGTTGCAGTTGCCGCTCAGTGCTTCTCAGGCTAGATGATGCACAAAATATTAAGAAGTCATCAACATACAAGGAATACTGTATCGGACTACTTATCATATATATTATTTCTATAAGGTATTTTTTTGTCACAAGCCTGTATCTTTCTTCGTACTTAACCGAAAACAATGAATGAGGTGTCATTTTAAAGCTTATGGTCTCCACTTTGGTCACATCATATTTTAAGAAAGAAAGTATTCGGAATTCGACCCTTAAAGGGCAAAAATGTCAATATGTCTAAAATGCTGTTTTCTGTGTTACGAGTCATTTATCTCCCTGGATACCTATTCGAAGTAGTTTAATGAAGTATCATTTTAAAGAGTAAGATCTCCAATTTAGTGACGTCATATAATAAGACCAAAATTTTTCTGAATTTGGCCCTTAAAGGGCAAAAGTATCAATATTTTTGCATTGCGTTTTTTTGTCACGAGCCATATGTCTCACTTCATATCTAACAGATACGGATAAATGAGGGATCATGTCAAAGACTAAGGTCTCCGCTGTGGTAACATTATATTTTAAGAAAGAAATTTTTCGTAATTCGGCCCTCAAAGGGCAAAAATGTCAATTTTTATAAAATGTGTTTTTTGTTCCTCAAGCCATTTACCTCCCAGGATATCTAACTAAAATCAATAAATCAAGTAAGACTATGACGAGAAATGTCTCAGCTTTAGTGAAATCATATATTACAAAAGAAGTTTTTTGGAATTCAACCTTTACAGGGAAAAAGTATAAATGGGTCTACAACGCATTTTTGTGTCACGAGCTATTTATCTCCCCTGATATCTAACCGACATAGATAAATGAAGTATCATATTAAGTACTAAGGTCACCGCCGTGGTAACATTATATTTTAAGAAAGGAATTTTTCATAATTCGGCCCTTAAAGGGCAAAAATGTCAATTTTTCTAAAACGCGTTTTTTGTTTTTCGAGCCATTTATCTCCATGGATATCTAACCAAAATCGATAAATGAAGTAGGATTATGAGGAGTTATGTCTCAGCTTTGGTGACATCACATTTTAAGAAAAAAGTTTTTTTGGAATTCAACCTTTAAAGGGAAAAAGTAAAAATGGTTCTACAACGCATTTTTGTGTCACGAGCTATTTATCTCCCCTGATATCTAACCGACATAGATAAATGAAGTATCATATTAAATACTAAGGTCTCCACTGTGGTAACATTATATTTTAAGAAAGGAATTTTTCATAATTCGCCCCTTAAAGGGCAAAAATGTCAATTTTTCTAAAATGCGTTTTTTGTGTTTCGAGTCATTTGTCTCACTGGATATCTAACCAAAACCGATAAATGAAGTAGGAGTACAAAAAATAATGACTCAGCTTTGGTGACATCATATATTAAGAAATATTTTTTTTGGAATTTAACCATTAATGGGAAAATGTATAAATTTTTCTACAACGAATTATTGTGTCACGAGCCATTTATCTCCGTTAATACCCAACAGAAATAGATAAATTCTAAAACTTAAGGTTTCCGCTGTGGCAACATCACATTTTAATAAATGAATTTTTCTGAATTGAACTCTTAAATGGCATAAATATCAGTATATCTAAAATGCGTTTTTTGTGTCTCGAGTCATTTATCTCCCTTGATAATTAATCAAAATTGATAAACGAGGTATCATTTTAAAGATAGAGGTCTTCGTGAGGTCTTAGGTTCTGTTACACCTTATTTTAAGAAACAAATTTTTCAAAATTCTGACCTTAGAGGGCAAAAGTATTAATATTTCTACAACGCATTTTTCTGTCACGAGATATTTATTTCCCTTGATACCTAACCGAAATTAATAAATGAGGTATCGCTTTAAATATTAAATTATCCGCTTTGGTCACATCATATTTTAAGAAAGAACTTACAAATTCAACCCTTAAGGGGCAAAAATATCATCATTTCTATAACTTTTTTTTACTTGATGACTAACCGAAATAGGTAAATGAGGTATCATTTTAAATACAAAGGTGGCTGCCTTGGTCACACCATATTTTATATGTTTTTTTGAATTCGACCCTTAAAGGGCAAAAGTATCAATATTATTTCTACAGAGTGCTTTTTTTTATTACAAGCCATTTATCTTATTCGATACCTAGCTGAAATCGATAAATATCATATCGTTTTAAAGATTAAGGGCTCCAGTTAGGTAAATTCATAAATTAAGAATTTTTTCGGAATTTGGTGCTGAAAGTGGTATAGCATATGAGAAACTTCAGAGCCAAGTCCCTTGATCGCAGCAGCAGATATCATAGAGAAGTCAATAAACTTTTTTTATTCAATAAGAAGCTTTTGGGATGTTTTTTTCTGTTATCGAAACACTTTCGCTTTGCTATACAATTCCAATGTAAACATTTTATTCGCATAGCAACACATATCACAGAGATGTTGATATACTGTGTGCATTTTGTTCAGGTTGGTTGTATTCTGTTAAGGTCAGTGACAGTATGTCGTAAATACAGTGTTTTAAAATTTACTAACTGTTTCGTAATAAGTTGTAAGTATTTTGATGTGTACCTATTACACTAAAAAAAAAAATATTTGCCACAAAATTACGGTTCTACTTTTCATTATATTACAAGCATTCAACCTCACTATTAATCGCATTTTATTCGCGAAATTTTCGCACGGGTCGTCTAGTTACAGTTGAAATGCTGTTAATCGCAATAGTAAAAAGAATAACACTTAATACTGATCCCTGAGGAACACCATTTTCCTGGATAAAAACCATTTTCCTAGCGACTCGGTACCGGAAACAACGCGGAGATAAAAATGAATGTATACGGGGTAGATTTCCCCTAAAACCCCATTCATGGAGTTGTTTTAAAATACTATACGGCCAGTTCGTATCGTAGGCCTTGTCTATATCAAAAAACAACGCAACAAGATGTTGGTTGTGAATAAAAGCATCCTGTATTGCCGCCTCTAGCAGGTTCAGGTTGTCCACGGTGGAACGGAACTTTCTAAATCCACACTGAAAGCGACTCAATAGGTTTCGGGATTCGAGTCACCAGACAAGGCGGCAGTTGACCATCTGCTCTCATGTCTTCCCGATGCAGCTTGTTAAGGCAATACTACGATAACTACCTGGCAACAATTTGTCCTTCCCGGGTTTTAAAATAGGGAGGCGTTGCTTCTTTCCACGAATCGGGTCCATATATCGTTAAAAATATCTAAAAGGTACTGTTTAGCATCTTTGCTAAGATGCCTCAGCATCTGGTACTGAATCAGGTCGGATCCTAGGGCTGTGTCCTTGGTGCCATTTAAGGCGGACTCCAACTCCCAAATTGTGAAAGCGGTATTGTACGCCTGAAAATCTGGCGAGTCGAAGCTTAGTATATGGTAGGTCATTGTTGCTGAAACCGAGGTTCCAGCCTGGCAGATGAAGTAATAGCAGCAAACGACTCTGCCATTATCTACGCTATGCTTTGCTCGTTGGTGAGTACACGCGCCTGATCCAGTAATCCAGATACTGGCGATCAAGAGTACCTTCCACATATACAGCAGATTGACTCCCATACTTTTGCCGATGATGTGGAATGGTTAATAGAGCTCACAATGTTCTGCGATGACCTTCTCTTGCTCTCCTTAATCACTTGACACGCCTTAGCTCTAGCAACTCGGAATGCCACGAGGTTGTCAGGAGTTGGATGCAACTTAAAACGGCGCAGGGCCCACCTCCGACCCTGGATGGTGGAACGACATTCATCATTCCACCAAGAGACGGGCGTTCTTCGTAGCGCTACTGAGTTGCTAATCATGGATATACCAGCCACCCGGTGGATCACTTCGGTGAAGTGTTTCACCTTCTCATCAATATTCTCACAGTTGGAGTGTGACTGAACGGTGATAGAGCTGCCAATCAGCTCTGCTGACATTCTATTTCTGATGGATAGTTCTTCTTAAGCATCCGTGCTCCACTTGCAGCCATATTAGGAAGTGGTTGCTTCCATGAAGGTCACGATCCACCTCCCAGCGCACGGAGTCCGCTAGTGAAGGAGAGCAAAGAGAAAGATCAATGGCAGCCGTAGTGAAGTGCATCATTTGACCGGTATTAAGGACGCATACATACTCTCGCTCCAGTAATCTACAAATTTCTCGACCTCTGGAGCAATTGGTGGTCGACCCCCACAGCGCATTGTGTGCGTTAAAGTCTCCTAGCAGGAGAAAAGGCCGAGAAATTTGACGCAATAAATCAGCCAGTTGAACGAAATCAACTGTTGATGCCGGCGGTAGATATAAGGAGCATACTGTTAATTGTACCGGTGCATGAATTCTGGCAGCTACTGCCTGTACGTTAGAGGTGAAGGCAACAGCGTTCCATACAAACACAGCCGTTCCCCCCTTTCCTCAATCACCCTCGGTATCGTCCTTCCGGTATATGTTATAATCTCTTAGCACAGGTTGATGTGTTGATCTAAAATGTGTCTTGGAGACAGAGACACAAAGGATTAGACCATGCTAAGAGTTGTAAATCCTCTTTGTGAGGAAACCGTTTATGTTCCATTGAAGTAAGGGAACCATCCTACTGATCTGGTATCACCCGCTTGGGATCGGGTGGCTCCGGGTGCACTTCTTGCTGAGGAATGGGACCCGGGAGGTCCACCAGCATTTCAGTCTCCTCTGGCCCCGAAGATGAGACTGAACTCTCCGAATCATTGTTTTCCTCCAAGGTTTTACTACACTTCTTCTTTCACTGCCTCTTCCCCTTCTTCTCCCTATTAGTAGATGGTCTGGGAGGGGATGAAAAGGGCGATCTGACAAACTTAGTCGGGTCCGTATATTCTGGACCACGGAGCCTCTGGTCACCTCTTCCACCAGTAGTTACTGGGGTCTTTGTACATGGTGGAACAGGAGGGGCAGTTACCTTGACTATTACTGCTGGTGGGGCCTTTGAATCTGCTGCTGGAGTGATCGAGATCGCAGACATGCTACTACCGATGTCCGTGGTCTTGGATGTTATGACCTTATCGGCTTTTGCGCCGCATTTGCACGTTGTGCCTGTGCTAATGGCTGCAATGGACATCTGGGTAGCAACACTTTTTTTCCTGATGGGAGCTGAAGCCATCTTAGCAAAGCTAGTTGTGAAGATGGGAGCGGCAAGCAACTTGGCCTTCTTCTTTGTTTCCCCGTAAGGAATCCGCTCTTTAGTCTTCAGCTCCAGTATACTGCACTCTTCAAGATACACTTGACACACCTTACTCCATGAAGGGTGCGATCTGGAGCAGTTGGCGAAAGCTGGTGGTAGCATGCAAGTAACACCTGGCTCACGAGCACCCTCGCCACACTTACCACAAGTGGGGTTGCCCTTACATGACGCCGTCGTATGCCCGAACCTCTGGCACTGGAAGCACCACATTGGGTCCAGGATATACGGACAGACGTTCAGGCTTAGATATCCGGCCTTGATACTCTTGTGCAATACTGAAGTGTCAAACGTCAGGACGAAGGTGGCAATCTTTTCAAGATTGCCATTTACCCTTCGTGTGATCTGACTTACCTCGATCACTTTCTCAGATTTCCATTCGTTAAGAAGTTCGTCTGTCCCTAGGTCAATGATATCCCGGCAGGTGATAACGCCTTTGCTACCATTAAGGGATTTATGGAATTCGCATTTTACGGCGAACTCCCCGAGCTTCTCACAATTAAGCAGTTTGGTTGCTTGCTTACTGGTAGATGTTTCCAGGAGCAGCAACCTGTTCCTCAGTTTTTGACAGAATTTAGGGTACCAACAAAACTCTCAAGACCCTTTGAAATATAGAAGGGTGATACCTTTTTGAGTGTTCCTTCTATCCTTCCCATTATCACAAAAGCGCTCGCAAACAAACATACTTTTCTCTTACTTTCAGCCTCAGAACCGGGGGAGGCTATCGACACTCACCCACTTCTTAGAACTGGATGTATTTATATTAGCCTGCGGCACACCCGTAACGCAGGTTTTTTTTTATTGGTTTTAGTGAAGCCCTGAAGTTTGGTCCCACAAGTATAACCAATATAGGGAGAAATGCTAATATAACAGGGGTGCGCTGGTGGCCCTGAGGTTGCACGCTAGCAAGTGATTTCCCTCATCACCCATTCACCACCTCGGCACATGTCTGACCTCGAGGCTGAGGTTTTCTTTTTAAAGAGGTTTGTTCTGTCCTCGTGATCCCAGCAATAAAGCCAAGATCCCTGTTCTCCTAAGCACACAACATTCCACCGACACGCCATATGGTGGTCGTTGAAGCATGGAAGGAGTTTACGGTGTGGGAAACTTGCGGGGCTCACAACTTTCCAGCTCGGGCACCACGGGTTCGCAGATGACCTGTGTGGGAGTGGGTAATTTGAGGTTACTTACAGGCCACAACTGGAATGGTCAATACCTCAAGATTGCCTCTTTGACGCGGACTGAATGATGTGTGTCCTTCAACGGGCCAGTGCCTGGTAGTGTGATCTTCAGGTTACGGCTTGCAGGCGTGTGAGTGGTACCTTAAAGAGCGATATTCCCTGCAGATCCAGATCATAAACATCTGAACCACACAAGGGAGTTGATGGGTATTTCTTCAAGAATTGTTCCTACAAAAGGCAACATTTCCCAAGCAACGATATCAGACATCTTCCGACTGGATTTAGTTCACAAACAATTTTCGCCTGCCACGTCGTGACATCCATAGTTCAGTCCGAATTAAGTCAGTATTTTTCAGGCCTCCAATCCATCAACAGAATCTTTCAACATTGTTATGGTCTCTTACTAGTCTGCCAGTAAATAAAATACCTCCTGCCCAAAATCCTCAATGGCCGTCTCAGGACATGCTTTAGTAAATCTTCTAACCTCAGCCAACTGCTAGTCCAAAAATTCCAACGGACAACCTCAAGGCCTTTTCTCATGAAACAGATACAGCTGCAAGATGTGCAACATACACCTTGCCTCCAACATCTTCAACACGGAAAATTTTTTTCCCAATATAGGACATGCCAATTGTGAAACCTCTTATGCAATATACCAGCTAACCTGCAACTACCGTCTGGCCTTCTAGGTAGGTCTGACTACCAATCAATTAATTATCCATTAGAATAAATGCCCACAGCCAAATGGTGGCTGCTTGTGACACCTCAGATAGTACCAACAATTTTAATTCTTGCTTTAGAGTCTGCACTATGTGAAATCTCTCTGAATTTGGAACTGGCCTACCAGTTTAAACTGAATACAAACAGTCAGTCTTAAGACAATATCCAGCGATCTTTCTTCTTATTCACCCCTAACCCCAAGACAATATTATTTTTTCTCAACACGAATGACTACTCACCACAGCTTAGTTTAAATTAATGTGTAAGTTTCATATATATATATATATATAAATTTAACTTTCTTGCCTATGACATGTTTCCATGCCACAGATTGCAATTTTGAAAAACTCATGTTTATGCTCCTTCACCCCCACTCTAAACAAACATCTTTCTATTTTAATATTTCCACCACTCTGTGGCAACAGCAAACCGTATCTGAGCCCAAAGTTACCTGCCATCCTCTATCATGTGTCGACTTTATTATACTGTAGATAAAGGGCCATAAACTCAATAATTTCAATGCCCAATATGTGTACACGTTTGTCCTGCCTTCAACTGTCTTAAGCTGTGATTATTCCCCAATATAAAGATTTAATTTGTTTCACTACTAATTATCTGTTATTTCTTGTCAGTCTATACGAGGGTGGTCCCAGAAGTACCCGGCCTGACCGAGAGATGGCAGTAGTTGCTTGAAAAATAGCCCTTTATTTCAAAGCACATAGTCTATGAAGCACATGTTTCAAGTTTGAAGACGCTACATTGTTTTGTATTTGTTTGGAAAAAATTAATCTTGAATGTTGTGAGTAAATTTGTGAAAATGGAGAAAATTGGTCATCGTTAATGTGATACAATACTTTCATTTGAAAGGTCTCAGCCCAACCAATATAAAAACTGAGCTAGATTCTACTCTGGGTGATTGTTGTTGTTGTTGTTGTTGGGGCTTTAGGGCGCGTCAACGTCGGGGTTATTAGCGCCCTAACTAAAACCTGATTTAACAGCGTAGTTTAATACTACTGCGACTATAACTTGGTCGGCCACGCAGAAGGAATAGGAACCTAAAATATTAAAGCAGGAAACGAAATACCGCCCGCCTGGCTGACTGTAAAGGTGTCACCCACAAAGGCGGAAGAAAAAACAAGACTAAAATACTGGCAGAAATGCCAAGTGCATGGCCGGCATGCTCACAGCTAAAAAGGGTACTAAAACGTTAGCTGCAAAAAATTCATAAAAATTAAAGACATAAAGATAACTGGTTCATATAAAAAAGCAAACCAGGTTAAATGCTAAAACAAACTCGCTGGCTAAGCTGTAAAGGGGCTAGCCAGACAGAAGTAAAATCAAAACATGACAAAACACACTAAAAACAGGAAGAATTAAAAACACAATACTTGGGTTGGAGGTTGTAGAGGGACCACCAAAACATACTGTTGTTCCTTTCGGGTTCGTCGACAGCGGAGTCAATAGCACCCTATTACCAGCTATCTCTGTGTGGTAAGAAAGTACTAAAATACTGTCTGCATGGTCGACTGTAAAGGGGTCGGCCATATAGACAGCAAATAAAATAAGTCATAAAATCAGACGTGGCTTTAAAGCGACCACAATGACTTAAAAACTGTATAACACCTGTAAGGCTGTAAAGGGGCCAAACAGGTTCAAAAGAGGATAAAAAACACTACATGTCTTGCTTGCTGTGTATTGGCAAGACAGACATGAATAATAACAATACAAAAAATAAAAACCATGCATATGGATTGGGTGGCTGTAAAGAGGCCACCCATCAGTCTTAAAAATAGACCGATCTGCCTAAAATTGGTTTCACCCGACTCGATTCGGGTGGGTCGTTGGTCATTGCCCGCTGAGGAACGGGATCAGGCTCATCCACCAGCATTGCAGTTTCCTCTGGTTCTGAAGAGTCTGACGTCTCCGACTCAGCGTCCTCCTCGACTACCTCCTTGCCCTTCTTCTTCCTCGAACTCTTTCCCTTTTTCTCCCTTTTACCAGGTGTTCTGGGAGGGGACGAAGAGGGAGATTTAACGAACTGACTCGGGTCCGTCGGCCTAAACCTCGGACCCCGTGTCTTCAAGTCGCCTTCAGTAACGTTGGTAGCAGTTGGTAGTGCTACTGCTTTCACGGCACGTGGTGGTATTGGAGGTGCTGGTAATTTCACTGCTACTGCTGGTGGGTCCTGTTTCACTGCTGCTGGAGTGATCGAGGCCGCAGACGTGTTGCTACCGACGTCCGCGGTCTTAGGAGTTATGACCTTAGCGGGTTTTGCACCGCATTTACACTGACACGAGCACGTGGTGCTCGTGCCCATGTCTGCAACGGTCGTCTGGGTAGCAACACTCTGTTTCCTGACGGGAGCTGAAGCCATCTTAGCAAAACTAGTTGTAAATACTGGGGCGGCAATTAACTTAGCCTTCTTCTTAGCTTCCCCATAGGGAATCCGCTCTTTCGTCTTCATCTCCTGTATCTTGCGCTCATCAAGATACACTTGACACTCCCTGCTCCAGGCGGCATGCGAACCGGAGCAGTTGACACAAGCCTGTGGAAGTGTACAACTGACACCCGGCTCGTGTGCGCCCTTCCCACAGTTTCCACAGGTGGGGTTGCCCTTACATGATGCCGTCGTATGTCCGAACCGCTGACACTGGAAACAGCGCATCGGGTCCGGAACATACGGACGGACGTTAAGGTTTATATATCCGGCCTTGATATTCTTGGGCAATACTGGAGTGTCAAACGTCAGGACGAAGGTGGCAGTCTTTTCAAGATTGCCATTTACCCTTCGTGTGATCTGACGTACCTCGATCACTTTTTGAGATTTCCATTCGGTAAGAAGCTCGTCTGTAGCCAGGTCCATAATATCCCGGCAAGTGATAACACCTTTGCTACTGTTTAAGGACTTATGGAGTTCGCATTTTACAGCGAACTCCCCGAGCTTCTTACAATTCAGCAGTTGAGTAGCTTGCTTACTGCTGACTGTTTCCAGCAGCAGTGTCCCGTTCCTCAATTTTTTTACAGTGTTAAGGGTACCAAAAAGACCCTCTAGACCCTTTGAGATGTAGAAGGGTGACACTTTTTCAAAGGTTCCTTCAACTTTTTCCATAATTACAAAAGCGTTCTGTACTGAACAAACTTTTCTGTTACTGTCACTGTCAGATGCGGGGGGGCTATCAACCCTGACCCGTTTCTTTGAACTGGGTGTATTTATATTAGCCTGCGGCACACCCGTACCGCAGGTTGGTTTGGTATTCTTGTGAGTCTTAATTTTGGTCCCACGAGTATTACCAACTTAAAACGAAATGCTAATACAACAGGGGTGCGCAGGTGCCCCTGAGGTTGCACGCTAGTAAGTGATCTGCCTCTCACTCATGCACCTCCTCGGCACTTGTCTGACCTTGAGGTTAAGGGGTTTTTTATAGAGGTTTTTTCCGTCCTCACAATCCGGGCGATGAAGCCAAGATCCCCGTTCTCCTAGGCACACAACGTTCCACCGCCACGCCCTACGGTGGTCGTTGAAGCATGGTAGGAGTTTACGGTGTGGGAAACTTGCGGCGCTCACAAGTTTCCAGCTCGGGCACCGCGGGTTCGCCAAACCCGTACCTGGCACTTGCGTACCAGGCCCCTGCGGGGTACTCTGGGTGAGTCTTCTCCTTCGTTTACAACAGTAAAATATTGGGTGGCAGAGTTTAAACAAGGCCGTACTAGCTGCAGAGACGAACATCGCAGTAGTCGAGCAAATGAGGTGACGACTTCAGAAATGGTGAAGAAAATCCACAAAACGGTACTGGATGAGCGTTGACTGAAAGTGCGCGAGCTAGCAGACATAGTAGGCATTTCAAAAAGTGTGGTACATCGCATATTAACTGAAAATTTGGACATGAGAAAGTTATATACAAGATGGGTGCTGCGTTTGCTCACAATCGAGTAAAAACAGTGTCGTGAAGATGTTTCAATTGAGTATTTAGCAATGTTTCACCGCAACAAAGCTGAATTTTTGCGCCGTTTCATAACCATGGATGAAACATGGGTCCATTACTTCACCCCAGAGACAAAAGGGGAATCAAAACAATGGACTGAAAAGGGAGAACCTGCTCCAAAAAAGGCCAAGACCATTCCATCTGCAGGCAAGGTCATGGCGTCTGTTTTTTGGGATGCGCATAGGATAATTTTCATTGACTATCTTGAAAAAGGAAAAACAATCAACGGAGATTATTATTCGAAGTTATTGCAACGTTTTAGTGAAGAAATCAAGATAAAACAACCACATTTGGCTAAGAGAAAAGTGTTGTTTCATCACGACAATGATCCAGCTCACAGATCCGTTATTGCAATGGCCAAAATTAATGAATTAAAGTTCGAATTGCTACCTCATGCCCCCTATTCGCCAGATTTAGCTCCCTCGGATTACTTCCTGTTCCCGAACTTAAAAAAATGGCTGAGTGGTCAAAGATTTTCGACCAACGAAGAAGTGATGTCGGCAGTTAATGGCTATTTCGAGGAGCAAGACAGTTCTTTTTATGAAAGTGGTATCGAAGCTATTAAAAATCGCTGGAATAAATGTATAGAGCTGAAAGGAGACTACGTTGAAAAATAAATACAGTTTTTTCCAAAAATTTTGTTTTTTCATTGCTAGGTCGGGTACTTCTGGGACCACCCTCGTATATACATAAATCTTACTAACAAAAAATAAATATCTGTGTATCAAAACATACATAAAAAGTAGGATAGGAAAAAAAAAGCACCACTTCCCAAAGATGAAAACAGGACAATGCTGACATATGATAACGATACAAACATGGAATAGTGTAATTATGGCCATTTAACCCTTCTTCATCAGTAAAACATTGTGGAGACTGAGCAGTATGGACCAAATGTTGCAATTTGTGGCAAAAAGAACAGTGAATGAGTTTAAGAGAGTATACCTAAACAAAAAATGAGTAAATAATAAACGAAAGGAAAATTCACCCACCATTTACCAAAGTGGATGGCTGCGATGGGAGGAAAAACTTACACTGACAAGCAGATACCCAATATTTCAGCATCTGCCTTCTTCGGTAGTAGATAATGGGCCATTAGGCTCCGTACGTGTGTACACAACAAACATCACCTAATGACTAACCGGGTAGTGGGGGAAGGGTGGGTGGCAGCTAAGGAGTAGACTATCGATATATTGGAAATTGTTGAGATAATAAAATGCAGGCAACGGTAAAATTAACATATGTAGCAAGGGCACGGTATTGATGCGAAAAGTTATACCTACTAAAAAAAAGTAATTGGTTAAGTGGTTGGATTGTAACAGTGGTTAAGGCCAGGTGGGTGTCTGGTATCCAGGATATTCTGGTACGCTAGTTCCCATCTCCAGAGTTCTGCTGCAGTGGTGCTGTCAGGGAAAACTCTGACTACTCTCACAGTAAAACAGTCGTTGAGATTGTTGGAATTATGGCTATTGGCATTTTCTGGTATTGGAAGGTACAAGTTGCGGGTGTGGACTGTTTGTCTATGGCCATTCATTCTAACTGAGAGTTGCTGTGTGATGAGGCCTATGTAAGAATTAGTGCAATGGCGGCAAGTTAGTTGGTATATACTGTGAGTTGTTGAACAGGTGGCATGACCAATGATGGGGTAAGTTTCCCCTGTGGTGCAATTGGAATATGTGGTGGTGGATGGAAGCATGCTGCAGGTTTTATAGCGGGGTCTATTGCAAGGATAAGATCCATATGGAGCTTTTGGAGAGTCTGATGGAGAGTATTTGTGGACTAAGACGTTCTTAAGGTAGTCTGCTAATACATGCACGGGGGCCACTGGGTATAATTATTGGTAGTAGAGTACGCATTTCTGTAAATGAGCGAAGGAAGTCATACCCTTGTTGCAAGATATGGTTGATGGACTCGAGACCAGGAGAGAACTGGGTGACAAAGGCAGGGCTATGGTTGGTTTTTCTACTTCTGTAGAATAATTGCGCCAAAACTACACTATCATTCAATAATTAACCTTCTCAATTACTTATAGTGCAATGAAATGATACTAAAGCTGATATTTTAAGAGCTACAAGATGTTTGTACTGATTATGGCATTTAAGTTCCACTTAAAAACTTTTGCCCTGATAAAACTATGAAGAGGACATGGGGAGAGATGGCGACTTTCCAAGACATGTCTCTTAGGTAGTAAATAACATCTGTGCCAATTTTCAGGTCTACATTATGTTTTTTCAGGTTCATACCCATAATACCTGGGCAGCGGCACTCAGATCTCTCGGCCCAGCGCTGACTCCTTGTTTCAATGCGTTTCTCGACACCCATCTGTTACAGAGGGATGAATGAAGTGTGTACTACAGCTTTGATCGTAGGTTCTGACCTGGGAAGTTTTACAGTTTTTCCACAATGCAGAGATATTTAAAAAAAAGATTGGTTATGTTTTGTATTGCCTTCATGATAAAATAACGCGGACAACCCAGACGTGGGGACTTTTCAGTACTCGTTTCTTAGTTGCTAAGCAACGACTGTGCCAAATTTCAGCTCGCCATTTTTGAGGTTACCCCTAAAATCTGTCTAAAATGCCTGTACTATATAACTGCTTCATAGCCATTAGAGTACTTCCAAACACTACCTCCCAATCTGAACTTCATAGGTGGGAATTGGCAAATCAACACATCCTGCAGACTAGACATCACCCAGGCCTTAATTTCCTCACCCGTCACTGGCCAGCACAACAGATTCATATATATTTATGGACCTCATTTCAAAAAATTTCAATTATATTTACTTTTTATTACTATTATTTTTTCAATGATTTGTTATTATTTTCCATTTTAATCTTTCTTATGATTTATACTCACGGTTATATTATTGTTGCTCCCCCAACTTCCTCCAACAGTACATTTCATTCTATCAGTGGCTGCGTCGCACACAAGGATTGCTCAAGCCCAGCCACTTTTGTTTACTTAAAAAAGGGTTTTACCTGAAATATTGTATTTTCTTTGTTTGTGTGTTGTTTTGTGCTGCTTCTACCCTCCTCCGTTCAACTCTTGTGAATGTTGGGTGTATTTCATCTGTCCTTCCCACCTCTTGATAAAGGGCTTGTCCTGAAAATTTCTTTATCAGTTGTTTCTATATCTTTTCTGTGTGTTTGTGCTCCACATCCATCATCTAAAGGTAAGTGGTGGCACATTTCCCTAACCTAGTTTAATTCCTTTTTGCTACTTAGCGCCTTTGATTTCATTGTTCATACACATAAAACTAAGGAAGGATAGCGGAATATAGCCCAATACTTACCACAGATGAAGGCGGCTGGGAACTACCAACATATATATATAACTAGCTGGTACCCACGATTTCGTTCATGTTTGTAAAGAATTTGGATTGACAGCTACCGACATCTAACCACCACAGTGCACGATGGCAGACTCGATGCTATTACCACACACAAAAATCAGTCATCTGCGCTATGCAGTTCAGGCAGCAAAGTAAAATATACGACACACATGTCTTTGATCGAAATACGAAAATATCCTTGATCGATCAATTTCAACCACCATATCTCCCATACTCTCACAGTTACCAAAATTCGGCCAACGTTGTGATCGACGGGTGAGTCTGCGCTACCACCACACACAAACACAAGTGATGTGCGCTAGACAGTTTGGCTGAAAAGTGATAAACCATGACACATACGTTTGTGGTAGAAATATGAAAGTGCCGCAGGTTGACCACTTTCAACCACAATATCTCCCACACCCCCAAAGCTACCGACATCTAACCACCACAATACACAATAGGAGACACGAAACCACTAACACACACAAACGCCAATGGTATATGCTATATAGTTGTGACAGCAGAGTGACATATACGGAGACACTTGTCTTTGGCCGAAATACGAAAATATCCTTGATCGGCCACTTTTAACCACCATATCTCCCACACTACCACAGTTACCGAAATTTGGCCAACGTTGTTATGGACGGGTGACTCTTTGCTACTACCTCACAAAAGCACAAGTGATCTGCACTAGACAGTTTTGGCTCAAAAGTGATACACCATGACACATACGTTTTTGGTAGAAATATGAAAGTGCTCAGGTCGACCAATTTCAAAAACCATATCTCCCACACCCTCATAGCTAGCAACATGTAACCACCAGAGTACACGATAGGAGACACGATACCACTACAACACACAAACACCAATGGTCTATGCTTTGTTGTTGTGGCAACAAAGAGACATATACAGAGACACACGTCTTTGGTAAAAATACGAAAATATCCTTGATCGGCCACTTTCAACCACCATATCTCCCACAGTTACTGAAATTCAGCCAACGTTGTTACCGACGGGTGACTCTGTGCTACTACCACACCAAAATAGCAGTGATCTGTGCTAGATAGTTTTGGATAAAAAGTGATACATCATAACACATTTTTATTAGAAATATGAAAGTGCTGCAGGTCGACCACTTTAACCCCACATATCTCCCACACCCCCATAGCTACTGACATCTAACCACCACAGTACACGATACCACTACCACACACAAATGCCAATGGTCTATGCTATATAGTTGTGACAGCAGAGTGAGATATACGGAGACACTTGTCTTTGGCCGAAATACGAAAATATCCTTGATCGGCCACTTTCAACCACCATATCTCCCACAGTTACTGAAATTCAGCCAACGTTGTTACCGATGGGTGACTCTGTGCTGTTGTGTTGTTGTTGTTGTTGTTGTTGTTGTTATTAGGGTTTTAGGGCGCGTCGACGACGGGGTCATTAGCGCCCTAACAACAACCAGGCGTGACAACGTGGCAAAATTGCCGTCTGTGTGGCCGACTGTAAAGGGGTCGGCCACAGAGACAGCACAATAAAATACTAGCATACTAATTAAAATACCCTCCGCGTGGCCGACTGTAAAGAGATCGGCCACGCAGACAGCAACTTAAAACATAAAACTGAAAATAGGCAATAAATTATAAAAGTACATAGATTAACTGGTTGGCTGTAAAAGGGCCAACCAGTTTAAAAAACGCGTAAGCTGGCTGGCTGTAAAGAGGCCAGCCATATAAGCAGTGTAACAAGTAAAAACAGTACTTGGATTAGTGGCTGTAAATGGCCACTAATCCAATCTAAAACCTAGGTCGATCTGCCCAAAATTTTTGGGACAAGACAGGCCAAGCTGCAAAACTTTAAAACCTTAGCCACGTTGTCACGGTCATCACTTAAAATAAGGGACAGATCGTTGCCTAAGTCAACGTCTGCCCTTAAATCTAAAAACAATATACATTCGGTTTAAAATGTGACGTACCGTCAAAGGTACGCCACAAGCATCACATTCCGGAGGGTCCTCTCGGCGGAGAAGGAAACTATGAGTAAGAGGACAGTGCCCTATACGGAGGCGAGTAAGGAGAACCTCATCCCTCCTCGCCCGCTGGAAGGAGCTGCTCCATGGCTGAACGGTCGGTTTGACCTGCCGGAGCTTATTATGCTCCACTTCCAGCCACTGCCTCTGTCAAATATCAAAGATAAATCTCTTCGCCGCCGAGGCAAGGTCTGACTTTGGGACCGGTGCAAAGTCGATTCGGACCTTGTCACAGGCTAACTTGGCAGCTTCATCTGCTGCCTCGTTCCCCCTGATTCCCACATGGCCCGGTACCCAGCAGAATAATACCTCCTTTCCACGAGATTGGAGGGAAAGGAGGGCGTCCTGGATTAGACGGTCTGCTGGGTACATATTACCTATGGCCTGAATGCAGCTGAGGGAATCACAGCATATGATGAAACACTTATCGGGATTTACTTTCATATGCTGGAGTGACTTTAGCACGGCGTAGCACTCGGCAGTAAAAACGCTGCACTTGCCGTCCAGTTTGAATGTGTAAGTCGCTCGAGGGAACACTACGGAGCAACCTACTCCGTTAGCCTGCTTAGACCCATCCGTATACACCGGGGTAAACATGTGATGTTCGTTTAGAACGTCTCTAAAAACATTATTAAAAAACACTGTCAGCGGTGCAAACCTTGTTGTACCGAGACAGGTCTAAAATTACTCTGGGCCTCCTTAAAAACCAGGGAGGAGATTTTGCTCCAACCCTGGTGATAAAAAGAGGGAAGCTCTAATCCATATTGTTCTAAAATAGCCTTTGTACAGTAGCTGAACGGTTTAGTGGCTCTATACTGGTTGGTATAAAGCCGCTCGTAGTTGGGATGGAGCACTATGTCGTGCACGGGACTGCCAGATGTTATGGCAATGTGCAGGTAGTGTCGCACCATGAGGAGTTGCCGGCGGATGGTAAGCGGCGGCTCGCCTGAGTCAGCACAAATGCTGACAATAGGACTAGTGCGATATGCACCCGTGGCGAGCCGAATTCCAGCATGGTGGACACTATCCAATATACGGAGATAGCTGTCCCGTGCCGAACCATACACAATACAACCGTATTCCAGCCGCGACCGTACAAAGGCTCTGTAAAAACTGTAGCAGGCAGGAGCGATCAGCGCCCCATGACCTGCCACACACATTTTAAAACATTTAGAGCTTTTGAGGCTCTGGCTTTCACATCTTTGAGATGTGGTAGCCAGGTTAATCTGTTGTCTAAGATGAGGCCCAGAAACCGAACTGTTTCAGTAAAACTTAAAACGGTGTTCCTCAGAGTAAGGTGAGGCTCTAGTAAAAGACTTCTGCTGCGAGTAAAAAGTACACACCGGGTTTTCTCAGCGGAGAAACGAAAACCGGTGTGCACTGACCATTCGTCCAGCCTGTTCAACGCGAGCTGCAACTGCCGCTCAGCGCTTCTCAGGCTGGACGATACAATAAAAATTTAAAAAGTCATCCACATATAAGGAGTACCATAGGGGACTCCTTATAATGGCTGCTATGCTATTAATAGCAATGGCAAAAAGTGTAACGCTTAAAACTGACCCCTGAGGGACACCGTTTTTCCTGAATAAAAAGATCAGACACTTCACTACCGACTCGGTACCGGAAGCAACGACCAGATAAAAATGATTTTAAAAAAAGGGGTAGGTTGCCCCTAAAACCCCATTCATGTAACTGTTTTAAAATCAAATGTCGCCAGGTAGTATCGTAGGCCTTTTCAAGGTCGAAAAAAAAACACCCACAAGGTGTTGGCTGCGGACGAACGCATCCTGTATCGCCGCTTCCAGCAGGATCAGGTTGTCCAAGGTTGAACGGAACTTCCTGAATCCACACTGAAAGCGGCTCAGAAGGTTTTGGGATTCTAGACACCAGACGAGGCGGCGATTAACCATCCTCTCCAGTGTCTTACCCACGCAGCTTGTAAGGGCGATACTACGATAGCTACCTGGCAACAATTTGTCTTTGCCAGGTTTTAAAATTGGAATTAGTGTTGCTTCTTTCCACGAGTCGGGGAAGTGTCCTCCGGTCCATATGTCATTAAAAGTATCCAGAAGGTACTCTTTAGCATCTTTACTAAGATGCCTCAGCATCTGGTACTGGATCAGATCAGGCCCTGGAGCAGTGTCGTTAGTGCTATTCAACGCTGACTCCAGTTCCCAAATTGTAAATGGGCGGTTGTATGCCTCTGTATTCGGCGAATCAAAGCACAGCGCGCGCCTCTCGGCAGCAACTCTTTGTCGCTGGAACCGAGGTTCAAAGTTGGCCGATGAAGTGACGGCGGCGAAGTTCTCCGCCATCAGCTGCGCTATGCTTCGTTCGTCGGATAATAATACGTCCATGATCCAGTAATCCAGATACTGGTGGGCGGAGAGTACCTTCCGGATATACGGCGGATGGACTCCCATACTTTTGACGAAGGAGTGGAACGATTAATAGTGCTCACAAAGTTCTGCCATGACCTCTTCTTGCTCTCCTTAATAACTCGACGCGCCTTAGCTCTAGCAATACGAAACGCTGCTAGGTTGTCAGTTGTAGGGCACAACCTAAAACGACGTAGCGCCCGTCTACGACCCTGAATGGCGGAACGACAATCGTCGTTCCACCAGGGGACGGGCGTCCTTCGCAGCGTTCCGGAGCTTTTCGGCATGGAGACGTCAGCTGCACGGTGAATCACTTCTGTGAAGTGATTCACCTTCTCCTGTATACTGCCACAGGGTTGCAGCAGTACAGAACGGCAGAAGAGCTGCCAATCTGCACCACTGACGTTCCATTTACGTCGGTTATTACCTCCTCCCCGCTCGCACTCAACGTGCATCCAAACAGGGAAGTGGTCACTTCCATGTAGGTCGCGATCCACCTCCCAATGCACGGAGTCCGCGATGGAGGGGGAGCACAACGAAAGGTCAATGGCAGAAGACGTACCGGTAGCAGCGGTGAAATGAGTCATTTGCCCTGTATTCAGGATACAAATTTCCTCCTGCTCTATCAATCTACCAACCACTCGGCCCCTGGGGCAATCGGTGGTGGAACCCCACAACGCACTGTGGGCGTTGAAATCTCCCAAAAGGAGAAAGGGCCGAGTGAGTTGTCGTGTAATGCCAACCAGGTCGTCGTAGTCGACGGACAAACTGGGTGGCAGATAGATAGAGCATACGGTCAGTTGTATTGGACCGTGTATTTTCACCGCCACTGCTTGTAGATGAGAGGTGAGAGCAACGGGTTCGGAGTGGACCGTGTTCCGAACAAACACGGCCACTCCGCCCTTCGCTCGATCACCCTCGGTATTGTCTTTTCGGAATATGTCATATCCTCTTAGCACTGGCTGGTGTAGCGGTCTGAAATGTGTCTCTTGCAAACAGAGACACAAGGATCAGACCGTGCTAAGAGTTGGACTTCCTCTTTGTGAGCTTGAAAACCGTTAACGTTCCACTGAAGTATGGGAGCCATCCTTACCTATTTAACCTCACCCGCCCCGGGTCGGGTGGGTCATCGGTCACATCATGCCGAGGAACGGGACCAGACTCGTCCACCAGCATCTCCGTTTCTTCCTGCCCGGAGGCGGAGACAGACATCTCCGACCCCGAGGACTCCTCAAAATCCTCCTTATCCTTTTTCTTCTTCTTCCTCTGCTTCTTCCCCTTACTCTCCCCACCGCTGGGCAGTCTGGGAGGAGAAGAAGAGGGGGACTTGACAAATTTGGTCGGATCCGTCTGTTTGAATTTAATACCTCGGATCTTCTGATCACCTCGGTTTCCACTGGTAGCAAGTGGTATCGCTACCATTTCAACATTATGTGGTGGTATTGGAGGTGCTACATTTGATGCTGGTGGAGACTTAGTTACTGCTGCTGGACTGGTCGAGGTTGCAGCTGTGTTGCTAGCGGACATCCGCGGTCTTGGGTGTCATGACCTTGGTGGATTTAGTACCACATTTGCACTGACATGAGCACGTAGTGCTTGTGCCCATGTCGGCAAAGGATGTCTGCGTAGCAACACTTTCTTTCCTGACGGGAGTCGAGACCATTTTAGCAAAGCTACTTCCAAAAATTGGAGCGGCGAGCGATTTCGCCTTCTTCTTTGCTTCTCCGTACGGTATCCGCTCTTTGGTCTTTAACTCCTGTATCTTGCGCTCCTCAAGATACACTTGACACTCTCTACTCCAGGCAGGATGCGCCCCGGAGCAGTTGACGCACACCTGTGGGAGCGTGCAAGTGGCACCCGGTTCGTGTGCCCCCTTGCCGCATCTACCACAGGTGGGGTTGCCGTTGCATGACGCCGTCGTATGTCCGAACCTCTGGCACTGGAAGCAGCGCATTGGGTCCGGAACATACGGACGGACGTTCAGATTAATGTATCCGGCTTTAATACACTTGGGCAACACTGGAGTGTCAAACGTCAGGACGAAGGTGGCAGTCTTTTCAAGACTGCCATTTACCCTCCGTGTAATCTGACGCACCTCGACCACTTGCTGATCCTCCCACTCCTTAACGAGTTCCTCGGTTCCTAAATCCATGATATCACGGCAGGTGATGACGCCTTTCGAGGAATTCAGGGATTTGTGGAGTTCGCTTTTAACGGCGAACTCCCCGAGCTTCTCACAGTTAAGGAGCTGGGATGCCTGCCTACTGGTGGTTGTTTCCAGCAGCAGCGTCCCGTTCCTCAACTTTTTTACTGATCTCAAGGTACCGACCAATCCTTCAAGACCTTTATTAATATAAAAAGGGGACACCTTTTCAAATGTCCCCTCTACCCTCTGCATTACAATGAAAGCGTTCGCTATGGAACACACTTTCCTGTTGCTATGGTCTTCCGAAGCGGGAGGGCTATCAACCCTGGCCCGCTTCTTTGTATTGGGTGTATTTTTATTTTCCTGCGGCACACCCGGACCGCAGGGGTTTAGTTTTTGCTTGTGAGATGGAATTTTGGTCCCACGAGTAAAAACATGTTATACAGGAATGCTGATACAACAGGGGTGCGCAGGTGCCCCTGAGGTCGCACGTTAGCGGGTGGTTTGCCTCACCACTCATCCACCTCCTCAGCACGTGTCCGACCTTGAGGTTGAGGGGTTTTTTATAGAGGTTTGTTCCGTCCTCGCGATCCGGGCGATGAAGCCAAGATCCCCGTTCTCCTAGGCACACAACGTTCCACCGCCACGCCCTACGGTGGTCGTTGAAGCATGGTAGGAGTTTACGGTGTGGGAAACTTGCGGCGCTCACAAGTTTCCAGCTCGGGCACCGCGGGTTCGCCAAACCCGTACCTGGCACTTGCGTACCAGGCCCCTGCGGGGGACTCTGTGCTACTACCACACCAAAATAGCAGTGATCTGTGCTAGATAGTTTTGGATAAAAAGTGATACATCATAACACATTTTTATTCGAAATATGAAAGTGCTGCAGGTCGACCACTTTAACCCCACATATCTCCCACACCCCCATAGCTACCGACATCTAACCACCACAGTACACGATAGGAGACACGATACCACTACCACACACAAATGCCAATGGTCTATGCTATATAGTTGTGACAGCAGAGTGAGATATACGGAGACACTTGTCTTTGGCCGAAATACGAAAATTTCCTTGATCGGCCACTTTCAACCACCATATCTCCCACAGTTACTGAAATTCAGCCAACGTTGTTACCGACGGGTGACTCTGCGCTACTACCACACCAAAATAGCAGTGATCTGTGCTAGATAGTTTTGGATAAAAAGTGATACATCATAACACATTTTTATTCGAAATATGAAAGTGGAGCAGGTCGACCACTTTAACCCCACATATCTCCCACACCCCCATAGCTACCGACATCTAACCACCACAGTACACGATAGGAGACACGATACCACTACCACACACAAATGCCAATGGTCTATGCTATATAGTTGTGACAGCAGAGTGAGATATACGGAGACACTTGTCTTTGGCCGAAATACGAAAATATCCTTGTTCGGCCACTTTCAACCACCATATCTCCCACAGTTACTGAAATTCAGCCAACGTTGTTACCGACGGGTGACTCTGTGCTACTACCACACCAAAATAGCAGTGATCTGTGCTTGATAGTTTTGGATAAAAAGTGATACATCATAACACATTTTTATTAGAAATATGAAAGTGCTGCAAGTCGACCACTTTAACCCCACATATCTCCCACACCCCCATAGCTACCGACATCTAACCACCACAGTACACGATAGGAGACACGATACCACTACCACACACAAATGCCAATGGTCTATGCTATATAGTTGTGACAGCAGAGTGAGATATACGGAGACACTTGTCTTTGGCCGAAATACGAAAATTTCCTTGATCGGCCACTTTCAACCACCATATCTCCCACACTACCACAGTTACCGAAATTCGGCCAACGTTGTTATCGACAGGTGACTCTGAGCAACTACCACACACCATCACCAGTAATCTGTGCTAGATAATTTTGGATGAAAAGTGATACACCATGACACATACGTTTTTGGTAGATATGTGAAAGTGCCGCAGGTCGACTATTTTCAACCACCATATCTCCCACAAGCCCATAGCTACCGACATCTAACCACCATAGTACACGATAGGAGACATGATACCACTACCACATGCAATGTAGTTGTGGCAGCAGACTGACATATACGGAGAGACATCTCTTTGGTCGAAATATGAAAATACCCTGCATCGATCACTTTTAACCATCATATCTCCCACATCCCCACAGCTATAGACAATCAGTCAACGTTGTGCACGACTGGAAACTCTATGCCACTTCCACACACAAATACCAGTGATCTGTGCTAGGTAGTGGTGGCTGAAAAGTGAAATATATGGAAACACACGTCTATTTATATATATATATATAAGATTAAAAAAGACTCTATGAGGTTAAACATCACCTCAGGTTAGTGGTGGTTCAATTTAGGCAGTAGGGATGGAGGCAAAGTGAGGATAGAGAAAAAAGTAAACATAAGTAAAAATAATATCTTAGGTTGAGAGCAGGTAGTTACCTAGTGCCCAGTTTGTACTGGTAAGCAAGTTCCCACCTTCTGAGTTCAGAGGTGCTGCTGTTATTAGGGAGGACTCTGATAGCACCGACTGTAAAACAAGAGTGTAAATTATTCATGTCATGGATGATGGCATGGACAGCTACTGGCTGCTTTGGGTTTCCCTGTGAATACCGTTTGCCGGTGGCCGTTTATTCGTACGAAGAGTGGATTTGTGCTAAAACACACACACACACACACACACACACACACACACACACACACACATATATATATAACTAAGGCAGCATAGGGAAATATGACCCAAAACTTACCACAGATGAAGGCGGCTGGGACGACGAACACATAAAAACATAAGAGAAGCTCAATATTTCGGCCTAAACCCTTATACACGCAGAAGTGAGACACCAGGCGGAGTCAGATGTGTACACAGAGACCACCGTCTCGTGAATGGCATTGCTGGAGTGGATGTTAGTGTAAAAGGGGGGGGGGGGGGGGAGCTCAAATATTGGATCGAAAATCGATATTGTAGACGGTATATTATCATTGAAAATGGTAAATCAAGATAATGACTGGGTGAAGATACACCCGTATATAAAAAACAAATTTTGAAAAACTATAAATGAAAAATAAAAATCAGAAATATAAGGATATAAGAAATTTAAATAGTATAGATAATAAGTGCTGGGTCAGGTGGGAGGAATTTATTGGAGATGAGGCCAGGAGGATGTCTGGTGTCAAGGATATTCTGATAGGCTAGTTCCCTTCTGTGTAATTCAGAGAAGGTTGTGTTGTCAGGTAAACCTCTGATCGACCTAACTGAGGTTCAAATTATTCAGTTTGTGGGAACTGGCCTGTTTTGCAACTGGATGGGCCTCATTGTTAGTATATAATGTCTGCCTATGATAGCTATAGAGTTAGTAGTGAGGCCTATAAATGAGCTGGAGCAATGGAGGAATGTAAGTTGATATATGAGGTATGTTGTCATGCAAGTAGCATGACCAATGATGGGGAATGTTTCACGTGGCGTAGGATTGGACTAAGTGGTAGTGGTTGGATTCATGCTGCATGTTTTGCAACAGGGTCTGTTGTTCGTTGTCCCAGCCGCCTGTGGTAAGTGTTGGGTCATATTTTGCTATCCTTCCTTAGTTTTACTGCCTTAAAGCATTTTCCTGCTCTCTCTCTCTCTCTATATATATATCTATATATATATATATATATATATATATCTCAGCTCTTCAACATATCTCTACCACTTCCCTTAAAACCCACACCTCACCCAGTCAGTCCGAATCAAGCTGCCAAACCAAACTGTCATTAATCTGTTTTCTTCTCCACTCTCACAAACAGAACTCTCAGTACTCTGCAAGGGTCTTACTTTCTCTACCCCTCCCAAATTTGATCAGACCACCCTAGCACGTGACTCCCTAGCTTTCTGCCATACACTCCACAGGAGGTAACACTTTGCCTCGAAGAGCAACAATCTGGACCCTCTGAATGACCCGGAGCCTAGTCTCCAAAGGTTCCAACCACCCTCCATTCTGGATCCACCACTTCTTCCACAAAACCACCCTCTCCAATAGTTTCAAGATCTGGTTTCCACCAGTTTGGCTTCTCTTAGATTCTTAAAATCACTACCTAGTGGCACCAACCTGACACTTTCACAAACCCGGGCCATCAGGGAACTCTCCGCTGATCCCGACTTGATCTTTATACCAGCAGACAAGGGCTCAACTACGGTGGTCATGAACCGTTGTGACTACGTTAGTGAAGCAATGCGTCAGTTGTCTGACACCAACACTTATTGCCTCCTCAACCATGATCCCACACCTGCAGTCAATGATAGAATAAAAGATTATATACAGTTTAGTGGCAACTCCAAGTCCTCACTCCCCATTCTGTTTCACTCCTCACTCCAAAAAAGCCGCGCAGACCTTCCCTATACCTACTTCCTAATATCCATAAGCCTGGCAACCCAGGATGTCCCATAGTTACTGCATATGGCTCACTGGCTGAGTGCATCTCTGTCCTGGTGGACCAGCATCTATAGCCCATTGTTAGCCAGCTTCCCTACCACATCAAAGACACCCAACACTTTCTCTCTCGACTGGCCCCGGTACCCAGACCTCTTCCCCCTGATTCCTTCCTAGTGACAGTGGATGTGACCTCCATATACACTAATATTCCCCAATGTCATGGGCTCAGCACCATGGAACATTTTCTAGACCAGCGTCCCCCCAACAGCCTCCCCACCAGATCCTACTTGATCACCCTGGCCGAGCTAATACTGAACAAATACTTTTTTTCATTTGATGGGAAAATTTACCACCAACTCAGCGGCATTGCCATGGGCACTTGTATGGCTCCCTTATACACTAACCTCTACTGAGGCCACCCGGAACAGTCATTCTTAGCTGGATACCATCTGAAACCCCTTTTGTGGGTCAGATTCATTGATAACATCTTCATAATCTGGATACACGGGTAAGACAACCTACTCAGTTTCCTCAATAAACTCAATACCGCCAGCACTCTGAAATTCAGGTGAACTTACTCCCAAACACATGCCACTTTCCTTGATGTCGACCTAACCCTCACGGATGGCTACATCAACTCATCTGTCTATATCAAACCCACCAACCTACAACAGTACCTTCATTACCATAGCTGCCACCCTCATCACATCAAACGCTCCTTCCCCTATAGCCTAGGCATTCGGGGGAGTCACATGTTCCAATGAACAGGTCCTCCAACAATATGCTAGTAACATATCCAAAGCCCTGATTTCCCACAATTACCCACCAGAAATAGTTCACAAACAAGTTTCACGGGCCACATCACAACCCACTAAACCTATGAACAGCCCACAACCCTTAAAATGAATCGTAGCCCCATTTTGATCACCCGATATTTCCTGGATGTGGAATCCGTCAACCGAGTTCTGCGACAAGGTTACAACTTCATTTGAGCCTGCCTCGAGATGAGAAACCTCCTTCCAAAAATCCTCCCTCACCCACCCAGAACCAGCTTCAGCAGACCTCCAAACCTCAACCAACTCTTGGTCCATAAACACGGGGGCCCCCCTCGGCCTGCAAGGCAGCCCCAAGGTTGGTTTCCTTGCCACATATCCCGCTGCAAATTATGCAGTATGCACACGCCCTCCACCACCTTTATCAACCCCGTAACTGGGAAATCTTCCCCATCACAGGACTTGCCATATGTGTATCCTCCCACCTTATATATCAACTCACCTGCAACCATTGCCCAGCCTCCTACATTGGTCTGGCAACAAATCCATTGCCCATCTGAATGAATGGACACAGACAATCGGTTTTCACCCAGAACCCTGACCACCCTGGATCTTACTTATCATGTCACCACTCATGGCACCAACAATCTTAACACGTTTTGCGCCATCAGAGCATTTTGTAAGTCAGAAGGTGGGAACTGGAGTATGGGTACCAACTAGGCACCAGACAACCACCAGGACTAAATTTAACCCTTTGACTGCTCTAGACGTGTATACACGCGCGGCCTTGCCGCCCTGTCTGTGCTCCAGACGTGTATACACGCTAGCCTCTTAGAGACCTCGTCATGTAGCCATATTTCCACCCAGGGTGGTTAGTTTTTTTCCTTATTCGACACTTGAGCGTTGGCAGCTGCGATCTAATTTGTGTTTCTCTTTTCCTTTTAGTTTTCGCTGAGAAAATGGCACGCCGTCGTGTTTGTACAATGGAAGAAATCATGGAGATTCTTATTAGAAGTGACAATGAATATGACGTCATTGATATGGATCACAGTGATGACCCTTCGACAGGATCTCGAAGTAATAGTACTAAGTCGTGTACATCAGCTAGTGAAAAATGACCATTTGTCTCCACAAGAGAAAATTTTTCAGAGAGACGAAAAATGCCAGTTGCAGAGTTTCATCTGTCTCTGGTAAGGGGCATCCATACAATACGTGAGGTGTTTTTCTGGATTTCTGGACCCCCCCCCCCCCTCTTGTGAGACCTGTTTCGCGTGAGAAACCCCCCCTCCCTCCCCTAGAAATTGCCCTTACAACTTTTTGAGACCTTTATTTTTTTAGGTCTCAACCTTCCAAAGCTACACTTTTCGAGGAAATACCCCCCTTAAAATCTACTTTTGCGTCATTTGAAGACCTTTTTTTTAGCTCTACAGTCCAACAAGACCTCCCTCTCCCCCTTGGTAAGATTTCGCCGGAACCCTCTTCCCCTATTTCACTTAACGTAATTTATGGACGCCCCTTGTTGAAGCATATACCAAGAACGAACCTAGCAATTGAAGATGCTCTGATAAAGAATATTGTCAAGGATATACTGGGAGACATTTTCCAAATGTCATTCATATTGAAAATTAAAAAAAGAGCACGCCAATGCATATATGTGCTGTATGTTCGAAACAGAAAGTGCATCGAGAAACCAATGCAGAACATGTAATGTACCACTGTGTGTTATACCATTTTTCAAGGCTTATCACACAAAAAGAATAATTAACCATGTGTAACTGGAGAGTAATAATTATATTACATTTATACGCGACTAAAACTAAACAAAATATAAAAACATATTTTTAACTTGCCAGTGGCGGTCCATAACCGGGTCAAAAAGGTTGGAAAATATGTGCTGATTTTGTGAAAGGTATTCGGAAAGGTATTCTTTCCAGATAAATTACTACGCTCACAAACAAAAAACATTTCAGTTGCTGTAATATCTATTTAGTATATGAAGTACCGCATGTTTGCTTACGCAGACATTCACTTTTCTAGGAGTTTTAAACTGAAAAACTTTAGATGTTATATTAACAGCATTTATTTTGTATCTGGGGTTTCAAATCGCCGAGCGACAGCAGAAGAACGTCACACACAACGCTCCAAACGTATTCAGTACACAGCGGTCCGGTCGAATGCGGCATTCAGCGCAGGTAAACAGCTTAGGCGTAAACAAAGGAGCACTCAGCGAGAGCTCGGTCGGGCGAACCGTAGCAGTTAAAGGGTTAAGATAGCACCAATTTTTCTCCCACTCATCCCCCTCATCTCCTACTTTCTCTCACAGAACCATCGCTCACCAGAGCCTATCTTTTTGTAGTTTGTAACTTCAAATAAAGCTTAATTTTAAATTTCCAATTTTTTAAAAACAATTTGATTTTGTTTTCTCATATTTATCAGTTTTTTTGCACATCCATCCATTGCTTAATAGGCAATTTAGGACCATCAGCTGACGTCTACTGCGCTTCCGTGACGGGTCCCTATGGACAGGTTTACTATCTATTTATTAGTATTTTCTAGCTTATGCCTTTCTACCCATCACCCTCACTCCCCCCCCCCATGCTGTTAATCCCCACCCTCACTCCCCCCATGCTGTTAATCCCCACCCTCACTCCCCACCATGCTGTAACCCCATCCCTCCCCTCCACCATGAGCTACCGGCCTGGCGGGCTTACTCAGTTGGCTGCCGGCCTCCAACTTGCAGCCATCTCACGACTACTGAAGAAGGGTCATAGGCTCGAACATTTTTTCTATGTGTGTACGTATTTCTTTTGTGTATCAATCCTGCAGGAATCCTCTTCTATAGTAAGCGGTGGTTTTTTTCTTGTCCAAATGTTTAATCTATATATTAATACGCTAAGCGAAAACTTATGTTACATTTTTAAGAATATTGCGCGCACGGAGAATTGTGAGATTTGGCATAGTTAAAGATTATATGGAGAAGAAGTGAAGGAAGCTAAAATCTATATATAATATGCGTTACAAATACATTCAATTAGGTAAAATAAAACGCTCGCTTGCCTACGTAGTTCGCTCAGATGACTGGTAGATGGCACAGCTAGCGGCCTTAATTTGTATTCTTTGGTGAAATGAAGCAGTCGAAATTAATCTCTGAACTTATATAGGAGCAAGAAGCAACATTTCGAGGGCTAGCGGCCAGAACGGAGGAACTTAAAGAAATACAGAAAGCGAAAATTATATATAATATATTTTACAAACCTTGGAATCGATGTAAGCAGTCAGAGATAATCGATTGCTTCAGTTGTAAACAAATGAGCAGTTTGTCTCTGGTTTGCGACATGGGCTGCGCAGAACTAATTTCCCGTAAACTTTTTACTCTTGGTCCAGGCCGAATTTCAACCTAACCATGATCACTATGACAAAACAAACCTATTTAGGTTGATATGATCCCTGTACCGATAATTTTTGTGTCGTTTTTACAGTGCTGCTAACATTTCACGGTTGTGGAGCATCCCATATTTCGGCATTTTTAATTTAATTCGTGGCGACTTTTCTGGAAAAGGAGAGTACTAAACGTGAAGAGGACACTATAAGGAAACAGTTATTCCAAATTTCAACAGGTCAGTAACAGTTTTTCACTAGTAGAGAATGTCCCACCCCACCCAAAAATATAATAAGCATAGTTAATACATGTTACAAATAGATTATTAAAATAAAAAATTAATTTGTGAACGTGTGTGTGCGCATGAAATAGAATCGGAGCCAAAGTTCTTACGTGAATTCCCCACGTTGAGACACTCTGTGGTCTTTGGTAAAACGAAAGACTCGGATAAAGTAGATATCAATATTTGAAGTTATGAAAGGAATACTTTGAAAAGGAATGTAGCGATTCTGCCAGATACTGTATGGTCATTTGATTATTTAAAATGATAAACTTTGGTTAAGTGTCTTTTGATTTTTTTAATTTCAGTAATTTCATTAGAGAGAGAGAGAGAGAGAGAGAGAGAGACAAGAAATAAGGAATACGTATTTGCGTGAAATTCAAAATGATAACAGACCAAATTTAAATAGCGAACACACAAAATGACGAAATTATTTTGATAGATACATTTAAATGCGCATGTTTCATAAAGCTAAAGAAGTTTTCCGGCCTAAATGAACCATCGATAAATACATTTCATCATTTGATATGGTTAGATTAGAAGCTAAAATTTAGCATACAGTCACGCGTGGAGTGCATTTTATAGGTAATGCAGAGAATTACTAGATTATTACTCTTTCATGAAAGAAACTAAACAACTTAATAAATTACGGTCGAATTTCGATCGCTGGGCGATCACTAGTATATATCTAATATGCTAAGAGCAGGCAGCAACTTTTTGAGTTTCTAACCATTAATGTCCTCTACCTCTTCTTTTACTCAGCCATAAGAGAGGTGCATCTGACAAGGATCCATGTAAGTTACATACTACCGTATAAAACATCAGTTTAGTTTTAACACTGAGTATATGAATTTGGATTAGTATGTGAGAGAGGCATTGTCCCTGCTGCCTTTGGTGTTAGTGGTATTTTTTGTTGTTGTTCTTGATATTGTTGTTGCTTGTCTGCTGGAAATAGAAATATTTAACAGTAGCTGTTTCCCAGCTTAAATGAAAATGAATCAGACTACATAAAAAATGTTAAATGATGAACAATTATCATCTATTCTTATGAACTCATAAAGTGAAGTAGGAAATGCTGGCAAAGTTGATGAGTATAATCACTCAACAGCTGAACTATTATGGCTATAAAGTTTCTCATGGTATAAAATATAGACTGCACCTAGGACATGACGACAGATGACAATATGTGGTGAACATTTTAAATGATGTATGAATTTTCAATCTCCTTTCTATCCCAATTGAAATTTTAGTCATACTAATGACACCAAGTTTAATACTACTTTTACAATGACCAACATCATTTTTCTAGTGGCTGTATTTATCCTCTGCCTACACTTTTGGCAATGTGAAATATGGTCCCTTGTGATACATAAATCTGATAATCTTTAACAATTACCAGTTATTTTATGTATTTCTACTGCTACATTTCTACAATTCAATAAACTAATTTCCAGTCACTTTCTTCGATACAGAAAGGAAGTGGTGAATTTTTTTACTCCCATGATAAAGGATTGATTCTGTTTTAGAAACTAATTTCTTGCATTTACTGAGGTGCAGAATGAATAAACAATTGTAGTTCCATAATACAAGTAAGCCACATTATCTGCATAATAGTAAGTGCCCCATTAACACCAGTGATATTTCAGTTGTTACAATTTATTTCTTTTATTGAATGCATTAAAAAAAAAAAGGAAGCAATTTATTCCTGACACTTAAGTAAATTAGCTGAGTCATAAAAACACTGGAAATTACAAAAAATGTAAAAGAATAGAAACTTTGATAAACAATAAATAAATCAACTAACCTTATTACACAATTCACATCCTTTGGGAATCACAGAAGAGAGGTGGCTAAAAGTAGAGATAAGCATCTCCACTGTTTTATCACACTGTTGTTCATCACTGTTAACGATCTCTTTCAGACTCTCTTGCATTTTATTAATAACTACAGTCAACTGCTGTATCAAACCATCACTTTTTGGTATATTTGCTAGAGTAAAAGAAAGTTTTAGAATAAGTTAGTACATTTAATTTCTCGCAAGGCGTATGTCTTCTCATGCATTCAAATGTAAAATAAACAAATGCTTCATCAAAATAGCGACAACAATAGTTTAATGATTATCACTTGTCTATTAACACCTGTTGTTGCCAAAAACATAAACAGTAATGCAGAATATACAAACCATTTTTTTCCCTCTCAAACTGAATACCACATTTGTTTTTTAAAAAGAGTTTTTTAATCTTTATTTTGCAGAGTGTTCCAAATAACTGTGTGTGACAAACCCAGAATACTGTCAAAAACAGTTTTTAATGTATCAGTTTAGAGGGAAATGGGGCAAAAAAATTCAAACCAAAAACGAAATTTTGAAGACGGAGAGGAGGTGGTAAAATGGCAAAAACGTTCTATACTCATTTCATTAAAAAATATTGAAGGATTATCAAGACCTGATTCTTACAACTAAACAACTATATGAAGCAGTGAGGGAAATAATCGTGTAAAAGGGATAGCAGACAGCTTGCTCTTATCTGATGTAAGACGGTATGACTAGATGTACTGTAAAAACTTTAGAGATCTCTTAAGAATGGATACATTCCCGGCATCTGATTGCAATGAAATCTTCACAGGGGTATCACTGGATCATGTTGTGAACACAATCTGGCAGTATACCCGTCAAGACTTCATTGCAATTTAGAGATCTTATTGGATTACAAGGAAGAAGGCTTGACAGAAAGAATGTATTTATCTGCAATGGAGGTTTAGTATAAAATGGCAGCAGTTATCAAAATGAAGAAAATGCTGGAGGTTTCAGATGCATTTGGCATAGGAATAAATTTTTTCAGGAGGGAGAGGGACAGAGAACATGTGGAAATTCAGCCATGACCTTTTGCATGAATCATCCCAGCATTCACATGGAGTGATTTGGTCAAACCACTGAAAAATGAAATCTGGATCGCCAGATATGTGTTTGAACCTGAATCTTCCAAAATGCTATGCCTGTGGGTTAATTTTTCACACACCCATTTCATTAGGATGATGCCACATGAACGTCAATGAAAGGCCACAGATTGTTCCATAAAGTAAAAAACTGAAATAAAAATGCGGTGATGCAGCCCTGTCAACACCAAAGAGGAATTTTATGTTTCTGTGTGTTTTATTTTGTTTCTAAGCCATTGCTTTTCTTCTGAGGTAAGTATTAGTTTTTGCTCCTGCCCATAGTATTATTACGTTAACAAAAAGTGTTTAGAACCAAGTAACACATTTATGTGAAAGAAGTAACTGTGAGACAGTTATCAAAAGGTCACCAGTCTCAGGAGGTACCAGTGAACTGAATCAATGACAATGTGGAATGTTAATGTAAAGGGATTAAGCACTGAAGGTAAGATGCAGGGAATAATCAGTAGTGATGTGGGTTTGGCAGGTCTTTCCAGGAAGTAGTGGATTTATCTAAATAAGTAAAAATAAACAAATGTTGTTGTAGTGAAATGGTGACAGGGTGTCTTACCAGCTGCATAATCCTTCCCTATTGTAGCCGCATACCATAAACCTGTAGTCCTACCAGATATAGAGGACCCACAGTTTAACATAGAATCCAAACCACATAAGCACGATAGCATACTTCAAATTTTTTTTTTTAGATTTTCAGAAAGCCTTTGACTGTGCCACACAACCGCCTTTCAGTGAAGCTTGGAGCGTACAGTATATTGGATCAGCTTTGTGAATGGATAAAGGATTTTCTAATCGGTCACAGTATGTTGTCGTTGAAAGAGAAAGTTCTTTTAATCTAGATGTGAGATGCTACATTGGGTGTACCTCAATGAAGTGTAATAGGACCACTTCTTATCTTAATTTTTATAAACGATCTCTGAGACAAAGTGAAAATCATTTTTAGATTGTTTGTTGATGATGCAGTTATTTTTAGGGAAGTAAGGGATTCAGCTGAAACTTAGAAATTCAGCGTAATCTGGATGCAATGGTGCAATGAATGGCAACTTACACTAAATTGTAAAAAGTGCAAGACAATGTGCATAAATAACAAAAAAAAATCCGACTGTTCCAGAAATACGAGGTAAACAGTTCGGTTATTGATACGGTCAATTCTGTGAAATTTTTGGGAGTAACAGTACAAAGGATCATGAAATGGGACTTACACATTAATTCGTTAGTAGGTAGAGCTAATTCTAGGCTGCAATTCCTGTGTGGAATTTTGAAAAATTGTAATGAACAAACAAAGGAGATAGTGTACAAATCTTTTGTGTGTCCACATCTGGACTACTGTTGTATAGAGAAAGTACAGAGAAGAGCCACTTGATTCGTGACCACTTGCTACAGTCCTTATGAAAGCGACCTGGGCTGGGAGTCTATGGTAGACAGACGACACATGTTTCATTTAAACTTATTGGTAAACATGTGACCTCCCACTTTCACTTACGAGTGTGGTGAAATACTTCATCCACCAACCTATCTGAGTCGGAATGGCAGGAAAGATAAGATTAGAGAAATAAGATGCTGCACTGATTCTTATACGAATTCTTTTTTCCCCTCTTACCATTCGGGATTGGAATGCACGGAAAAGAGATTAGCTTTGGTGTTCTCTGCCACCCACAATTTTGTGAATTTCAGAGTATATATGTAGATGTAGACACAGCAAGCTATGTCAGAGTTAAGATTTTAAGCACCTTAGAACTTTGGCAAATTCTAGTTTTGCTTAGGCGGGACTTAGAAATTTCGAGAAGTGTAGTTTTCAACTTTAAGGAATTTCCCCGTAATCTTGCTCACAGTAACAATTCGTCATAAAAATCACTTTAAAGTGTATTTATCATATCGGGAAACGTTTAGTTTAAGAGATACTCCCGTTTGTTAATGTTTGGAAACACGCGATCATAAAAGTAAGAATTCTAAGATTTGTAATATCTTTAAATCGCATAAAGCTACAACCGAACTTTTATCACCAGCTATAGTCAGCACTATCCCCGATATTTTGGTAATAAAATTAAGTAATTCGGCAAAGTTTAATTAGTAGTTTTAATTAAGAGAAAAAATAAGCTTTTTTATTAAAAGAGATATTAATTTAAAAATTACATCATTAGATAGCCCTAATTAAGACGATTCTGAACATATAGTGGTTTTGGTAAAAAGTTTTAGTATCTGTCTGCCAATCAAGTTTTTGAAAATAGATTATTGATGATTGTCGGGTGGAAGTTCGGGAAAGTCCACAAAGTCCGCCAAGATTGGTGACGTGATGAATTTAGTCTTAAGACGATAGAAACCTTTTGGAATGGTAAATTAAATTAAAATAGATAGAACTGGATGATAGAAAGTCCCTGTAAAAATCTCAAATTAAACTATCTACTTTTGAAGATATTAACTAAAGAAAGATTTGCCAAGGTCATAGGCGCGCGTGCAGGGCTATAATAGTTCGTGCAGCAAGCACACGTTGTCTCATTCTTACGCCGGGAAGTGATCGAGCAACTCCGCGCATGACTTTATCAGTGATGTGTAAAATGGGAACTTAGCCAAATGCAGTCGGTCTGTTTCTGTCTTTCATCTCGCTTAGTCTTTCTTGTTTGCGTCGGTTGGTTGTAACTCGCCATGCTGGCTAGTTCGACCATGTTGGATGTGGTAGTGTTATATAACCACTTTAACTTTTAATATGAACTTTTAAATTTACAAAAGGGGTCTCTCCACAACTTGCAACCTTTTGGAAAAGAGTGTTCGATCTGCCTACTCAACTGTTAAATGCTATTTTGAACTTGTGACTTTGAAATAAAACTTGGAATTTGCGGAAAGTGCACTTTTATCATTTCATAGATATCTTGCAACCTTCGTAAATCTCAGACAAGACCAGGAATCAAACTGAGGACCTTCCAGTCTCCAGTAAGAAGCCTTAAACAGTGAGCCTACTGATCTCTCCGTATTTCAAATAGGACAACTAACCATTAATTGAACACATATGTATACAATAACTGAAACAGATGGAGTGAAGTAGATATAAGCAGCAATTTCGGGAAAATTACACAACCATTTTCTCCGTTTCTTGTAGATGCTTATTCTTGCTTTAGACAAATATTAATCTTAAATTCTTTCAGCGTTTTTTGATAAACTATTCATCACTTTCCTTTCCAATTTATTTTCTTCCCTCACAAACTTATACAGGAAAGAAAATTATATGCCTAAAATCAAGTGCCACCTTGTAGACATAGTCATGTTTTTTCCCTTTTACACACAACTCATAATTTGTCTACAAGTATCTTCCATATCTCATCACCAATATATGCCTGGTACACTCCCATCACTCTCTTCACACTCCTTCTGTATTCCAGCGAATTCCATTTGTTCTCCTTTATCATATAAGTTGCTGATTGTGTTGAGCAGTAATTTCCAGAGTCCAATTACCACTCCTCTATCTCCTGTATTTGATACCCAATTACATCACCATATTCAAGCAATGGTCTGACCAAAGTTTTGTAACTCAGTTACCTCACTTCTCTAATACATTCCCTCATCACTCTATTTTTATTTGTTTACTAGATGAGACCCACGACTTTGTGCATGTTTGTAATGAATTTGGATTGACAGCTACCAACATCTAACAACCATAGTGCACGATGGGAGACTCGATGCTATTACCACACACAAATGTCAGTCATCTGTGCTATGTAGTTCAAGCAGCAAAGTAATATTTATGGACACAAATGTCTTTGGACGAAAAACGAAAATATCCTTGATCGACCACATTCAACCACCATATCTCCCACTCCAAAAGTTACCGAAATTCAGCCAATGTTGTGATCGATGGGTGATTCTACCACACACAAAGACCAGTCATCTGCGCTTCATAGTTTTGGCTGAAAAGTGATACACATGGACACATACGTTTTTGGTAGAAATTTGAAAGATCAGCAGGTCGACCAGTTTCAACCCCCATATCTCCTACACCCCTATTGCTACAGACATCTAACAACCACAGTGCACTACAGGAGACATGATACTACTACCACACATAAACACCAATGCTCTATGATATTTGATATATGCGGAGACACATGTCTTTCGTCGAAATACGAAAATATCCTTGAACGGCCATTTTCAACCACCATATCTCCCACATTCCCACAGTTACTTAAATTCAGCCAACATTATGATCAAAAAGTGACTCTGTGTTACTACCACACACAAACGCCAGTGATCTGTAATAGACAGTTTTAGCTGAAAAGTGGTACACCGAGACATATGCGTCTTTGGCAGAAATATGAAATTGCCGAAGGTCGACCACTTTCAGCCCCCGTATCTCCCACGTCCCCATAACTACCGACATCTAACAACCATAGTGCACGACAGGGGATAGGATTCTACTACCACACACAAACACCAATGGTCTATGCTATGTAGTTGTGGCAGAAAAGTGACAAATTCAGAGACACATGTCTTTGGTTGAAATACAAAAATGCCCTGCATCGACCATTTTTAACCATAATATCTCCCACATCCCCACAGCTATCGACATTCGGCCAACGTTGTGCACGACAGGAAACTCCATGCTACTTCCACACACAAAGACCTGTGATCTGTGCTAGGTGGCTGAAAAGTGAAATATAGGAAAACACACGTCTATTTTTATACATATATATAAGATTTATCAATCTTGTTCCATGAATCCCTGCTGAGGAAGAACCTCTGGGGTGTGAAAAATGTCATGGTTAATACACTTACAACATGAGTAATAATCAATAAAAAATTATAAGTTACAAAGGCAAAAAATAAACATTAAATTTTATAACCGTGTTTTGCAAAAGGTCATAATGAATACAATTAATTATTTCGTTCAAATTCTTGAATGGAGTTGAAGGAGTTGGCAATATGATAATCTCTCAGTTTTTTTTAAATATATTCTTGTTATCTGCAAATTGTTTTATACTTTTCAGAATTTTATTAAACAGATGTGTCCCAGAATAATCTGCTCCTCTTTGTTCTAATGACTGAGATGTTTGGGTTTTGTGCATGTTTTTTATTTCTGTTTCTGGTACTGACACTGTGTATCTGTGAATTAGATGTAAATACATTACAACGTTCTATCACAAAGTACTTGAGAGAATATATATACTGAGAAGTCATTGTAAGAATACTGATTTTTTTAAAGAAGTTCTTGGTATTACCCTACACAGCATCCTAATAGCTCTTTTCTGTGCTATGAAAACTTTTTCATTTTGTGAAGAGATTCCACCAAAAAATTATGCTATATGACATGACTGAATGAAAATATGAGGAGTACACCTGTTTCGTTAATGCTAAATCTGCTGTTAGAGACTTCACTTCTTCAGTAGTGACGTTTCGCGGGGGCAAGTGCATAAGTTGATTCTTATTCCGTTTATTTGCTCTGAAAATTCGAATTAGTTAAAATAAAAACCTTTGAGTACAAGTTTTTAAGGAGAAGATCCTGCTGATTAACTTTTAAAAAATCCCTCATGCTTCAAAAACCATTCCTTTAGGGTCAGTTAAAGTTGAACATAGTAAATTTTGATTTGCACTTACCTTACCTTACCTTAAACCAAAGACAAAAATGCTGTCACCATTTGGTTTGCAGAAACGCAATCTTCTCCCCCTTTTCACCCCCATAATTTTTGTCAATGTTCTTTACATAAAATTACAGTCAACACCGTTTGACTGATCACTATGAAAGTTGGCACATACATTTATTTTTTCATGGAGAAAAGCCACAATCCTCTCCCCCTTTACATACCTTAATTTTTTATACAAAACCACACTTTTTTCTGATTTGGAAGGAAACTTGAACACACATACTTTGAAACAAAGAGAAAAAAGAAATACTGTCTACATCAGTTTTGTAAAAACCCAAACCCTACCCCCCCCCCCCTTTTCCACCAACAGTATACTTTAAAACAAACAGAAAAATACTGTTTCCCCTTCTACACCCAACCCTCTTAATTTACAATGTTCTGTATAGAATAGTTTTATCAGATTTTGATGGAACACTGCACACACATAATTTAAAACAAGAGAAACATATTGTCTGCATTCTTTTTACAAAACCCAACCCCTCACCTCCTACAATTTTTGCAAATTTTCTTCTTACAAAGCTACAGTTCCCATACAATTTTGAAGGAACTTTGTATATGTGTACTTTAAAACAGAAAAAAATAATGTCCACATTAGTTTTACAAAAACCAAACTACTCTCCCCCTTTAAACCCGCTTAATTTTGCCATTTTTCTTCATACATATTCACAGCTTTAATCTGCTATCAATGGAACTTTGCACATGTATACTTTAAATCAAACTAAAAAATATTGTCTATATTTGGTTTACAAAAGCCCATACCCTCTCCCCCTTTACCACCACCTCTTTTAATTTTAAATGTTCTTTATTGAAACACACACTTTTAAATCCCGTCAATCAATTCAGCTGTTTTTAAGTTATGCCAGAATGTTCATTAAATAAAAGTGTCCTAATATCTCAATATGTATGTCAGATTTTAACTTGGACCCCAAGCTTTGACATTGTGAAAACCCATTAAAAATCTGTATTTTCTGCACGATTCTGGAACAAACGGATATATCACAGAAACAGATTTATGTATCTGGTATGTATTAATGTCCAGATGGAACATATTTCGATTATCAAGCAGCAACTTTAACCTATTGTGATTAATTTTAAAATGCAGCTTGGACTAAAAAGCAAACTGACATTCCTTATCAAAGCATCCAATTCACCCCATACTGGGAATTATTGGAGTATATCAATGTTTGGTTTACTTCTGGAAATGACTGGTGCCAAATTAATGAAGCTTGGTACACAAGGTACACGTCAGAAATATAAAAATAGTGTGTGGGTAAATCAATTCCAATTTGACCGGATAAAGCTGGGTACTCTGCAGTTTATGTACAAACTAAAACATCAAACAAAAAAATCAGCCCTTAATTCAGGGACTGCGAAGACTCAGAATTCCGATATCCATGTTCTAGTGGTTTCATTCTAATACTAAGCCAACTTGGAATTAGGTCTCAATTTGGCCTATTTTGTTAAAATTAGATGCAGCTCCATCAGCAAAATCACCTGACTAAGATAAGTGTCACCGCCCCCATAATAACTCCAGCTGAGTCATCATTAATTCACCAACTCACAAGCTATTCAAGTGGTCAATGAACTCAATAATACAGTATTGTCGCATGTTGTAGCTCATATGATTAAACACAACTCTTAAACATTCCTGCCACCAGTGGGATTTGAACCTGGAACTGGAGCCAGATTTTTTTGAAGTAAATGTCTTAACCACTGAGCTACCAGAAAGCTTTCAAAATGAGAACTGCTGTTCTATATGTAAGATACAAAACAAACTACAATACCACTAAAAATTTGATAATAAAATAATTGTTTCAAAAAATGCATTAAAAAAACACACCAAAAATTTAAAAAAATTTTATACCTTGTTTAGAAGAAAATAAATCTAAATTGACAATATTTTACATTACCATTTTTGAAATGTTTACATTAATCAGTTATTTGTTGAAGTACGTACCAGCCAAAGTAAGGGAGAAAAAAGAAAAAAAAGAATTACAATTTTACATAAAAAATCATGTTACTCCTTAACTATGATTTATGATACTAACATGTTTCAACAAAACTGAAACACAGATGATATACCATTATTATATCAACTGTTGAGTGTTTACCACATGACACAGCCTACCAACTGACAATATAGTGCCAGAGATATGCCTTGACCACTAATGAGGTTGAGCCACAGATAAAAATAACATCTAATTTGTTCCCCTAAACTGTACCCCACAAAAAACAATACCTGTCTCACTACATGCTGTAAAATATTCAGAATTTTTGTTCGTACTCCCCGTATAACTGCAAATAAAGTGCAGCAATTCGTTCCTTGTGATGTGACTGCTGGCAGTGACTTCAAAAATAACTGATTAATGTAAAAAAAAATTCAGTAATAGTAATGTAAGATACTGTCCATTTTGATTTATTTTCTTCTAAGCAAGGTAGAAAAATATTTTACAGCTTTTAGTGTGTTATTTGTAGGCTGTGTTTTTTTTTTCATTTACTTTTTTATATTTTCACAGCTAAAATATTATATTATTTTGCAACCTACTGTTTTCAGCTGTCAATGATTAGTTTTTAATATTTTGTAATTATTGAGTATTAGCTTCTTGAATTTATACCCACCATGTTTCTTGTTCAACTCTGTGAGGCAGTCTCATACAGCATGTTCTCTTGTTGATGAAGGGCTAAGACCAGAAAATTGCAATGTCTTTTATGTTTGTTATATGCGTTCATGCCACACAGCTATCATCTAAGATAAGTTGTGGTTAATTTCCCTATCCTAATTTGTAATTACTTTCACTTGTTAGTGCATATTATATCATTGTTACTATATAAGACCTAAAAATTACTGTCATTTGCGTTCTTGTATTTTTAATGTGTTCACATCACACAACCATCAATCATCTAAAGTAAGTGGTGGCTCATTTCCCTATCCTAATTTGTAATTCCTTTTCGCTTCACCATATATATATATATATATATATATATAACATTTTTAATTATTTTTCATCTCTTTCAAATGTTTTATTTATTTTGATTAATCTTCTATCTGAAATAAACAGTTCCACCCATTTTTTCTTTGCTCTCCCGCCATCTCCACTCCAACTGCAATAGTTGAAACAACCATTCAAGAGGCTGTGTTGACCGAAGGTGGTTGTATTACCTCAGTCCAATATCATGGAAAAGGCTACAGCCCATTTTTTTGTGCGTTCTTGTGAGTATGTGGAGTGTTTCTGTACCTGCTTCCCGTCACCCTTAAACTTTGTTAAGTGATGGGCGATTTTATGCCTCCTTTCCATATCAATATCACCTACACCATTATTGTCAAGCCTGAAATATTTAATGTTTTAAGTATTCTGTACACAGAAAAAAGAAGAGAAAATTAGGAACAAGCCTCTGCACAGCATATCTATAATGCCTCTTCTAATTTGATTCAAATGTAATATATAATATTTGAATATATAACTTACTTATTGTCTCCAGGAACTGTGGCAAAGACGTTTTGTAATAGTTTGAAATAAGGGATACAATTTCATAGAAGCATTCAATTGAAGCCTCGCACGTTACTTTGTCAAAATCACAAAATGCTGTCACTCGGCTTACACATTTTTCGTAGATTGTGCTATGGAAAAGAAGAACACATGATTTCTATATCATTGATAACATATAATTTAAACTAAGGGAAAAGGAAACTGATTTAGGCAATATAATTGCAAGGAAAGGGAAAATGACTCACCAACTGAGTTTATTTATTTGTGTGTTTGTATTATATGTTCTTCTCTCGTCGCTGCCTTCAACTTTGGTGAGTGATGAGTCATTTTCCCTTTCCTTGCAATTATATAACATATAATTTAAAACTTATCAAAAATTAAAAAGTCTCAGTTTATGGATTAGAGATCAAATCATTCCGTAATAAACTAAGTGAATTGTCATTTCCAGCAGTAACCAATCCAAACTGAACTCACTGCAATATTAGATTTTGTATCGACTGAATAAAGTGTTTGTTTCATATTCAGTGTGTCCTCAAAGTACTGCTACCACTGCAATGAAACATACCTTATTAACTATATGAGACAATCAGATTTTTTTTTTTTTTACATGTTCTAGGTCTCTTAAAGTTTTCTTTAAATTTTCTTCACTTCCAATGTTGCCCTCAGTACATCAAGACAATATTTCAGCTCTGATCACAAATCCTGCAGTGTAGCTACATAAATAATTTGCACAACCACAACTATCTGTCTAAAAAATGGAACTAGATCTGGAACAGGGATTTCACAGGAACAATCTTGACACAGTCCTGTAAGAGAAAATCCAAGGAGGTGATATAAGAAAAACGTGGTGGCCAGACAATTGGTATATCACGGCCAATCCATCTACTAGGAAAATTATCTAGTTGAAATGACCCTAACATCACCAAATCATTTGCGCATGTACATTGTCTTGTTTGAACATTATAGTTAGCTGCACGTAAAACACCTGAGGGAGGAAGTACTCATAAATCATACCATAGTAAATTGTCCCTATAATCACCTTCACAATAAACAAAATAGGTCAATTAATCCATCATACATAAGTGTACATTGACTTTGGGACTACGATGAACATGTCTGTCCATGATGTGTGGATTTGCAGGACCCCATATTCAAACGTTATGGCAGTTAAATTGCCAAGACAGAAAGTAAGTGGCTTTATGAAAAAAACATAACCTTTTGCACCATAGCTTTCGATTGAAGCCAGCAAGGAAGCAGCAAATTCGGAATGTGGAGGAGGGTCATTACCTGCAAAGCTTGAATAAATTCCAAAATCAAATCTGCAACAAATGTAAAGAAAACTTTGAGAGATATAGAACATGTTGCAAAAAAAGGCATGTCGCTATCACATATAATTTCAAAGGTATGTTTTATTTTAATGATAGTAAAACTTTGTGAACACCCTGTATTTATAAATTTTAAGCATTAATTATAATGTTTTCAGTTAATTTGAACAATATAATAAAAAAAAGGTGTCTGTAAAAAAAAAAATACCGTTAACATTATACCATTTATCAAAAGAAAGTGGAAGACAGGAAAGCTGTTGGAATTGGGTTACAATCAGAGAAAATTGTTGTATTTATTTTAAAAAAAAAAAAAAGAGAGAGTGCTTTTCTACAGAGCCATAATGTTTAACAATTATAGAACTTGCTGTGAAACTGGTTATTGAAGTGATTAGTAATAGCACTAAATCATGTTACAAATAGATAAAGTCTACTTTTAAAACTATCTTTATTCTCAGATCAATAACTTCCCACCAAATATTCCAAAAACATATAAAAGATTTCACACTACATAATACTCCTAATCAACTGAAAAATAAAAATAAAAAAAAACATATGAATACATAAAAAACCAAATTTCATGCCCAAATGCAGTTCTCATACCATCCATCTATCTACAGTCCTTGAATCCATTACAGCCACAAATAATTTGTTACAGAATTGCTCCAAAATGGAAATTATTTGCATCATTACACCAAAGTTTTCTAGTACACAAATACTAATTGCCAGACTTTTTTTTAAATGCAAGTAGTCATATTACAATAACTTGGCTACCATCTTTTATTCTACTTTCTGACAGATATTCTTTCCAACCTCTGGAAACATCATATCCTATCAGTGCTGTATTAAGCACTTTTAGGGCCTTAAATTACCCATGCCTCGTTTAGTTTTTCCAACCAATAACTCGAAACTATCTTCATTAAACAAAACACACATTAACAGTTTTAATGATATTAATACTACAAACAACATTACAAAATATCCTGTCACGGTATCCTGTAAAGCAATCTTGCCGGATTTCCTTATAATGCAGGGAACAATCAGTTTCTTCAATAATCCTAATTACTACTAAATGGTCCCCTTAACTTCTGGTTAGTAATTTCATTTATATTAGGACTAGATTTCTTTCTTCAGTTATTTACTAGGAAATTTATATTAGCAGCTTTCTAAACTGGCAATATAATTCTTCCCCATCCTTTCCTTTTCTGTAATAACTGTAGTATAAATACATTATTTGAATTTACCTTAACTAGAAGTGAACGGAATATTTACTCTGCTTCAAAGGGCCTCATTTAATTTCATTCATCTCCATAATTAGAAAGTCAGTTCGAGTAATGCTTTTCCTTGCAACTGTGTGTGCGAGACTTGCGTATGTCAAGTTTTGCGTGAATATATATATAATAACAATGAAAAAAAGACGCTAAGTAGCGGAAAGGAATCAAATTAGGATAGGGAAATGAGCCACCACTTACCTTTATATGATGGATGTGGGGCGCAAACACACATAAAAGACACAAACACAAACAATAAAGAAATTTTTGGGAAAAAAAACCCTTCGTCAACAAGAGAACATTATGAGAGGTGGGTGCAGCCGGAGATTGCCTCACAGAAAGACCGCCGGTTGAGAAAATGGTGGGGGTAAATTCAAACATCGGAAAAGTAGAGGGGCAGTGAAAAAGAGCTAATACCCGAACAAAAATAAATATCCAAACTAATTTCTGGTTGGTGGGAAGATCAAAATATAATTAGAACTAAATATACATTGAAATATATATATATAGGTAACAATGAAAGGAAAGAAATGCCGCGAGGCAATATTTACATGGAAAAGAAAGGGAAAATACACCAAACACTCACCAAAGCTGAAGGGAGGAGGGCAGCAGCAACACAGCACAACACACAAACAAATAAAAACAATATTTCGGGTGAAGAATCCCCTTTTTCAAGTTGGTCTTGCGCAAGACTTGCGTAGGACGCAGCCACTCATAGAACGCAACAGACCGTCGGAGGTGATGGGGGCAGCAACGATAATATAACCGCGAGTATACGAAAGATTGAAATGATCAAAAAAAAAATATATACATATATATTAGTTATTAAAAATATATATAAAGAAAAAATATAATTGAAAATTAAAAAAAAAAAAAAAAAAATTATGAAACTATTGAACTATTGTACTGGCCAGTGGTGGGTGTATAGGGTGAGGATGGAAGATGTTAACGGAAATTAAGGCCTGGGGGATGTCTGGTTTGAAGGATGTGTTGATATGCCAATTCCCACCTGCGGAGTTCAGATTGGGAGGTAGTGTCTGGAAGTACTCTAATGGCTCTTACTGTGAAGCAGTTATTAAGGTCACGGGTGTTGTGAGTACTGGCATGGTGAGCAACGGGGAGGTCCAGGTTTTGGGAGTAAACTGTCTGTCTGTGACCATTCATTCTGATGGATAATGAGTTTGAGGTCAGGCCAATGTAGGAACTTGGACAGTGGAGGCAGGTGAGCTGGTAAATGAGATGGGTGGTTGTACAGGTGGCATGACCTATTATGGGGTAGGTTTCACCAGTTGTAGGATTGCTATAGGTAGTGGTAGGTGGATGCATACCGCAAGTTTTGCAACGGGGTCTCTTACAAGGGAAGGATCCAAATGGTGGTTTAGGAGCATCAGAGGCTTGATATTTATGTACAAGAATGTTTTTTAGATTAGGCGGTCTGCTGATGGTGACTCGGGGTGTGGTGGGAAGGATAGATGGAAGAATGCGGCGCATTTCAGGAAAGGATCTAAGAAAGTCATAGCCCAGACGAAGAATTTTGTTTAGGGATTCCAGGCCAGGGAAAAACTGGGTGAGAAAAACAGGGTTCTGATTGGCTTTAGGTTGTTTGTGTCAGTGTGGAGGACTGTCCCTGACCCTTGATACTTGTTTTTGAATTAGTTCTGGAGGATAATTGCGGTTTATGAGTGCCTGGGTCAGATTGTTGGTGTAGAGGGTAAAGGACTCGTGATCAGAGCATATGCGTTTGCCCCGAATGGCTAGGCTGTATGGAATGGAACATTTTGTGTGATATGGATGGCAGCTATCAAAATGGAGATATTGTTGTAGGTTAGTGGGTTTTATGTGGACAGAGGTGTGTAAGTGACCGTTCCGTACAGAGATGTCTACATCCAGAAAAGTGATGTCAGTCTGAGAGTAGCACCAGGTGAAATTTAAGGAGGAGAAGTTATTCAGTGAGTGCAAGAAGTCAAGAAGGAGGTTTTCACCGTGGGTCCAGATCATAAATATGTCATCTATATACCTGAACCACACGGTGGGTTGTAGGGTAACCTGTTGAAGAAAACGTTCCTCTAGTCTGCCCATGAAAAGGATGGCATATGAAGGTGCCATGCGAGTGCCCATAGCAGTGCCTCGAATCTGATGGTAAATCTGAGACTGGAAGGAAAAGAAATTTTTGGTCAGGATGAATTGAGCCAAAGAAGTGAGGAAATGAGTGGTAGGGAAGGTGTGCGGGGGGCGACTGTCGAGGTAATGTTCCATGGCACTTAGGCCCTGGCCATGAGGGATGTTGGTGTATAGCGATGATACATCAATAGTGACCAGGAAGCAATCTTTAGGTAGGGGTGTAGGGACTGTTGACAAACGCTCTAAAAAGTGGGGGGTATCTCTGACATAGGATGGAAGGGCCTGGACGAAAGGTTGTAGGTGCTGGTCAACGAATGCAGAAATGCGTTCTGTGGGAGACCCAAAGGCAGCAACTATAGGACGTCCAGGATTGCCCGCCTTATGTATCGTGGGCAGAAGATACAGGGTGGGGGTTCGGGGGGTCTTAGGAGTCAAAAGGTAAATGGAATGGTGTGAAAGACCCTGTAAGGGACCTTGGAGACTGAGGAAAGAGCGGATTTCTGTGCAGATTGAATCAGTGGGGTCAGTGGTATGAGGTAAGTAAGTGGAGGTGTCAGAGAGCTGCCTGAGGGCTTCAGCTGTGTAGTCGCTTCGATCCATGACTACAGTGGTCGAGCCCTTGTCAGCTGGGAGGATTATGATGTTTTTATTGTTGGAGAGTTTACTCATTGCCCGCATTTCAGTACGGGACAGGTTGCTGGAGTGGGGGATTGAAACCCTCTCATCACCTTCCTTCCTAAATTCACCATGCCAGTACTCACAACACCCGTGACCTTAATAACTGCTTCACAGTAAGAGCCATTAGAGTACTTCCAGACACTACCTCCCAATCTGAACTCCGCAGGTGGGAATTGGCATATCAACACATCCTTCAAACCAGACATCCCCCAGGCCTTAATTTCCGTTAACATCTTCCATCCTCACCCTATACACCCACCACTGGCCAGTACAATAGTTCAATAGTTTCATAATTTTTTATTTTTTTTAAATTTTCAATTATATTTTTTCTTTATATATATTTTTAATAACTAATATATATGTATATAATTTTTTTTTGGATCATTTCAATCTTTCGTATACTCGCGGTTATATTATCGTTGCTGCCCCCACCACCTCCGACGGTCTGTTGCGTTCTATGAGTGGCTGCGTCCTACGCAAGTCTTGCGCCAGACCAGCCACCTATCTGTTAACTTGAAAAAGGGGATTCTTCACCCGAAATATTGTTTTTTTTTTTTTTTTTTAATTTGTTTGTGTGTTGTGCTGTGTTGCTGCTGCCCTCCTCCCTTCAGCTTTGGTGAGTGTTGGGTGTATTTTCCCTTTCTTTTCCATGGAAATATATATATATATATATATATATATATGAAGTAAACATCACCTCAGGTTAGTGGTGGTTCAGTATAGGTAATGGAAAGGAGAGGAATAAAAAAAAGGTTAAACATATGTGCTACTAATAATAATGACCGGACATTATCTTAAGTTGAGACCAGGTGGTTGCCTCGTGCCAAGTTTGTACTGGTAGGCAAGTTCCCACCTTCTGAGTTCAGAGAAACTGCTGCTATTAGGGAGAACTCTGATAGCACGGACTGTGCAACAAGAGTTGAAATTATTCAAGTCGTGGGTTATGGCATGGGCAGCAACTGGGTGCTTTGGGTTCTGTGTGAACACCGTCTGACGGTGGCCATTCATTCTTATGGAGAGTGCATTAGTGGTCAAACCTATATATGAAGCCAGGCAGTGGTTGCATGTTAACTGGTATATTACATGTGTGGTTTCACAGGTGGCGTGTCCTATGAAAGGGAAGCTTTCCCCTGTGACCGGGTTGATGAAAGTGGTGGAAGCATGGTGTATGTCACACATCTTGCAGCGTGGTCTGTTACATGGGAAAGAGCCTTGGGGTTGACTGTTAGGAAGAGGAAGACTGTGTTTGTGGACTAGAAGTTCACTGAGGTTAGGAGGTCTGCTGAAACAAGTTCTAGAAGGGGCAGGGAGGATTTTAGGAAGAATGGATCTCATTTCAGGGCATGTTTGTAAGAAATCATAGCCCTGCCGGAGGATTCTGTTGATGGATTCGAGGCCTGGGTAGTACTGTGTGACCAAGACTGGATTGTGGTTGGTTTTTGCGGGTCTGGGATGATTGATTGGCTGATTCAGTTGTGATGTAGCATGTGAAAGCTGTTTGTTAACCAAAGCTGGAGGGTCGTTGCGACATATTAATGCTTCTGAAATACTGTTTGAATAATCCATGAGAGACTGTTGGTTAGAGCATATGTGACTACCTCGAATGTCAAGACTGTAGGGGAGTGAACGTTTGGTATGGTATGGGTGGCAACTGTCGAAATGGAGATACTGCTGAAGATTGGTTGGTTTGATGTGAACTGAAGAGTTGAGATAGCCATTGGATAGGGACAAATCAACATCCAAGAATGTGGCCTGGGTGTGGGAGTAGGACCAAGTGAATTTCAGCATGCTAAAGTTATTGAGATATATATTTTTGACTGCTGCATTAAATTCGTTGTAATGGCATAGGAAAACTTGCCGGCATTTTTACATTAATTGCTGCAGATGCTATGGTTGGCATCTAAGATGTGGTTAGAAATGACCACCAGCTGTACTGCCAACACTATCACATAAGGTAAATATGACAACACTATTATAACTGTGGCACCGCAATTTGGTGATGAATTCTTACGTAACTTCACGAGATAAATTGAAAGTAAATAATAAAATTTTGTAATATCTCACTTAGTTCCCAACATATCTAATATCAAAAATCAGTTATAGGTATAGTTCCTTGTGCTTTTGGTGACATTTTCCTTCTGGTCCAGGCCATTTTCCAAAATAACCACAACCACTAGAATTAAAACAAAATTGTGTATGTCCAGTGTGTAGTTTTGTGCGGCTTTAGTGAATTTTTTCTGGTCCATTCCTCACCTCAAAGTACCCACCTCAGTTTTGAAACACAATATTTCGAGAAATAAGGAAGATATCAAAAAATTTTATTCTTTTACTTTTGAATTATAGTCAAGTTACATAAGAACCGATCATCAAATTGTGACGCTACAGTTATCGTAGAATCCCCCCAACAAATCAAGTGGCATTGTGTCCAAGGTACATTTTATCTTGCATTGATATGAACTAGAAAGTATGTCTTCGGCAAAAAGGAAAATTTCTGATCTAATGGACAATTGATTTTCAGTACATCCTTATTGAGCCAATAATTTTTCACGTAGCTTTAGGCTATATAAATAAAAATTAAATGATGTTTGTTGGTAAGCACATCATTAGAGAATGTAATACACTTATGATGATATCTAACAAGGTATTGCCTCAATTAGACATAATAGTGCCCAATCGACAGTGGACGACACATTTAACCGAGAGTTGAAATGCAGAAACCAATATGATTGTGATGCATTGACAGCGTAAGTTTGAACAAATGTTCTGCTGTTGACTCGGCAACAAAAATATGCATACAAGTTATGAACAATGGAACTAGAGGGATTTAATTCTTTGAAGCTCCAAGAACTGGAAAAACGTTTTTGAACGCATTGATTTTGGCAATGATTTGCTGGCAGATTTGCATTACCCTTGCACTTAACAATTAACAGCTCTTATGTTGTTTATAAAATACTGAAAGAATCAGGTAAGACACAGAAATAAAAATTTTACCCTAAAAATCAAGTAAATAAAATACCATATTATTGTAATGTAATGTAACTTGTAAGCACCTTATAATTTTGGTAAATTCTAGTTTTCTTAGCTTCAAGTATAAGGGAGGGAGAAAGCTTTCGTACAAACATAAGGTTTCATTACAAGTACAGGTTAGGGGAGGATCGTTTCAATAGAAGCTGATACCACAACCTAATTTATTAAATAAACCATTTTTAAAAGCAGTAAAGACCCACAACACTTTGTTTAATAGTAAAGAAACTTTTAACCAACCTGGAATATGATAATCCATTATCATCCAACTTGTAAACAACAGACTTTTGCTATGAGAACATTTCACCATTTTTGAACACTTTTAAATGAAGTAAAGTAACTTCAAAAAAAAAAAAAAAAAAATTCAGAAGGAAGTTCAATTCACTAAAATTCCATAGTTTCTGACCATTTAAATAACATAAATACAATTTTAAACACTTCAATAAATGCACTTCCACTTCTAACATTTTTTATCATATGTTTTTGATAGTTTTCCGAAATAAAAAGTAGATTTTCTAAAAGAACCAAAAATCTAGTTTAACATATTTAAATTTCATAACATTCCATGCAGTAGAACAAAATTTATACAAGTTTTTGAAATTTTTTCGTCATTAAACTCACTTGGTTTCACTTGGGATTTATTTACAACTAAACCAAGCCACTTCCATAGATAAAATAACTTTTACAACACGTAATTAAATTCAAAGAAAATTCCGATAATTTTACTTTTTTGATACAAACATCACCTTAATAATTATTAACGAGAAACCAAGTAACTTCTAAACATAAGTTTTCCCGGCGGATCTGATGTTTGAAGATCTCTCGGGCGTGTAGCCGGGTCATTTGGTCGTAAATGTATGAATTTTCGATGGTGTACCGTGCCATTATCTTCAGGTAGCGTCCAGTGGTCGGCGTGAGGAACGCAGTCCAGGACGCGACGGCGGATCTGATGTTTGAAGATCTCTCGGGCGTGTAGCCGGGTCATTTGGTCGTAAATGTATGAATTTTCGATGGTGTACCGTGCCATTATCTTCAGGTAGCGTCCAGTGGTCGGCGTGAGGAACGCAGTCCAGGACGCGACGGCGGATCTGATGTTTGAAGATCTCTCGGGCGTGTAGCCGGGTCATTTGGTCGTAAATGTATGAATTTTCGATGGCGTACCGTGCCATTATCTTCAGGTAGCGTCCAGTGGTCGGCGTGAGGAACGCAGTCCAGGACGCGACTGCTGGACTGCTCCGCGCGCATCGATATTTATACCCTCCGACCCCGCCCTCCCACTCCCGCCGGGTCGTTCCGATGGCGGTGGTAGGAGCGGTGCGTTACAGTGCGTCGAACAGTGTCCATCAGTCTCTACGCCACCTCCGTCGCGCACAGTGCCCCGGCTCTGGTGTTTGCGGAGCCGCTTCAGTGCTGGGTTCCAAGCCTGGCTTAGTTGGAATCCGTTGTCTTTGTTTATGAGGTTACTCCGTAGCCGAATCTCGATGGCTTCCTTGTACACACAGTCCCAGAAGTGAGATGTGTTTCTCAGAACTTCGGTGTCCTCATATTTAATATTATGCCGTGTCTCAAGACAGTGTTCAGCAACTGCAGATTTTGACGGCTGCTGTAGTTCGGTGTGGCGTTTATGTTCCCTACACCGTTCTTCGATGAAGTGGGAGATGTCTCTTTCTTTCGATTTTGTCTGTCTTTTACTCCGGGAACGCTATGTGAGGTAAATCCACGCAAGTTTGTCATGGTATGTGTCGGTGGAAGCAGGAAGTTGGCGGTGGTAGGCTCGCAACGTGGGTCGGCCATAATGGTTTATTTTTGAACAGAGTGTCTGGTTACCAACTACCATGAACTTTTAAAATCTTTAAAGGGGTTTTTACGGTCGGTTCGATTCACTTCATAATCTGCAATTTTTCTGGAAATGTGTGTACGATTGCCTACTCAACTGTTTAATGCAATATTTGGAAAATGTGACTTTGGAAATAAACTTCAAATTTTTCTATTCAAGTGAACTTTTGTGATTTTATAGTAAAACCTTTCCTCAGCTTTGGGTTATAAAGCTTTGTGGCGGCCGTGTAGCATTTCAGTTGAGTTTCTAAGCAGGCAACATGGTCATTCAAAATTATTTAAGTCAGGTCAGAACATTTTTCTTCAAAGTGAACTTTCAGATAAGGTACTAGGCTCTATACTCCAACCCCGGTATCAGCTTAGTCTCTTACAAGCTGTAAACACATTTCAGGTTCACATTTACACACATCTCTTCAAAAGGCTTCTTCATTGTAATTTTGTACAAATACACACTACAACTTTTAAATGTGTTATCTAAAGTAGTAATGGTGATCATCTAAAGGCCGATGTGCACCATACATTGCTCCTAAAATTGGTTCAAACATTATTTCGTTTATAAGTATTTCAAAACTTTGTTCAAGACAATAATTTCACTAGTAAATTTAATCAAAATGAATGTTCATATGTGTAAAACTAAAACATATTACAACATCAATAAGGGGTATGTAGAGGGCTTAAACCAGCACTAAACATAAAATTTCCAAAAGTGAGAGAATAAAATAAAATAAAGAAAGGCATAAAGAAAAGAAAGAATAGTAAGTACTTCTACATAATAAAGGCTACTTGAATTACTACGTTGTTGTTAATATGTTTTTTTTTCCTTTTTTCCATACCAGAAATTTGTCTTTGTTGAGAAATATTCTCAAGGCTAAACATGCAAATTTTCTATAACCTGATGTCACATAACCTTACTTATGTCAGTAAACCTACAAATACAGTTTAAATGTTCCTTAAAACACAACAGCAAATCGATTTAGAAGCATTTTCCAATAGCTTGGCAGTCAGAAAATTTGTTAGTAAGGAGAGTTTGAAATATTTTATAAGTTTTCGAAAGTACTAAAAAGAAAGTTTTTAGAAGCCTTTTGGCCACATTCATTTTCAGAGGTGTTAAGCAATATGAAAATTCAAATTATTTCAAACACTTGTGTTTTTTAAAACTGTATTAAAGAGATATTGTGAACTTGGTTATCCAGGAAGCACACAGAAAATATTGCACAAGAAACTGTTTTCACTTAATTTTCAAGGTACAGTTAAGAATCATAGCTCAAAATGTTCGGCATAAAATAATATGCAACATATGAAAAGATAGAGTCAATAACTAACAGGAAAATATGTTTATTAGACAAAATAAGAGATTACGCTGACTTTTCAATTCAGCATTTTTGCGGACATATGGGTCTGAGGGCATAGAAATGACATTTCAATTAAAGAGAAATTTTCACTGAACACACAGAGTGATTTTCGTAGACAGGGAAAATAAGGTTTAAATGAAATGGCTGCTACAAAGTATCATTTTGGAAACAAAGGATTAGCATTAAGGGAAATAGATAATGAGGAAATAATATTACCATCAGATAGAGAATCAAATTTAGAAAAGTTTGAGATACATTACAGATTGGTAGCACCAACATATTTGAAGATAACCGACATCAAATTTTTTAGCTGACTATGCACTTATAGTCAGAGTAGATTTTTCACTATCAAATACATTTGGAATCTAGACATGTTATATGTAAAACGTTGAGCAAATTTTTATAGAATTTTTTTTAAAAAATAGAATCATTTCATAGATTGAAGAATTGTAGGAATGATGACAGATTAAAGCTTTTATAACTTTAGATCAAAATACACAACACCTGGAGAAAAACTCTCATAACTAAAATTGTTGTTTAAAATATTCTTCACAATGTATCAAAATTTCAGAATGATCGGAATAAAAATAAGATTTCCCTTTGTCAAATCATGCATATGCTGAGTCAGCTGGGCACAATATGGATATAAGGAGGCCACAAGCGGCAGCACTATTTCGGCAGAAATTGAACAGTCGCGGAGATATTGGCTGGTACCGAGGTTGTGTATGAGAACTTTTGAACAATATATCATTTATCAGGAAGTCTAGAGTTTTTGAGAACATACCTTTATCCCGTTAGGTAATTATGAGGGACTGGCGACCGTTAAACATAATCAGTTAAGGTACCAGATATGATTACAGTCCAGGATAATTGCTTAATGCTACAACCCGGAGCAAGCAATTGTTACAATGAACACTTACAAAACACAAAAGAAAAGGGCCATTAATTATTTCTCTCCATTAAAACATTTCCTAACTTGGCTCTCGCTTTTTGTGAGATTCTAAAATGAATTATAAAATGATTTAAATTATTATTATTTTTTTTTTTAAATATGGTATAAAACAATAGTGTAACAGAAAACATGTTAAATGGCAGCAGAAATTCAAACAAGGATTGAGAAACTAAAACCTATCATTTATAACAACAATATATGGCAGGAGGAATGGGAAAACAAAAACTGCACAATTCTGAAGAGCCCACTTTATCACCTAAGTCAGTGTTTCCAAACCTGTGGTCTGCTGACACCTGGCAGTACACGAAATTATACTCAGGGGTCCGTGGATAAAATAAAAACAAAATTAATAATCATGAATGGAGGCATGAGAACACAAGAACTCTGGCCACAATGTGTGAAATATGAGTCGAGCTATCATATAATTGTTCTAGCCTAGCCAGTATCCAATTATTACTTTTATTATTATTAAGGGCTCCATGGGAGTCATAGTCTGATCTACAAGGTGCCAAACATTGGAAAAGGGTGGGTAAAGCTGCTGTAAGAGATCAGACATAGGGTAGAGCCATTACTGCCATCAGTAATATAATCCATTACAGCCATGGGTAAAATGCTGTAAGATAACAGTAAGATTTTTTGACAATCCTAATTTTTTAAAAGCATTTTGAATTAACTAAATTGAATCGAATTAAATTGCAATGGGGTGCAATTTCCCTATCATCTAATTACACATTTCTTGGTATTTATTATTATTATCATCTTACATGTTTTCAGCTACAAATTCCTCCTCCCAGCCACTTTTTCCATATAAGAATTTAATCCTAAATTCTTTCAGCGTTTTTGGTAAATAATTCAACACCTCCCATGGTAACTTGTTCCAACCCCTCAAACCCTTAACCATACCAGAAAATTTTTCAACTCCTTTATGCATAAAATCAAGTGCAAATTTGTACCCATGGTCATCTTTCCCCTTAAATACACTATTCTTAATTATTTGACCAATACCCTTCCACCAATATGCACCTAACACACTTCCAGCACTCTCTTCACCCTCCTCCTGTCTTCCAATGACACCAGTTCCTTTATTATATCGGTTACTGAGTGGGAACTGCAGTTGTTTCCACAAAAAAATCTAGCTACTCTCCTTTGCATACTCTACAACTCCTGTATTTAATAACCAAAACGTGGGTCCCAAACTACACCACCATATTCATGCCATGGTCTGACCAAAGTTTTGTAACCCAATTCCTTAACTTCTCTCTCCAGTAAATGAAGGCTTTTGTAACCTCATTCTGCCACCTACTCAATGTGTCTTGCATAATTGAGTTTATTATCAAATGTTGTGTCCAGATATTTACACTTCATGCCTTCAACAAACAACTTTGTCTCCACCCCCGTCTGATATTCACATGAATATCCCTGCCCAAGAGCCATGTTGTCAATTTGCAAACCAGTTTCTTTCCTCACTGACATTTCTGATGTAGTTACATATCAATCTCTCCACTGTTATGACTATCATTAATCAGCCTGTAATTCTCACCATGTTTGACATCCCTTTTCCAGTTTGCTGGTAAGCAGCAAGACTCCAGACACATTTTAAATAAAATTTTAAGGTAACATAAATATTGTATCCCACTATTTTAATACATCTACACCGCCCTCTTTGTGCTTTTTTAGCTTTCTGAGTTCTTTCATAATTTCCCAAGCATATATTTTGAACTTTGTAATTTCTCCACTTCTACTTACTTACATGGAGATTTTCTTCCAATTTATTCCATCCCATCCCAAGATGATAGTCCCTATTAGTCTCATTAAACCAGTCACTCAATATCTATGCCATTTACAAATCCCCAGTAACTTATTCTCCATTTTTATCAACAACTGTATAAATACATTCTCTTCCCCTCAGTTTTCTAACATAGCCATAGAAATTTCCATATGCACTGTTCAGTGTTTGCCCATCACCAACAGTATTCTTCATAAACTGATTTTTAGCTTCCCTCTTTGCTGCTATTAATTGCTTGTTTAGATGTTTTAAGTATCTGTATGGTCTTGCAGTCTCTTAACTGTATAATATTTTCACTAACCTCTTCAACTTCGTGAGATTCCTGTTGTAGTGTGCAGGTTCCATACTTCCCTTTATTTTCTGTTTTGGAATAAATATTTCCTCATTCTTTTTTATCTCCTTGAACTTTTCCCACTTTGCCTCCACCCTACTTGTAACATCCTTGCATTTGCCAAAACTTTCAATGAAATATCTATTAAATTTTAAAATGTGTGCTTTTTTTTTATAATTGTACCTATTTCACCCTACAATTCTGGCCATTGGTTTACTATATCCCCTAATATCAATCACAACTGCATTCAACAAAAACATCTCGGGTGTCCAGCAGGATGGTGGTGTAAAAACACAACATTTGGACAGCTGACACTGCTGTCTTCATCAGGTATCTTGTAGTTGTTCTCAACTGACTGTCTGTGCCTCAACTGAGGCAGAGACACTGAGGCAGAGACAGTCATCTGAGAACAACTACAAGATACCTGATGAAGACAGCAGTCAGCTGTCGAAATGTTGTGTTTTTACATCACCATCCGGCTGGACACCCGAGAAGATTTTGTTGCATCGATACACCGGGAAACTCTCCACCTCCAAACAACTGCATTGTTATCACTGATTCCTATTTACTCGACACCCCACATGTTTTCGTCAGATTTTACTAGAAGGATACCCACAATATTTAGCCCCTCCTTTTCTGCCCAACCACTTGTGTAAAGACTCCTTCCCTTAATAAGTAAGGTATTTGTAAATCTCAGTTTCCTTGTGTTAATAATCTCATTTCATACCCACATGACACATGGTAAATTTAAATCCCCATCAACAATACCCACACTCACCCCTGAATGGTGAACATGAATTTAGTTTCTCCCCAAGGGCCTCATTTCATCATTCATTCTTCCACAACGATAAACAGCCTGTAAGCATCTTAGAATTTTGTCAAATTCTAGCTCCTCACTTTTCGGTATATGGGAGGAAGCTAACTCTCTAGTAACAGATAGTTTCATTGCTTATATAGCTCAGGAAAGGGACGCTTTATAGAGCATGCAGATACCATGACCAAACTGACTAAATAAGCTCTTTCAAAAGCAGTAAAGATATTTAAAAGTTAATAAAGACCTAAATAAACTTTCTATGATAGTAAGAAAACATTATTTTGGTAGGAAATAGGTTAATTCACATTAATTCGCTTTTCAAACAATAAATTCTGCCATGGGTCAGCTTTAACTATTTCTAAACCAATTTAAATGCAGTAAAGACTGTCAGTATTTAATAAAAGCCCTAAATAAACTTTGTATAACAGTAAACAAACTATATGTCAATCGAAAATAAAATAATTAATAATAGTTCAATTTGGAAACAATGAACTTCTGCTATATGAACATTTCATCAATTCTAAACCGTTTTGAAAGCGATAAAGTAACTCAACATTTAATAAAACAACTAAACTAACTTTTTGTAATGATATAAAAACCTTATATTAACCTGAAGTAGGATAATCCATAATAATTCAGCTAACCAAACAATAGATTTTTGTTATTTGATATTTCACTATTTCTGCATACTTTCAAATGAAATAAAGTAATTTTAAAGGAACAATAATTTAAAAGATGGGTAAATTCACTAAAATTCCGTAGTTTTTGGATGTATAAATAACTTAAATAAATTTTTAAACACTTCGTTGGATGCACTTCACTTTTAACATTTTTTATCACTGAATCCTAGTAAGCTTTCGGAATAAAAAGTAGATTTCTTGAAAGAACCAAAAATCTAGTATCACATATATTAATTTCAGGCCATTCCATGCAGTAGAACAGATTTTATAAAGATTTTAGAAATTATTTCGTCATGAAACCATGTGCTCGGTTTAGGAATTTATTACAACCAATCGAAGTTAGATACAGATATAAAACAACTTTCAAAATACGTAATTTAATTCAGAGAAAATTCTGGTAATTTTACTTTTTCAATAAAAGCAATAGAAGAAAAGTTATTAAATAAAAACCATATATCATTTTTATAAATCTTGTCAAAGCTGTAACTTCACTATCCGATAATCAATCTCGATAAAACTTACACCATTAAACTCGGGAAATTTGGAGAACACGTTGACATTAATTTTATTTAAATAAATTGCGATTCAGCAGAAATGACGAAATTGCACAAGTTTAAACGAACTGCTATTTCCCCAAGCTGGCAACAGGTCGTGTCACTACGCGAAGGTTAAAATAGACATTTAAAACGAATCACTTAAAAATACTCACGAAATAGCCGTTGGTCGTCTATTAAATAAGTCTAAACACTGTCAGCCTTTAATTGCTTTATATCTGCTTGGTTATTGAGTTTAATGGTCATATTTTGGCTAGGCCGCAGCAGAAAGTTGGGTTTTGGCTGTGACGTCATCGAACCTACATAATCTCATGCTTGCATGCTACTGTATCTTTTTCCGCGGAGCAGTATGTTTGAATAGTCTGCGCAAGTTTAGTGTAGAAGCAGGGAGGAAGTCTGTTGAATGTGAAGCTACCGAGTCAGCCATGTTAGAACTTTGGTGTGAAGGCATGCGAAGATAACTTTTAACATAAACTTGTGAATTTACAAAACGGGTCGGTCGGTTAAATTTCTCTCCACAACTTGCAACCTTTTGGAAAAGTGTGTTCAATTTTCATACTCAACTGTGTAATGCTATTTTGAAATTGTGATTTATATTAAATAAACTTCAAAATTTTCGAGTAAACTGGACTTGTGATTTCATAGTAGAAAGTAAACCTTTTCTAGATTTGTGGTTTAGTAACAGAACTAGTGGCGACCTCAGGCATTTATGTTGAGTCTGTCAGGCTACATGGTCAAATCCAAATTATTTCATGAACTTGCCGCAGAACTTTGAACAAACATAAACTGTTAGTTGAGGCACTAAGGCGATACTACAGCCCCGGTATCGGCCTTTGTCCTTACAAGCCAACACTATGATTTTTTATTTTTTTATCACCCAAGAAATCTACTCTTAGTAACTCATGGCCATGACCTATGAACACCAAATAATCGTAATAATCTTTGCTAACCAATATGAAAACTCCTCCACCAATTGCTCCTCTATCCTACACTCTGCAAGAATCAGAGAAAACCTCACTGTATGGTACTTATTATCTCAACCAAGGTACACCCCTATAATCACTTGTGATTAGTACATCTCCATTAAGTTTTGAAATTCTATTTCTTTGTTCATTTATACTTGTACAATTCACCACAACACAGGCATTTTAGACAGATTTTAAGGGTAACCTCGAAAAAAATAATGTAGAGCTGAAATTTGGCACAGACGTTCCTTAGTACCTTAGAAACAAGTACTAAAAAGTCCCCGCCTCTAGGCTGTCCGCGTCATAGTTTTTCTCAAGTCAAAAGGGCTTAAATAGGGATTGAGTGCCAAATCTGTATAAACTCGTTGTAAAATTTAAAATGTCAGACTCAGTAACGTTTTATTGCACCCTAGGTAATTACGATCGACTAACCACTGCATAAAAGTGTAATATCGGCACTATTATTATCTAAAAGTAAAAGTATAGTCACATTTTATCATGAAGGCAGTACGAAACATAACTTTTTTTTTTCAATTTCTCTGTATTGCGGAAAAACTGTCAAAGTTACCAGGTCGGGACCTACGATAAAAGTTATAGTACACACTTTCAGCATTAAAATGGTATATCGTTCATCCCTCTGCGACATATCGTTGTCGAGATACACGTTGAAACAAGCACACGTGAGTCAACGCTGGGCTGAGAGATCCGCGCGCCGCTCCCCGGCCATTATGAGTATTAACCTGAAAAAAATATAATGTAGACCTGAAAATTGGTACAGATATTACTTACTACCTAAGAATCATGTCTTGAAAAGTCCCCGTCTCTGAGGTGTCCACTTCATAGTTTTATCAGGGCAAAAGATTTTTATTAGGGTTTAAATGTCATAATCAGTATAAACGTCTTGTAGGTCTTAATATATCAGCTTTTGTATCATTTAATTGCACTATAAGTAATTGGAAAAGCTAATTATTAAAATACGGCATAGTTTTGGACGTAATTATTGGACAGAAGTAAAAAAATCTCACATTTGATAGTGCAACAGGTACGAAATATGACTAGTTTTGTAACAAAGTCAGATTTGCTAAAAACTATCGAAGGTCTATTATCAAAGTTTCAGAACGCAGTTTCAGCATTGAAATGGTGTATTCATCTTGTTTTTGTGACAAACGGTTGGTGAGATAACATCGAAACATTCGAAACAACGCGCAGAGCTAAGCATAAGCGCCGTTCCACATACCCTTCCTCTTCTGTCTGCATCATTCTAATCTCTTCGAACAGTGCGCTGAGATTTTGTGTCCTTGGCATTATATCTAAACTGACAGAAAGAGACCTTGAAAATTATAAATTATACAAATATTTATTAAAATCTTTGAATGGAAATTAATGTTCAGCTTCATCATCGTACTCATCATCTGATCTATTATAGGTGACTTTATCGCATGCAGATCTTCGGCAATGTCCACACATTAGTGAACATTCCAGCCCACAACGCACACATTCAAATCTATTTCGCAGATGTTCTTACAATTGCAGGGCACCAAATTGAGAAGATGATCCGTAGCAGGTGCAAGTCGGTTAATCACTAGCTCAAGAGCTCCATTCTGAATTTTCCAGCCCCAATCTTCAGGACCAAAAGAATTTCCTAGCCATTCTTGAACCTGTAAGTATATTCGTAGAGAATGGATGGCCAATGTACCATATATTAGTAGAGAATGTCGCTCACATACTGCATATGTTGGTGGAAGGGACGCAAGCTGGAAGGATGCAGTGACTGGTTGGATTGCGAACTTACGACTGTATTTTATTACCAGAAGTTCATGGATATTTTGACACTGAGATTTAAAATTGTCGCTCACCACAACATGGTTGTCACTTCACTCCAAGATGAGCTTTTGAAAAACTATGATAACATAAATCAGCTAGTCGAATTACTTGTAAACAAATTCAAGACTGTGGGTCATCATGACATTCAGTGTAAAGGAGATGCGGATGCCAGCATTACATCGTTTGCACTTGATTATTGCAGGGGTCAAGAGCTATCAGTCATTTCCAACCATATGGATGTCCTCGTTGGCAGCAAGACTTAGTGAAAGCAGTCGTATAAATGTAGTTCACCTTGTCACAAGCAAAACTTTTAGTAAGATCTTCAACATGGCAGAACTCTGCAAATCCATCGCAAACATGAAAAACTTCGCACTCTAGAAAGACTTTTGCCGTTGCCCTCTGTGACAATTTTATATCTCAGTGTCAAAATATCCATGAACTTCTGGTAATAAAATACAGTCGTAAGTTCGCAATCCAACCAGTCACTGCATCCTTCCAACTTGCGTCCCTTCCACCAACATATGCAGTATGTGAGCGACATTCTCTACTAATATATGGTACATTGGCCATCCATTCTCTACGAATATACTTACAGGTTCAAGAATGGCTAGGAAATTCTTTTGGTCCTGAAGATTGGGGCTGGAAAATTCAGAATGGAGCTCTTGAGCTAGTGATTAACCGACTTGCACCTGCTACGGATCATCTTCTCAATTTGGTGCCCTGCAATTGTAAGAACATCTGCGAAATAGATTTGAATGTGTGCGTTGTGGGCTGGAATGTTCACTAATGTGTGGACATTGCCGAAGATCTGCATGCGATAAAGTCACCTATAATAGATCAGATGATGAGTACGATGATGAAGCTGAACATTAATTTCCATTCAAAGATTTTAATAAATATTTGTATAATTTATAATTTTCAAGGTCTCTTTCTGTCAGTTTAGATATAATGCCAAGGACACAAAATCTCAGCGCACTGTTCGAAGAGATTAGAATGATGCAGACAGAAGAGGAAGGGTATGTGGAACGGCGCTTATGCTTAGCTCTGCGCGTTGTTTCGAATGTTTCGATGTTATCTCACCAACCGTTTGTCACAAAAACATGATGAATACACCATTTCAATGCTGAAACTGCGTTCTGAAACTTTGATAATAGACCTTCGATAGTTTTTAGCAAATCTGACTTTGTTACAAAACTAGTCATATTTCGTACCTGTTGCACTATCAAATGTGAGATTTTTTTACTTCTGTCCAATAATTACGTCCAAAACTATGCCGTATTTTAATAATTAGCTTTTCCAATTACTTATAGTGCAATTAAATGATACAAAAGCTGATATATTAAGACCTACAAGACGTTTATACTGATTATGACATTTAAACCCTAATAAAAATCTTTTGCCCTGATAAAACTATGAAGTGGACACCTCAGAGATGGGGACTTTTCAAGACATGATTCTTAGGTAGTAAGTATTATCTGTACCAATTTTCAGGTCTACATTATATTTTTTTCAGGTTAATACTCATAATGGCCGGGGAGCGGCGCGCGGATCTCTCGGTTCAGCGTTGAATCACGTGTGCTTGTTTCAACGTGTATCTCGACAACGATATGTCGCAGTGGGATGAACGATATACCATTTTAATGCTGAAAGTGTGTACTATAACTTTTATCGTAGGTCCCGACCTGGTAACTTTGACAGTTTTTCCGCAATACAGAGAAATTGAAAAAAAAAAGTTATGTTTCGTACTGCCTTCATGATAAAATGTGACTATACTTTTACTTTTAGATAATAATAGTGCCGATATTACACTTTTATGCAGTGGTTAGTCGATCCTAATTACCTTGGGTGCAATAAAACGTTACTGAGTCTGACATTTTAAATTTTACAATGAGTTTATACAGATTTGGTACTCAATCCCTATTTAAGCCCTTTTGCCCTAAAAAAAACTATGACGCGGACAGCCTAGAGGCGGGGACTTTTTAGTCCTTGTTTCTAAGGTACTAAGGAACGTCTGTGCCAAATTTTAGTTCTACATTATTTTTTTTTTAGGTTAAAACCTAAAATACCTGGGCTATTATTATTGGCTTTGTGATACTTTCAGCATTAAGCTTCATCTCTCCAGCTGTAACCTTGTCTGTTATTATTTCAACAGCTTTATATACTTCTTAAGCATTAATGATTTCTGCATTGTGCATCTACAATCAGTATCTCTCACATCATCGCCTCATCAGCAACTCCTAACCTAAGAAAGGAACTGATCCCATTCTAACAGTTATTAAGGAACAGTAATCGTACGAGACCTTATTTAAGTTGTTTATTTTACTAAACATTATTTTTTAATTTCTGCAATGATTTGAAATAATTATTAAATTCTTTTGATCAGTATATGAAATCAGTATATTGTTGAGTAACAAATTAATGATGCTGGATTGTTAGTTTCTGCTTTGTGCATTGTCATGTTTCTCGAATGTGTTTCCTCACTGTTCATTCACACCTCATGAGCTGCTCCTTGATATTGGATGAACATTGGTACAAGTTTAGTAGCAAGAGAAATTCAGTACAGCTTGGGGCACAAGGAGGGGAGGGTGAAAGGACCGCGTTAGGCCAAGATTCACACAAACAGGGCATGTCTATTATTCATTGGTGCAACAGTGCCTGTTTGGTGGTTTTGAAATGAATATGATGGAGGGTGGTTTTCACATAGAGAGGAGAGAATTATAAATTTGATTTTAGCCCAGGCTTGTAAACATCTTATTTTGCAGAATGTATCTCACAACAGGTGAGTATGGTCTGGTGTTTACAACTGGAGAAGAATTCCATTATTTACCTTTGGTTGGTGCTATATACTGTGAAATATATCAAATTCCCTACAGCACAATGAAGGTATTAGAGTAAAAACTAGTGTTTTATTTTTCTGTACTCATCTTGAGAGTATGTTCATCATCTGGCACTTATGCCTCCTTGATAGATAACTTTGTAAACAGACACTAAAAATTCTGTTCAACTGTTGATAAGAAATAATTATCTAAGAACATAACACTAGAAATAAAATTATTCAGAAAATCTGCTAACCTTGCAATTATGGTACAATTTTTATAAATCTCTACATTCAAATGCCCATTTTCAGATTTCACTGTTTTTGCCTGCTGAACAAGCTGCAGGCAAGTTGTCATTACATACTGATGAAATTCTCTTCTACCTTTGACTACACTTACTGCCTCAAAAGAAGCCCAGTCGACTGACCTAAAAGAAAAGATATTTTTTTATTTACCTTCTAAAAAAGAAACAGTATTAATTAGAAACATGAAACAGTAATTTAATACTCGATGGAACAATAATCATTTGAACTCTAGTACAGGGGGTATAAATAAAGTATCTTAAGCAACCATCCAAGGAGTGATAATAAAAAAAAAAAAAAAAAAAAAAAAAAAACAGCCATCGTTCTCATATTGTTTGCCAGTCAGAGAGATACAGAATGTCCTTGCCTCTTGCATGCACTTGACTTGATAATATTGTTGAATCAGTTCATCTTCAAAATTGCAAAGCACAGTAGTATATTGTATTGCACAATTAATACTGAGTATTAATAAATTTAAGTAATAACGATGAATTTTTGTTCACCATCGAAGTATATTATTCAATAAATTAGTGTTTTGAACCACTGAGTTTCTCTTACAAATTTGTTTACATCATTATTAACACATTTCTTTTTAGGTTAGATAACCAAATAACATTTTAACAGGGAGACTCCTTTGTCTGACTATCCACACAATCTGCCGGAACTAGCGACTACAACAGCTCTTGGTTATTTAGTATTTACTACATATTGTAACCACAGAGATAAAATTAGATATTAAATATAAAGAACTAAAGAATACAGTTTTTGCTTAGAAAATGTTCACGAAGTGACTTAAGAATTTCCCACATTATCACAAAAAAATCTTCAACTCAATGCCACACTATACAGTTACTAAAATTATCAATTGTTACATTTATCAGAAAAATTAAGTTATTTATTTATTATCATATCAGAAGGCAAGGAATACATCCTAGTTGTATAATTCTTTTGCAGTTTTACAATTTCAAAAAAAAAATAAAAAAAACACACACACACACATAACAACAAGTTTATGTGACTTAAAAAGTTTTGTAACAAAAATTTTATGCAATGTTAATAGAGACAATATTTAATTGAGGCCCTGATAAGGGCTCGTATGTTGATGTTTCCGGTAAGAAAGGTTTGGCCAGCATTATACCATTGCCCAGGGATCGCCCGATTGCTTCTGATAACATTTTCAAATTGCTATCTTCGAGGAAGCACCATTCATGATGAACATTTATGTAAATGATCAAACAGTACATTCAGCTACCAGGAGTTTCGTGTACGCTGATGACCTTGCCCTAGCCTCACAGAACACAAAGCTTGAAGTTGTAGAAAGAAATTTGTCTGCTGTTCTTGAAGGCCTATCAAGCTATTATAGGGAAAATCACTTAAGACCTAACCCTTAAAAAACTGAAGTGTGTGCCTTTCATCCAAAAAATAGGAAAGCTCAGCATAAATTGAAAGTAATGTGGTCAGGTACCGAACTGCAGACATGTAACTTCCCAAAATATCTTGGAGTGACACTCGACAGAACCATCACATATAATAATCCCTGTATGAATTGAAAAATGAAAATATCTACAAGCAACAACTTACTGTGCAAACTAGTTGGACCACAGTGGGGCAGTCAACCACAAACTATACGTACACAGCAATGACCCTTTGTTACTCTATAGCAGAATATGCATGCCCAGTTTGGTACTCATCATCTCACACCAAACATGTGGATGTAGCCCTCAATAACACCTGTAGGCTAGTGACAGGCTGCCTAAAGCCTGCACCAGTTCACAGGCTTTACCAGCTTTCGGTGACTGCACAACCCAGTATCCCGAGAGAAGTGGCTGTGAACAAGGAGAGGACAAAAGTAGAATTGGAAAGCACTAGTCCACTGCACGGCCATACACCACCAGCCCAAAGACTCTAATCCAGGAAAAGCGTCCTGAGAACATCATGGGAACTAATTGGATCACCTGAAAAGGCAAGAGTACAGTTGTGAAAAATGAAGGTTCCTAACACGTCAGTACCACTGACAGTCGCAGAGCGCTTGCCACCTGGTCACGCAGAGGACTCGAATGTCTGGTGGTCCTTAAATCGATTGCGAACAGGAGTGGGCAGGTCCAAGGGAAACCTAGTGAAATGGGGTTATACTGATGCTACCAGTATCAAGTGCGAATGTGGTGAGGTTCAAACAATGAACCATATTCTCGAGTGCCCTGAACACCCATAATCCTGCAACAAAGATGAACTTTTTCGAGCAACACAGAATGCACTTGAGGCTGCGAAGTACTGGGCTAAATGTGTTTAAAATTGTTAATTTTCACTATGTTTTAACTGTGTATTTGATGTTTGTGATTCAAGAATAATAACAAAAATTTTAATAATTGGAAAGCTCAGCATAAATTGAAAGTAATGTGGTCAGGTACCGAACTGCAGACATGTAACTCCCCAGAACATATCCGACTACATCACAGTGACAATCTTTAATTTATAACCACAGACTTACATGGCCCGAATCAATGGTCTTTTCGCAGTGAAATGCAACCCGAATTTGATGCTTCAATGGAAGCACCAAGTTCGGGCTGCCCATTGTTTCTTTTCATTCTGATCACCAACAGTGCAGATAGTTCCCTGGGACATTGCGCACAGAAGAAATTAACCCAAAGAGACCTATATCTCAGTGAAACCAATCATGATCATTCAGCTCAGTGAACCGAGATCAAATAATATGTGATGTTATAAATCTTATGGGGACACTAGTTCATGATTTCCAAAGCATTTTGTATAAAAATAAAGAAGTAGAGTAGGAAGCAAAAGGCTGAACAAAATATCGCAACACTGGGATGCTCAAAAATTGCCAGAATGAAGACGATCTTCTGTCAATCTAAGAAGGAGATTTGTTTTACCGTGAAAAGATTAGTTTGGATTTAAAATAGCTTAAGATGTACCCAATATCAAGTAGGTAAGGTCAGTATCACACTGGATACACTGAGTGATCTGTTTTTCAAAGAAACACAGAACACACACATGACGAATTTGAACTTGAGTTTCACAACTGTGACTAAACACTAATTTAATAGTGATCCAATATGAATACTAGCTCAAGTAACTTACTGGGGAACACAATTAAGATGTAAATTGAGATTTGTTTTACTGAAAATCCGCTAAATATGCATATGAGGTACCAATTAAGTACCACTTGGAAATCCCCTATTATTCGACTATGAATAAAATGAATAAACCATTACAACAGTTCAAATGATTATGAACAGTGTACATGCCCTCACAGCAGCTAATATCCACCATCATTTCGGTTCACACTAAGTCTCACAGCAAGCCATGCAACCAAAACTTGACTTTAAATATTATTAACAGCAATGGGGATGTGTAAGGATACCATTACAATGGGCCTGGCAATCTGACAAAAATTGGAATCTGCTGTAGATATTGAAACATTGGCTCTACACAATGCTCTCTTAGTGGAAGGCATGAGAACAATTCATACAACTGTTGATGTCTCTCTCTCTCTCTCTCTCTCTCAAAAGCATTATACAAATATGAACAATCTTTATGCAATTCTTCATCAGCACCTTTAGCATTTTTTGAAAGAATCTCATCGATTCTTATTGCTTTTGTTCGAGTTTAAATTGTGTGCAAAACCTATAAAACTAGAATTTCAATCATGAATATATTATCTATATATCTGAGCCACAAAAGGAGTTTGTAAATTAATGTTAAATTTAATCTTCATTCACAAAGAAATTACTGTGGAAATTAACAGAAAAGGATTCTCATAGAGACACAAGTAAACTGTGTGCCAAAGATAAGGTATTGCCATTAAAAATAAGTGTGCTTAAAATCACACACACAGCAAGCAGAAATATCTATGTCACATTCTTTGGATGATATGTTGAAAATACTCTAAAAACCTAATTCCCAAAACTTGAGTCAGAAATCCGGGATAGAGGAGGATTTGATCTGTTCCCCTTTAGTCTGCATATGTTTCAATGTTCAGAACATATAGATCACAATTGTAGTTTACCAGTAATTGATTTCTTTTCTGACAACGGAAGATGAATATAACACACAATATTTGTAATTACAAACCTGTAAAGCAGATTCAATAGTTTATTGATAGTTTCAAAATCCATAAGTGTTGAAGGTAGCTTCAGAGACTTCTGCACAGATTTTCCTTTACTAGGTCCACTTTCCTTGTCTTTCTTACGTGGCTTGCTGTTTGACTTAAACAGAAGTACTTACATAAAAATTGTAACATTCCAGTAACTTAAATATGAAAAATAATAAACCTGTTATTATTTATTACCTTTGCAAAGTCTATTAGTCTACAATATCCTTGGAAAAGTTTCCACAACTTCTGACCACTTTCTGAAGATTCCTTTTTCCATGATGAAATAACATAAGCCATAAGTGCTTCATAAATCCCCAGACTTTGTATTAGAATCTCCATGCTCTGCTGGCATTCAGGTAATGTATCCAAAAGATTAATGGTGTTTTCCTGAAACCATTAATATACTAAAGAGAATAAAAAGAAAAAATCTTTTCATAACCAAAAGTAAATTATCGAAAACAAATAATACCAAAATGTTAAGACAATGTTAAAGAAGCACAAAAAAGTCACTTTCACACAAAATTTTGTATGCAGTGAACCAGATACTACTACTGGTAGGATTTTAGTAGCTGGTGCCCGACATGATTCGAGGAAAATTGCATTGATTTAGATAGTCAAAAAGAATATGATCAAAAGGAATGTAAATCATCATTCACTATCATAACATAAATTAATGTAAATGCAAACCTTGTTTTCTTAAATAGAAATGAACTATTTCCATTAAAAAATACTACATGTTTTTTTCCATAGAACGTTTCAACCACAAAAAAGCTGGTATTAGATTACACTTGTTGAAAACATTTACGGCAAGTTGAACTTCGAAATCACATATGAAGATGCAGATTATCCTCCTAGGCACAACACTGTATGGAAGCATTCACTCTGGCAAACCTACTTATGTTTGCACCCCAAAGTTCAGAGTGAGCTTAGTGAAAGTTTTAGCCACTGCTACTAGTAACTCCACGAACTTGTTCCGAGGTGAGATAGTTAAACTTTTAGTATTTACATTTTGAACTTTACCTCGCGACGCTACTGCTTCCCCAAACAGCTTCCCCAAAACCGACCTAATTAAAAAAAAAACTGTTCCAGACTGCCTCACGAGACTGCCTAAAAACTATTCCAGACTGCTTGAGGCTGCCTGCACTTGTTGGCTTTTTTTAGCCTTGGATTATCTTTCGCTAAATCGTCATGGAACACAGCATATTCCCGTCGGGAAACCCTATTCTTTGTTGAATTACGAAAGTTCCCCATTCCTGTGGAACACTAATTTTACTCAGATTTTCCTGAAGTTTTAATATAATATAGTTTAATTTATTCTCAATCTTTTTAGTAATGACAAATTTCATCGTAATTATTCTCATTTAAAGAGCTATTAATTTCTAAAAGGCACACATGGTGATGCCATTACATGTCGACACTAAAATTTCGTTTTACTTATTTTAAATTTCAAGTTACCTCTGAACTGTTATATTTTTGTTATCTAAAAAGTTTCAATTTTTTATTTTTCCAATATCTCCTCAGATAAATTTTAAAAGCATACAAATGAAACCTTGAAATGATCATCATTATCTGCTTTCTTAGTGGAAATGAATGCAAAAAAATTCATTATGACTGAAAAACAACCTTATTTGAATCTTACGTCTTTTACGAAAATAGTTAAGAATCAATTTAAAAAGTGCTTTCTTGTTAAGAAAATTGGTATAAAAGTTCTTTACCATACAACTATATGAGATTGGCTACCTTCTAATTGATTTTAGCAAGATAATTAATGTTTAACAAGGTTGTGTTCTGAGCTGAAAAGTGCTTTACTATTGAAAATAATTATAAAAGTCATTCACTATATGCATTATATGTAATAGGACTCATGCTGAACGGTTTAGGTAAGATAATAGATATATAACAAACTGAGGATGTTTACAATTTCTCTTTAAAAAATGATGCTTTACATATCAGTTCATTTTCTTCAGAATTCAGTAAAAGAGAAACTCTTTCTCATCATGAAAGTAATCTTTGCAAAATTTTGATACAGTTCGTTGCTTGGTTCAAAACATCATCATCTCCTGCTTCTCTATCACAGGATTTTTTATTTTAGTCAGAGCTTCTACATCATAGAGATATGTTTGAATGACAATGTAATGTAATGCCTCAGTTTCTACTAGAAGGACATCATTCTGGGATTGTAAATAACATATTTTTAAAATCTCTAGCTACATTATCTATAAATAGAAAATTATATAGTACATTAGGTAGTCAATGGTACTAACATCATACAGCAAGTCTCATAAGATTCCATCAACCTCAACAACATTGATGAGCCATTATATTTGATATTAAACTCAACTGGGCAGGACACAATGGGACAAGTGGTATTTATTTATTTCATTTATCAATCTTGTTTCATGGACTCCTACTTAGGAAAGACCTCTGGGATGCGAAACATTTCAAGGTTAATACACATACATACAATATGAGTCATAATCATAGTGGAAACAATTATTTGTTACAAAGACAAATAAAGAAAATAAACATTTATTTTTACAACTGAGTTTTGCAAAAGGTCTTATTGAATACAATTAACTATTTTGTTCAAATTCTTGAATGGAATAGAAGAGTTACCAATGAGCTAATCTCTCAGTTTTTCTTTAAATTTATCTTTATTATCGGCAAACTGTTTTACATTCCTGGGAAGTTTGTTAAACATATGTATTTCAGAATAATAAACTCTCCTTTGTACTAATGACAGAGATGTTTGTGTTTTGTGCAAGCTATTTCTGTTTCTTGTATTGAAATTGTGTACCTGTGAATTAGATGTAAACAGGTAAACATTTTCTATGGCAAAGCATATGAGAGAATATAATATTGAGATTTTTAAAAAAGTTGTCTGCAAGAAGTTCTTGGTTTAATCCTACACAGTTTCCTAACAGGAAACCTTAACAAACATTTTATTTCAGTTGTTGAGAAATTAGGCATTGAAAATCCATCCCCACATAGTGCCCTAAGGCTTCTTCAGACTGTTTTCCCAAATAGATTTGTGGAGATGCAATTGCCACCAGTAACAGTCTCAGAAATAAATAAAATTATGAAACAATTAAAACCTAAAAATTCTTCCACCTATGACAATATTTCAAGTAAATTACTGAAAAGATGTTCAGATTGTATAAATCATCTACTTACCCACATTTGTAATGAATCCTTAATGCAAGGTAAGTTTCCAAATACACTAAAATATGCAGTTGTAAAACCGTTGTTTAAAAAAAGGAGAAGCAACATTTGTAGATAACTATCATCGCATTTGTAGTCGTAGGCGTCTGCGGCCAGAGTCAGTTGATTCTTGGCTATCCGGGTGACGCCACGTCATGATTCGTGTAGCCGACATTTCGACCATCCTTATGTGGTCTTCTTCCAGGGCAGAACTGCGTCTTCAATCAGTGTGTGATACTGTTATATAGCCAAGGCCCGTGACCCATCTAGGGTTTTCAGTTTACCTGGCCAAACAGAAGATCTGAACCGTCACATGTTTCATTGGCCTAGTGGTGCGTGGCGCGGTCTGGTGGGAGGTGACAAGTGACCTGCTCTGTCCGCACTAGCAAGTTCCAGTTATATTTCGGAAAGGTCTGTGACAGTCGGTTCATCTTCCAGGATGGAATAGCTCCAGATTTTTATGTCAAAATAGAGGGCAGCAGCATAGCTCACATCAGATGAAATCAGGAAGAAATTGCTACAAATAAGCTGGTTCTTCTTTCAATACACTACAAATCACCAACCTCACTAGTAGTTTTATTTTATTCATGAAATTTTTCCACGGGTCATTTAGTGTTGCCTAACAGTATCAAAACTGGTGAGGACTTAACAACTACAGGAGGATCATTGTAGGCTATCTAGCTGGGTAGTTAATCATGGTATAAAAATAAATGTCAAGAATAGTCAGCTTACTAGATACAAATTTTAAAGCTTTTATATGATTATAGGGTAGGGAAGGAATTTTTTATTGAAGATGTTAATTATAAATTCCTTTGCATAACATTACATAGTAAATTCAGTTGGTCAGAACACACTGAGCTGCTGGTAGGAAGAGGTCACAAAATCTATCACTTATTGGATATGTATCAGGTAAGTGAGCGAACTGGGTAACAAAACCTTGGTCATACCACAGCTTGAATATGGTAGTGAGGTACCCACATTTTGGGTGTAAAATTCAGCAACTGAAGAGGGTACAAAGTAGAGGAGTTAGATTTGTTTGAGGAAATTAACACAGAAAGCACTAAGTAATGGTGGGTTCGGAGTCATTGGAATACAGATAGTTGATGGAAAGAGTGCTTGGATAAAACAAGGGTTTATTGTTTTGTTTTTTTGGTTTTTGTTTACTTATGTCTTCATGTCCCGTTGACGTCGAGGTCATTAGAGGTGGGTACTGGGGACAAGGAACAGGAAGGAATTCGGCCATGGACCTTTTGAAGGAAGCATCCCGGCATTCGCCTGGACTGATTTGGGAAAACCATGGAAAAACCAAATCTGGATGCCCGGACAGGGCCGGCGTCCTCCCGAATATGAGGCCAGAGCGTTAACTGCTCACCCACCACACTCGGTACAAGGCTTGGAATTGTGATGATGTGTAGTTGGATTTTTGTGCATAGATTAGGAAGAGTACTTGAAAGATGATCATGACCTTAGGCTGGAACTTGATTTCAGGAAGATAAGGGAGTAATGAACTGGGATAAATTACCAAGGGAAAGGATGAATTACTTTTCAAAAACACTGAAAAGTTGAAATTTAGAATTCACAAAAGGCAAAATAAGGTGGGGGTGTAAAGTCATTACACAAGAACGTTGATATAGGGACATTGCCACCAGAGCAAGTGTGCTCTGTCACAATTGAAATTAAATTAAAACCCTAACAGTTTTTTGATATTTTCAAATGCATTTAAACCTAACTGTACACACTGTTTATAACTGGGATGACTGCTCACATATTCTTCAAAATGAGATTTTAAAATATCTACTAATTTATCAAAAACAGAACAATCATTGCATTTCATAAAACAACAATTATCTTTTAAATTTTCTACACATAAGGTTCAATTTTATGATGATATAATGTTTTTACATATTTGTATATATTATACAGATATTAAATTTCACCTCATTCTTAAATAACCTGAGAGTTTTTCTGAATTCAGTAATTTATTACACAAAATCAAACATCACACAAATAGGGAGCACAATTTTAAAATACTTACCAATCCAAGGTCATCCAAACTGCATTTAATCATACGCTCTGTCAATGATTCCAACATCATGTTTAGTTTTTCAGCTGTCTGAGAATAATGCCCAGAACATTTTGCAGGTTTCATTGTCAACTGCTGGATAACATAAATTAAGTTGGCCAGAGGTTCCTGGGGAAAAAAAACGAAAAAAAAACCAAATGATGTGTGTGCCATATATTATTTCCTATAGTAATTAAGCTTTACAATTATATATTTGATTGCTGGTCAAATTCAGAAAAATAAATGATAAGTTCAAATTACGGACACATTTTCAATCAAATGTGTCCTGTTTGATATGATATCAATAAAGGGAGAAAAGGGGGGGGGGGGAGACTTTAAGTGTCGAGACCAAGATGATCATAGTAATTTTGTAATGGGCATTCTATAAATTAGGGTTTAAAATAGGTATTTTATTCAGTTGATAGTATTTTAAATCGCTCTTAGCAGGCATCGAGATGCGTACATGAGTAAAACTGCTGAGTCGTAAAACAAAGTGCAAGGCTGCACGCATGTCTAATACATGTGATCACCTCTCGAAAGAGCGCACAAGAAGCTTTAGCGACACAGACCCGGAATGCGTTTAGATAAAGTATTCTTTGATAATTACTAGTTGAAAGAACATGCCAATGCAACTGTTTAGTTTATTTATTGCTGCGTCTTACGCGTTTCACCTCTCATCGAGGCATCATCAGCGACGAATCTGTGTTACAGTTTTTATATACAGTTTTATCCTATTATTACATAATTATGGGCATGAGATATTTTATAGCTAAAAGTTACTTACTATTTACATTTGTTACTATGGTATGCAAATGCGCATCTCCGTTTTCATATACAACGCATGTTTTGCCTGTATCATTTTACAATATTGTTTGTAATCATCGTCCAGTCGTCTGTTAGCGTCAGATGGTTTGTTTATGTCTTGTCGCGTCCTTCGGTTGTCTGCTGTGGCCATTTTGTTTGTATATGTCATGTCTCAGGCCGATAGCGCGAGTTTTGAAAAGTGTGTGTAAGTGTGATGGTCTTGTTAGAATGTTTTATATTTATGTGTGATGTATATATGTGTGGGGTTTTATTATACAGTTTGTGTTTATTTTGTTTTGTCTGTCGAGTTTGTGTATATTAAATTGAGTAACGTTTTATTTGTGAGGTTTACTTGGTCGTTTAGTACCTGTTTGCCTTCATTTTTTGCTTTTTGTATATATAAGTTTTCCTGTATAGTGATTGTGTTGTGTCTGTGGTTGTTGATAGTGAGAATTTGCATATCTGTGTTTATGTTTGTTGGTGAATGGTCATTTTCTATGAGGTGTTCAGCAAGTGTGGAATGGTTACTGTATTTTAATGCTCTCATGTGTTCTTTGTATCTGATTTGGAATTGTCTTCGTGTTTGCCCTATGTATACTGCTTCACATTTTTGACAGGTGAGTTGGTAAATGCCTGGATTGTGGTATTTGTTTGTGTCTGAATGGGGTCTAATTTGTCTTTGCAGTGAGTTGTCAGTTCGCAGTCCAATGTTAATGCCTTGTTTTTTGAAAATGTTTGCGATTCTAACAAATACACACACCGAATCGCAAACATTTTCAAAAAACAAGGCATTAGATAAATGTGGTATCATTCTAAAAATTAAGGTTTCCGCTGTGGTCACATCACATTTTAAGAATGAATTTTCCTGAATTGAACTCTTTAAAGGGCATAAATATCAGTATTTCTAAAATGCGTTTTTTGTGTCATGCGTCATCTATCTCCCTTGAGCATTAAAAAAAAAATCGATTAATGAGGTATCTTTTTAAAGATTGATGTCTTCATAAGGTCTTCGGTTCCGTTAGACTACATTTTAAGAAAGAAATTGTTAAAAATTCTACCCTTAGAGGGCAAAAGTATTAATATTTTTACAACGCATTTTTCTCTAACCGAAATCAATAAATGAGGTATTGATTTAAATATTAAATTATCCGCTTTCTTAATATTCAACCATTAAGGGGCAAAAATATCATAATTTTTCAAAACTTTTTTACCTCGCTTGATAACTAACTGAAATCGGTAAATGAGGTATCATTTTAAAGACCAAGGTGGCTGCTTTGGATACATCATATTTTATAAAAGGAATTTTTTGGAATTCGACCCTTAAAGGGCAAAAGTATCAATATTATTTATACAATGTGTTTTTTTTTTATTACAAGCCATTTATCTTCTACGATAACTAGCCAAAATCGATAAATGACATATCATTTTAAAAATTAAGGTCTCCATTTAGGTAAAATTAAGGAAGAATTTTTCTTGACCATTTCGAACAAAATAATGTCAGAAAAACTTAAAATGTGATGGAGTTGGGAAAAAATTATAAATTATGCTCACAAAACATAAGAAAGATTGTTTCATTCTGACACGAAGTTCCCCGCAGTGATTAATTCATGGTTTTTGTTATTTTTAATATACTTGAATGACTTTACACTTACTTTAAATCGGTGTAATATAATTCTCTTCACTGATAACTGAAGTATGTCTAAAAAAAAAACAAGCCCTTCCAATTTAAAAAGTATAAATTCAAGTCCGTTTAACATATAACAGAGCTAACCAAATACAACAACGAACCACCCTCCTCTTCTCTCCCCCTCACACACAAACAGAAGTATAGAAAAACACTTTTTTTTTTTTAGAGCTGGCTCCTCTGTCATGCAAATAGGTAGTCACAAGCCTGGAAAGAACTAACCCATGAAATTGGAAAAGGTGCATAAAAAGATGATGATGATGATGATGAACACCACTGTGTTCCAATTTATCTATAATGTTGTGATCAAAATAAACAATCCCAATGGAATTTAATTTTCTTATTCATTGCTTCCAATATATTATCTTTGGGAGGAGGAGCAAGGGGGGGGGGACGACTGTTGAAACATCTTGTCTAGATCCAAATTGGAACATATAGAGTAATTCATTATGACGTAGATGAGCATACACCATTTTGTGGTATTTTTTTAGTATATTTGAAAATTCTAAAAGAAGTGCTAAAGGTCTACAATTCTTATTTTCAGTTATCACCTATACTATAAAGTAATTTTTTTATTGGGTGAATTCATCATTTTGGTAAGTCAGGGAAATACACATTCATCAAAAGAATAGTTTTTAACTGAATCCTGACCTCTTTGTCTTTAGAGGAGACACTCCTGAACTGCTTCTTTATGCTTACTGAGCAGCACTAGCTAAGGATATCAATAAATTTCATAGTACTGCTTGTTAGGGAGCAAAACAGGTAAAGTTTGGGAATATGCAGAATCAAACTAACGGTAAAAACTCTTTTTACCAGCATTAGTCGGCTGGGAGAATGAGACCAGACATGACAAACATTTGCTCAAACACACAATAAATGCAAATCTAAAACAGATTCCTGGGCAGTTACAGTAGAATATGCTACAATTGGGTCCAATCGCTAGCTCCCACATAATCCATCCTTCATAAGATAGTTGAATTTGCAGGCAGCTATTGCACACAGGAAAGAACTTGGCAGTTATATATATATATATATATCACTGAAAAAATTACTTACAAGGCAGCTCAACAATGGTATACAGCAATGCTGAAAATTAGTGGATTAGCAAAGGTGAATTAGATATTAATACATTTCAAATAACCTAAGGCACTGGTGTGGTAACATCAAACAGCTTTAAATGAAAGGTGAAAGTGATGCATGAAGTATTCAAATTATGACATAACGCACATTCCGAATTTCTTGCACATTAATTGGGAAACATTAAGATAGCCTTGAAGGAAAGGTAAAATTCATGCAATAAGTGGTCAATGAGTTACAAGGTAATGCATATTCTACATATATTGCAAAATATTTAAGGAAAGGTTAGTAAAACTATGTCAACCCAATAGGAATATCAAAAAACAATGGCTCTGAGATAAACTTGAGTAAATAATTTCAATGTTCAAAACTAGTTTACTAAAGAAAAGGATAATACTCCCGTTTTACTCACATTACATCAGAAGCTACATATTTGTAACATACTCTAATAGAGTACTGTATACAAATAGGTAACAATGAAAGGGGATGCATCCAACGCAAGACTTGCGCAAGCCCAGCCACCTTCCTCTGTCAACTTGAAAAAGGGGTTTTCACCCGAAGATATTGTTTTTTCTTTGTTTGTGTGTTGTTTTGTGTTGCTGCTGCCCTCCTCTCTTCAACTTTGGTGAGTGTTGGGTGTATTTTCCTTTTCTTTTCCTTGCAGAGTATACAAATAGTTACAGATATTCTGGGAACAGATTGGCAGCATTAATGGTATCCCATCATATTTATTTCCTGAAAATGTTAACAAAACTGAACTGTTCCCAACTCAAAATTAATCCTAAAGATTCAGGAGGGTAAGCAAGCCTTTCAATGATTGTAAAATAGCCCTGTTAAAAACAAAACTCAATAACATTAAAGGAAACTGCCCACACTCTGATTTCACTGCTATCAGGTTGCTGCACATTTTTGGGGAAAAAAAGAAACAATGTATGCTAAAACATTTTAAAGTTCCTAAACTAAATAAGCAGAAGCAGTTGAAGGCTTCTGTGACTTATAAATAGTTTCCATACCCTCCAGGACAATGCTGCATCCTAGTACCTAATACCAACATTTCAGCCGAACGTCTTTGACATTGTTCTTGGGCAAAATGGCACTTAGAAATATTCTACACACACTGCTAAAAACTAACAGTCTGGCCAGTCAGAAAAGTGCAAATGTCACATGGTTGAGTCACAGGATGGGCATCCCAGCATCAGTTGCTATGCTGGGAGCATGGAAACAAAAATGAACTACTTCACATATAGCTTTAGTTAAAACAATTTGTGGGGAAACTCATCTTAGTCCATCTTCTTTAAGATGTGGCAAAAGTGATCATGCAATGGGCAATGCCATAACAATATTTCCTGGACATATTGATCTCAGAGACTTACCTAATACCTCAACAAAGACACTAGCATAAGTGGAGTAAAAATCCACTAATCAAGGAGACAAATGACTTTTTTAACAGGGAATAAACTCTGCTGTGATGTGAGGTTAAATACCATGTAAATCAGTAACCACATATTATATAAGTGTTATTCATTTGAATACTTTTTAGTCATTGATTCTGAGTGTTTTTCCATGTTTCTTCTGTATAGAGTTTACTGTTTATTCTTTCAAATACATTTTAGTGGTTGATTATGATGACTTTTCCACACTTCTTCTACAACGTTGTTATTTTTAATCTTTCGAATATTTCTTAGTAGTTGATATTATCATACTTGTTTGCTATCACAATCAAAACTTTTACTACACGATTCTGCTTTTGTGCTTTACAATTTTTCCTGTGCCAATAATTTCTAGACAATATTTCTGCTATTTCTCTACAAAGTGCCCAATATTTCTATCACTATTAATCTGTAAGTGATTTCTTTTCTTTTTCTTTTTTTTGCTCACTGGTTGTACATTGTTTATTCTTAAGCACTTCTGGAGAGTTTCTTTATTACACTATGCGCTTGCATCTAATCAGTTTTTTTCAAAAGATTTTTCCACTTCTTACCCATACAGTGCGTAATATTTCTATCATTTTACTCTAACATGTTGCCCACAGATTCATACCTGTCCTCCTACCGATTCCATGCCTTTCGCCTCACCAAACTGCAATCTCAGATCCTCTCCCTTAATATACCTCCAAATGGTCTAACCATCAAACTCCCGATCTCTGGTTGCCATCCAAAAATACACCCACCACTTCTTTTGTTTTACCCAATCCCTCAACTTCACCAAGCTAGTCCTACGAAAGCTCCAGTATAAAGCTGACTGGCATTCCGTTCTTTTCTCCTCACCCAAAATATTCTGCCTGTCTGCCCCTATTGTAATCAAACAGATATAGGAGATGTAGCAGATCTTTAAGGAATGTATGCTAATTTTTTTTTTATTGAAGTTCCTAAACTAAATAAGCAGAAGCAGTTGAAGGCTTCTGTGACTTATAAATAGTTTCCATGCCCTCCAGGACAATCAAAACATGCATAAAAACATCTGTGTAAGATTTCTGTGCTGGCAAAAAGCTTTCTCGCTATAGGTCTACCTCTAACCCACAATCATTGCAACCATTCTCAGCACACTCCTGAACCTCCCTTAGTTGCCAAAACTCCATGTCTTGCCCATATTTTCAACCTCCCCCACCCAATCCCTTTACAACCCACTACAAAAGCCACCCAACCCCTCCACCACCCACTCAAAAATCCTTCCACCCTACCCGTCTTCTAAACCACAGCAGTCTGTGGTTAACCTTTCTTCTAGTCAGCTGTCATCCCTCCCACACTAATAGTTCTGTTCCATACATGGGCATCGATGGAAGGTGCATCTGTTCAGATGAATAATCTATCTTTAGATATACACAAAAGCTGACACAAGATTTCATCTCCCACAGTTACCCCCTCACCTAGCACACAAACAAACATCTCATGCTACAATACAACATTTGCACAACTCCTAGCTGTTAAAACTAACCACAGACCTGCTTTCATAATCCAGTTCTTTCCTGGTCCATTAACTTAATCCTTGTTGTGATCATGACTTCCTATGTTCACACTCCTGGCTGGATGCACTCCATTCTCCATAAAATCCAGCCCACTGCCTCACACACATGCTTCAGCAGACCACCAAAATTCAAAACCATCTTAGTCCATAACTCACCCTGTAATTATCCCAAAGCATCACATGGATCATTCCTATGTAACAGATCCCACTACAACATTTGTAGCAAGCACCTGGCTACAGCCACAAACTCCAATCCAATCAGAAGGCAAATCTTCTCTATTATTGAACAAACCACTTGTACTACAACACACCTGATACATCAACTAATATGCTTTGTGTATAAAGGGGCAAACAGATGATAGTCACATGACCAACTTCGACCAATGAAAGGGAGTCGGGGAGTAGCGGCCGCGATTGTCGGGAGGCAGGTCGTGTTAGGTGCAGCTCCGACAAAAAAGCGAATGCGAAGTATGAATTAATTAGTGCGCAATATAGTGAGGTAATGTTTCGGCATGGTACCGGGTTGATTAACCCTTTGACTGCTGTTGACATGTATACACGTCATGCTGCCTGCTGGCCCTGAGTGCTAATGACAAGTTTAGACGCAGCCGCCGGTTTTCCCCTGAGTGCTGTTGACGAGTTAAGCCGCACCCGTCTGCCGCTACCTGTGTGCTGATGACGAATATAGACGCGCCGCTACCCGAGTCGTACAGCGGACTTCATGACCCATTTCTCAATAGCCTTTTGCAATTCTGGTCGCTAGCTTATCTTCCGAACGTTTGTCTGTATGGAGCCTAGGCATTGCTCTACAGTTCACTATTCAACAGAAATTACATCCGTCTTCTTTGTGTCCTGTATTTTATGAAGAAAATGGCAAGACGTCGTGGGTGCATTGAGGAAGAAATCATGGAGATTCTTACGAGGAGTGACACCGAGGATGAACTACTTGATTTTGATTGAAGTGATAGCTTTTCCACAGAATCGGAAGGCTGTAGTCATAAACCATACTCGTCAGCAGGGGTGACAATGGAGTCTCATGTTTCAAGGAGTTCTGAATCTGAAGAATCAGAAAGTGATAGTGAAACGCTTACGAAGAAATTACGTCTTAGTGATAAATCTGACTGGAAAGAAAATGATTTTCGTCCAGTTAGACACGCAATTGATGATATGCTGTTGGGACATATGTGTCAAATAGGGAATGTGCCAAATATTCTGTCAGTTTTCATGTTATTTTTTTTACAGAAGAACTGATGAAATATATAGCTGATGAAAAGAATCGGTTTTATATTACCACTATGGAGAATATTCCAGAATCAGTGCATTCTTGAATATCAAAATGGAAAGATACTGAATATGATGAAATTTTTTGTTTCATAGCTATTTGTCTTCTGATGCATCGCGTGAAAAAAATTGAAGATTAGCTAATATTGGACCAGAGATGTTCTTCTAAATACCGCAATTCTTGGTGAACTTATGTCCAGATACCGCTTTTTGTTACTTTGGTGAGGTTTCGTGAGATTTCTCCGACCCCCCCCCCCCCCCCCACCGCCCTATTTCAACTTGCGTAATAATGGACAGACACTTCACAGCTTTGAAATGTTGAAAAATCTGTTGAGTACTTATGTGGAACAAATTTCATCAAAGAAACAAAATTATGTATAATCGGGTAATTACATCTACAAAGATATTCCGCAAGCCAAATTTCGGTGTGTGGGGGAGGATGCTTGTGCAATTATCATTTTCAGGTGGCTTTTTATATTTGTGAATAGCACGAGGAAAAATCGGATGCCTTTAATTCTCTGTATAAGTTCGAATATCTCTAATTTAACAGTCGTGGTCTGAACGTGATATGTAAGTGTGGAAGTAAAATATTTCTAGCATCTTCTTCGAATCTACGCTCTTTAAAATTCAACAAAAACACTCTGATACAGTAAGGAACATATAGAAAATTGCAGTTGTTATAAACGGGTATGCAGGGAAGAACAGTAAACTATTAAGGTAAATTTAAGAATCACGATGTTTTCGACATAAGCTGTGAAAATGTAGTAAAAACTAAAAGCAAGATGTAATTATTAGTGACGAAAAATAGGGTTAATGATTGTTTGATTCTGCAGTAATTTATTTGCAGAGAAACTATGTAGTGCGAGTATTTATTGTGTATCAGCCGTGAGAGGTAACGCCAGGAACATCCAGCACTGGGCGTGTGAGACAGAGCGGGCCACTCCGTCCCCAGGGATAATCACTTAGCACAGGTAGCCGGCCTCAGCGCGGCAGGTAGACGATCCGCCGTCAGCAGTAAAAGGGTTAAATAGTTCACAACAGGGAAAGTAAGCGGTGCCACCAGAAAAAGACAGCCACTTTATTGTAAGGGACAGTGTGTGTGATCTCGCGTAATTAATAACTGCTGGTGGTCGGACTCATTATTAAACTAGTGGAAGTGTTAACAAACACAGGTGCCTGCATCTTGAAAATACGAAGTTGTGATATACAAATATTCACGTTCATATTGTAAGCTGTAGGTCACAGTTAACTTTTGAAGGCAATTAAAAGTGCTTGTTGTCTTGCAGCAGTTTCTCATTTTTTAACTTACAACTTGAAACATTTCAGAACCTTTTCCAACATTCTGTTGGTGGCAACCAGGTTCGAACTTGCAATCTTCACAAGTGTGCATGTAATATCTAATTAAAAAACATGTCAAGAAAGCATCTTTACGATGTCACAGCCTCCACTGTACAAATTCATAAACAGGCATCAGTACAAACCCATTTGCCATCAGGACGAATGGCATCAGGCAAACAGTATATCCCATCTGGTGGCAAACTCTGCCAGTTCCCACAAGTTGAACAATTTCAGCAATTGTTTTAAAGTAAGGACTCTCAGAGTTTTCCCTGACATCACAACCTCCATTGAGCTCTGCAGATGGGAGCTAGCTTAGCAAAATATCCTTGACACCAGACATCTTCATCGCCTTAATGTCCATTAAAACCCTCCAATGAACCCAACAATCATTATTATTAGTTCTTTATAATTTATCGATCTTACATTCAATATTCCCACTTAAAGGTTTTTATTACTATTATTATTATATTCATTTTCCTTCACGTTAATTAGTTTGGTGATGTTTTCCCACTGTCAATAACAGTACAAGGTGTGTTGAGAAAGTAAGGGGAATTTTGAAATTTTGCAAGTTATATTAGTCCGATTGTCACGATCTTTTTGTTGTTGTATTGGAAACATTTCTTACAAGTATCTATACATTTTGAGCTATACTGGATGTTTAGTTTCTTGTCAGCTGTTAAAAGGATAACATGTGTTTTGATACAGTCAGGAATTTTTCATATCTGTAAATCATGGATCTGAGAATTTGCATTAAATTTTGCTATAAAACTGGAATTAAGTGCAACAAATTTTTAGAAATGTTAAATATTGCTTTTGGTGAATATACTATGAGTAAAACAAGGTTTTACGAATGATATGAGCGTTTCCAAGGTGGCTGTGAAGATGTTGAAGATGACGAATGTACGGGTCGTCCTAGCACATCAATAACTGATGAAAACATGGAAAAAGTGAAATCAATGATTATGGACGACTGCCGAATCACAATTAGAGAAGTTGCTGATGATGTTGGCGTATCAATTGCTTGATGCCATGAAATATTTCATCTGTTTTGGGTATGAAACATGTTGCAGCTAAATTTGTTTCAAAAGTGATGTTTCGAAGAAAAACAGCGGTGAATCCAAGTTGCTCAGGAATTGCTAAGTGAGGTCAACAAGGATGCAGAACTATTGAAATGTTTTATAACATGTGATGAAACATGTGTTTATGGGTATGATGTCGAAACAAAGGCATGATCGTCCAAGAGCAGGGATGCTGGATTGACAGAAAAAAGATAAATAAGTTCGGTTAAATGTTAAGGTTATGCTCCCTGTGTTCTTCGATTTTAATGGCATAGTGCACCATGAGTTCTTGCCACAAGATTTAACAATCAATAAAGAACGGGACCCTTCAAGTACACTGCTGTTTGTGTGAAGCAGTCCAAAGAAAATGCCCGGATTTGTGGCAAAACAATTCACTGCTTTTTACATCATGAAATGCGCTTGCTCTCACAAAGTAGCTTGTTCATAAAATTTTGGAAAAAAAATGCAATAACACTGTAATGATGCCCCAGCCTCCATATTCGCCAGACGTGGCCCCCTCTGACTTTTTCCTGTTCCCAAAAATAAAGAGAACCTAGAACAGTGTCATTTTACAAGAATAGATGAGATTAAAAGTGCATTGCTGAAAGAGCCCAAATCTATCCTAAAGATCGAGTTCTGAAGTGTTTTGGGAATTGGAAGAAGCACTGGCATTAGTGTATAATATGAGGTATGTCCACAGAGTAAGTTCCGTTTGATTATATAAAACAAATGTATACAGAAAAAATATTTATTGTACAAAAATCTACAACTGTTAAACTACTTTCCTACATAGCTTTCGCAATTTTGTAGCCACTTATCATAACGTGGCACAAGTTTTTGTATGCCTTCTTCATAGAAGGTTGCCGCCTGTGTATTCAACCATGTGGTAACATGTTCTTTCAGCTCGTCATCATTGTTGAAGTGTTGACCACCAAGGACAGATTTTAGGTATAAGAAGAGATGAAAGTCGTTAGGAGTGATTTCTGGAGGATGATCAAACATGTTCCAGTGAAATTCCAATAAGAGTTGTCTGGTCACATTCGCCGTATTACTTTTAACAGTAATCCTTGGCACTTGTTCTGTATTGTGCGGCGCAATTTCCTAATGGTCTCGCACCAACCATGTGCACTGATTGTTTGGCCTCGTTTTAAGAAATCAATCAGCAAAATGCCTTTTCTATCCCAAACACGGTGCACATGACTTTTCGAGGGGTCAAGATTTGCTTAGGCTTAACCTTCGTTGGGGATGAATTGTGCCTCCATTCCATTGACTGCCGTTTTGTTTCAGGGGTGTCGTACTATACCCAAGTTTCATCCCCCGTTACTATCCGAGAAAGAAAACCATCGCCTTCTTCATTGTAGCGTATCAAAAACTGAAGTGGACTGCCCATCCATTAATATGAGATATAAGTCTTTTTCGGCGTATCTTCGATATAAATTCTTCTCGGGTTTGCCGCCGGATTATATTTTCCACTGTCAAGCTTTCGGCGACTTGCACTGCCGCTATAATCAGGTCTGTTGTATCTGAAGGAACAACAAAAACTGGACTGAATAGCGGAACTAGACGAGCCAGGAATGTTATCGACTTCCGATTGGCTGACTCCAATGACGTAACCATTCCGTGACTGTGATTGGTCGGTTGCGGAAGATATACACCAGCGTTGTACTGACAGTTGGCTCCACAGCGAAACCAAAGCCGAGGTTGTTAAAAATGGAAAGACGATGGATTACCTACGTCAATGTACGCATAACGTCACTGTTCATATTGCATCACCGTTTACATTATTCTACCACTATTAATCATGATGTTTAATCTCGATAATCCTTAGGGAGCCAAGCGGTATTCTGATTGGCTGACACAATAACTGTTCTCATACCGTCATCGTTCACATTATTCTCACACAGAAAAATCCAAAGACTTCTTTAATGAAAGACCACACATTATATATTCTTAAAAACATTTACTATCATTAATTATGATGTTTAACTCGAGAAATCCATAGGGAGAAAAGCGGTCTTCCGATTGGCTGACTATAACCCCGGTTCTGTAATACTTGTCAGTGATTGGTCGGCTACAGATTCAGCTGTAGATGTAGTCCGACCGATACGCCGTGTTCCACTCTCCTATCGTCCGTCAGCGAGACACTTGGTTGTTTAAGAATGACAAAAACTGACTTCCATGCGTCACTGAGCCATACACCCAAGTCCCTGTTCATATTATTATTATTCAGGCGTATCTCAATCGCTTCTTTAATCACAGATTCCCAGAAGAAGGAACACTTGGCTAAAACTCTCACCTTATCGAAATCCATACTGTGACCATTTTCGATCACGTGTTGTGCCACAGCAGACTTTTCTAGTTGAAACAACCGGATGTTGCATTGGTGTTCAGTCACACGGGCCTGGATAGTGCGGATGGTTTGACCAATATAACTCTTACCACATTGGCACGGTATGCTGTACACTCCCGGTGTTTTTAAACCCAAATCATCCTTCACAGGACGCAGCAAATCCCGTATTTTGGCAGGAGGGCGGAACATGCACTTGATTCCATATCGTTTTAAAATCCTGCCGATTTTCCCAGAGATGCTACCTTCATGCGGAATGGATACCCGATCCCAATGATAGAACGGGCACTTCGAAAGAAAAAGGCAGATATACGTAATATTGAGGAAGAAGAACAGCCTAAAGATCTTGCCTTCATCCCGTATGCAGGTAGCACAATGTTGGTGTATATCTACGCCTGGTTCCGCAACCGACCAATCGCAGTCACGGAATGGTTACGTCATTGGAGTCAGCCAATCGGAAGTCGACAACGTTCCTGGCTCGTCTAGTTCCGCTATTCAGTCCAGTTTTTGTTGTTCCTTCAGATACAACAGACCTGATGATGGCAGCAGTGCAAGTCGCCGAAAGCTTGACAGTAGAATATGCCCATCCATTGTTTTTTGTGTTGTTCAGTAAGAATTTTGGGTACCCAATGTGAGAAAAGTTTTCGAAATTTCAGTTTTTCAGTAACAATTTCATGAGCTAGTGATCGTGAGATTTGCGGAACTTCCATAGCAAGGGCACTTAGTGTAAACTTACGGTTGTGCTTAATCTTCTCTTCAATTGTGTGAACCAGTTCATCAGTAACCACAGACGGGTGTCCACTTCGTTTTTCACCGTGCATTTGATCACTTTATTGAAACAGTCTGACCCATCTTTTAACCATTGAATCTCTCATAGCATTTTGTCCGTAAACCGCGCAGATTTGCCAATGAGTTTCCTTTCGTTTAACTTTCTTTGCATTTAGAAAACGAAACACAAATCTGATTTCACATGCGGCAACATTTTCAATTATGGCTGACATTATAAAGAAGCACTACAAAGCACACGTCGGCAGCAGCGATCTGAAAATGGCGTATATGTCTTCTCCTTGAGTCAGAGTAACTGCTACGCATGCTCGGAACTGCGATCGTAGTGCTGCCACAGATAGAAATAGAAACGGAACTTACTTTGTGGACGACCCTCGTATCTAATGGGGACTATTTTGAAGGGGATCACATTGATACATATGAATAAACAATTTTTTTTAAAAAATGAAGATTCCCGTTATTTTTTGAACACACCTTGTATAACTCTAAAATTATCAATTATCGATTCAGTTGTGGTTTGTCTCCCTTCACTACCATCCATAATGCTCAGGCCATGCCACCTGCATTCCCGACCCATGTACCAGGTGTGTAAATTTTAATCTGGAATTTTTTCATAAAAAATACATGTTAACTGTATAAAAATGATACAAAGTACCTTATCAAAATATTGTCCACTGCTAGATATACATTTTCCCCATATCTCTGGTAATTTATGAATGCCAAGCCGTGCTCTTTGATGCAAACCAGTCATCGAGCCATTTTTGTACATTTTCATAAGAAGTGCAGCACTGCTCAGTGAGTGTGTGTCCCATCAATATAAAGAGATAGTAATCGGACAGAGGTAAGTCAGGTGAGTAAGCCGCATGCATCAGTATCTCCCAACTAAGTGCCTCAATCATTTACTTGACCAGTTTTTCTGTATGTGATGATGCGTTGTCATGAAGCAAAATCACTTTGTGTTGACTTTTTTGGTATTCTGGTCATTTTTCCCACTATGCTTAATTCAAAATGATCATTTGCTGTCGATAACATTCAATATTAACACTTTCACAAGGTTTTAGGAGCTCATAATGGATTACACCATTTTTATCCCAACAAACACAGAGCATTGCTTCTTTCCATAGCGATTTGGCCTTGAAGTTGACGTTGATGGTACACCTGAAGTTACCTGTAACTTTTATGCTTAGGGTTCTCAAATATAAACGCTTTTCATCAAATGTCACAATGTGATGGAGAAACAACTTTCTTTTATACCTGGTGAGCAGCATTTCACAAGTGGTTTATCATTTTTCTTGCTGCCTTTCATTAAGTTCATGTGGAACCCATTTTCCTATCTTCTGGATCTTTCCCATCACTTTTAAAAGTGTGGAGACACCTTCCCACATTACATTTAATTCATCTGCGAGTTGTTGTATTTAAGAATAATTCTCATCCAACAATGCTTGCAACTCACTGTCTTCAAACTTCTCCGAAGGTTTTCCACAGTCTTCGTTTCTCACATCAAAATCACCACTTTTGAAATTTTTTAACCACTCAAAACACTGTGATTTACCAAGAGCACACTCACCGTAAGCTTCGACAAGCAATGAATGTGATTCTGCAGCAGTTTTCAGTAAATGGTAAACGAAAATCAACAATGTCCACAAATTGTAGTTTGTAGGCTCAAAACTCGACATGTTCAACAATATTGAAAACTACACTGTCATGTGAAACTTGTATTGCAAGTTGAAAATCTCTGTCAGCTGTAAAAAAAAAAAAAGAGAGAGAGAGAGAGAGAAAGAAAATTACGACAATGGCGCTCTCTGACGGTAGGTGCATTGATAGCTAGAGCCATCTATCGGCAAATTCTGGTTTCATATTTACACACCTGGTAGTGGCCGATGATATAACCCAGTCAAGGGTCTCACCTACTTCCAAGAATAACATTCTAAGCCGTTCATCTTTCATGTTTTCATGTTTGTCATTTGTTTCTTAATCCCAAAACCAATCACTAGACCTAACTTCCAGCTGCTATCCTCCTGGATCTTGTACAAAAGATCAGTTGTGTTGCCACTCACCTTTCTCAAGGCCACGCTTATGCTATAAAAACCACCCAGAGACCTGTGCAGTAAGTTGTGGTGTGTGCAAACACACTTCCTAAATGGCCTGAACACACTTCCTGCACGATTTTGCAGTTGGAAGGTACTTTTCACTCTTCTAAGAATATACTGTATATGTCAGACAAAAATGGTCCGATTTATGCCGCCTACTCTGAAAATACTCTTACTGGAATTCCAACCAGACCTGGTGCTTTCCTCCACTTCAGGAGCTCTAATTGCTTTATAATACCTGCAGTATATATTTGTAACAAATACATCTCTAAATCTACAATACATGGGAAAATGGATGTGCCAACCTTATATTCATCAGCCAATGAATTTTTGAATACAATGTTAAGTAAATTAGCTTCATTAAACTGGAAACAGTTATTAATTAGTCCTGGAGTATTTTTGCCCCTACAACTGACTTTTCGTACATAAGTTCTAAAACACGTCTTTGAGGCCTTACTGAATCTGTAAAAAACGTTATTTTCTCCTTTTTCACTTGGTTATTAATTTGATGGTTGCAATTACTGTGTTGTGATCACTTAGTCCTGTGATTGTTGAAATGGCACTGAATAATACTGGCTAGTTGGTAACCACAATGTTTTCGTTACAATTATGACACCGCGTTAGCTCGTTAACTAGCTGCTTGAGATGACAATCTGATAACTGATTGAGACTTCAGAAGCTGCCTTATTGCCAAACGTAACTATGCCGGTCGATGTAAGGAAGGTTTAAATCACATCCTAGAATTATATCATGGTCCCGAAAACAGCTAGTGAAATTATCATATACCAAGTGAGTTTTTTATCTTGAGACAACTAAATATCTCGAAAACTACAAATCCGATCAAAAAAAGTGGGTAATAAAAATTGTTCGTCTCGACGGGGGACATCCGATGATACCAAATTTGACTCCCCACCCCCACCCCCTAGGGGTGGGGGAAGGGGGAGAAAAAAAACTTAAATAGGAACCCCCATTTTTTATTGCAGATTCTGATTCCCCGGAAAAAACTACCCCTATTTCACCCCCAATTCGAGTCATTTTGGTCGATAGATGGCGCTGCAATCGACAAAAATCAAAATAAGCAAAAATTCATTTAAAAATGAGGATATCTCGTGAAATACACATCAGATCAGCAAAATACAAGTTAATGTGATTGATATTTTTCAAAAACTATTCAATAACACCACCCACCTCCAAACTTGAGGGATGGGAATGGACATTATTTCAAAATGCACTGATGCAAATTCTTTAGCAGATAGCGAAAGTCAAACATTACTTTTTGCGTTACCCAGGAACAACGACGTGGACGTAGTAATTTTCTGTTCCCTTTGGGGTGCTAGATTTAGGTGAGTCCCCTCGCCTCTCACCATCGGGGTGCTTGTTTTTGGTGAGTCCCCTCGCCTCTCACCATCGGGGTGCTTGTTTTTGGTGAGTCCCCTCGCCTCTCACCATCGGGGTGCTTGTTTTTGGTGAGTCCCCTCGCCTCTCACGTGTTTGTTTCTAACAACAATTCTAAAGCAAGTGCTCGAAAATATCACCACCGACATCGATGCATTTATTTACCCGCTCTTGGAATGATTCGACGCAACTAAGAAGCATATCCGGCGTGATTTTTTGACAAGCGTTGGTAATTCGTTCAATCATGTTTTCAGGCGTTGTTGGCACTTCACTGTAAACTTCATTCTTCAAGTATCCCCATAAAAAAAAATCAGGCGAAGTGAGATCTGGTGATCTTGCAGGCCACGGCACTGGACCTCCTCTTCCGATCCATCGACGATTGTACAGACGATCTAACACTTCCCGCGATCTTACAGCAAAATGTGCTGGACAACCGTCATGTTGAAACCACATTGTTTGTCGCACGTCTAAGGGTACGTCTTCAAGCAATGTTGGCAGTACGTCCTCTAAGAGTTGTTGATATTTCTCCCCATTGAAATGTCCATGGATAAAATGTGGACCAATAAGTTTGTCCCCAATTATCCCACACCAAACATTTACATTCCACGGACGCTGATGTTCAACTTGGCGTAACCAATGCGGGTTTTCCACACTCCAATAATGCATGTTGTGTCGATTAATGGTGCCGTGGTTAGTAAAAGTGGATTCATCCGAAAACAGTACTCGAGCAAAGAAATGGGGTTCTTCTTGTATTTTCTGTAGCGACCATCGGCAAAATGTCAATCGATTATCGAAATCATTGCCGTGAAGTTCTTGATGCAACGAAACATGGAACGGATGGTATTTTCTACGATGCAAAATCTGACAAACAGTAGTCTGAGAAATTCCTGATTCACGACTTATTTGTCGAGTACTAATGTGAGGGTTATAAGCCACTGCAGCTAAAACTGCAACTTCGTTATTTTCTCCAGCTATCGTCCTTCGCCGCTTTCGTTTGTTTGTGTGCACACTTCCCTCCTGAGTGAACTGTTGGATAATACGGTAAAAAGAAGCGCGCGATCGAGGCTGGTCTGGAAAACGATGAGCATAAAGATCAACAGCATTATCGATATTCTTGCGACATTCTCCATAAATGTAGACCATTTCAATTTTTTCTTGCAACGTTATAGCCTGCATTCTCATTGACACGTGCAACAGAACGAAGTAAATAAATCAGAGATGTTATGAACGCTATGAAAGTACATCAAGTAATGAGAAAACTCTGAGAAATGAGCGACGATGTGAACGCAATGGAAGTACATCAAGTAATGAGAAAACTCTGAGAAATGCAGCGCCATCTATCGACCAAAATGACTCGAATTGGGGGTCAAATAGGGGTAGTTTTTTCCGGGGAATCAGAATCTGCAATAAAAAATGGGGGTTCCTATTTAAGTTTTTTTTCTCCCCCTTCCCCCACCCCTAGGGGGTGGGGGTGGGGAGTCAAATTTGGTATCATCGGATGTCCCCCGTCGAGACGAACAATTTTTATTACCCACTTTTTTTGATCGGATTTGTAGTTTTCGAGATATTTAGTTGTCTCAAGATAAAAAACTCACTTGGTATATTATTTCTATAAGGTATTTTTGTGTCACAAGCCTATATCTTCCTTCATACTTAACCGAAATCAATGAATGAGGTGTCATTTTAAAGCTTATGGTCTCCACTTTGGTTAAATCGTATTTTAAGCAAGAAAGTTTTCGGAATTCGACCCTTAAGGGACAAAAATGTAAATTTTTCTAAAATGCTGTTTTCTGTGTTACGAGTCAGTTATCTCCCTGGATACCTATCTGAAACCGTTTTATGAAGTATCGTTTTAAAGATTAAGATCTCCGCTTTAGTGACGTCATATATTAAGCCAGAAAGTTTTCGGAATTCGACCTTTAAAGGGCAAAAGTATCAATATTTTTGCAATGCGTTTTTGTGTCACGAGTGATTTATCTCCCTTAATATCTAACCGATATAGATAAATGAGGTATCATATTAAAGAATAAGGTCTCCGCCATGGTAACATTATATTTTGAGAAAGGAATTTTTCGTAATTCGACCCTTATAGGGCAAAAATGTCACTTTTTCTAAAATGCGTTTTTTGTATCTCGAGCCATTTATCTCCCTGGATAAATAACCAAAATCGATAAATGAGGTAGGATTATGAGGAGTAATGTCTCAGTTTTGTGACATCATATTTTAAGAAAGAATGTGTTTGGAATTCAGCCCTTAAAGGGAAAAAGTATAAATTTTTCTATAACGCATTTTTGTGTCACGAGCGATTTATCTCCCTTAATATCTAACCGATATAGATAAATGAGGTATCATATTAAAGAATAAGGTCTCCGCCATGGTAACATTATATTTTAAGAAAGGAATTTTTCGTAATTCGACCTTTATAGGGCAAAAATGTCACTTTTTTCTAAAATGCGTTTTTTGTATCTCGAGCCATTTATGTCCCTGGATATCTAAAAAAAATCGATAAATGAGGTAGGATTATGAGGAGTAATGTCTCAGCGTTGTGACATCATATTTTAAGAAAGAATGTTTTTGGAATTCAACCCTTAAAGGAAAAAAGTATAAATTTTTCTATTACCGATTTTTGTGTCACGGGCGATTTATCTCCCTTGATATCTAACCGATATAGATAAATGAGCTATCATATTAAAGAATAAGGTCTCCGCCGTGGTAACATTATATTTTAAGAAAGGAATTTTTCGTAATTTGACCCTTAAAAGGCAAAAATGTCGATTTTTCTAAAATGTGTTTTTTGTATCTCGAGCCATTTATCTCCCTGGATATCTAACCAAAATCGATAAATGGAGTAGGAATATAAGGAGTAATGTATCAGCTTTGTGAAATCATATTTTAAAATAGAATGTTTTTGGAATTCAACCCTTAAAGGAAAAAAGTATAAATTTTTCTATAACCGATTTTTGTGTCACGAGCGATTTATCTCCCTTGATATCTAACCGATATAGATAAATGAGGTATCATATTAAAGAATAAGGTCGTCGCCGTGGTAACATTATATTTTAAGAAAGGAATTTTTCGTAATTCGACCCATAAAAGGCAAAAAGTCAATTTTCTAAAATGCGTTTTTTGTGTCTCGAGCCACTTATCTCCCTTGATATCTATCCAAAATCGATAAATCAAGTACGATTGTGAGGAATAATGTCTCAGCTTTGCTGACATCATATTTTAAGAAGAAGTGTTTGGAATTCAACTATTAAAGGGAAAAAGTATAAATTGTTCTACAACGTATTTTTGTGTCACGAGACTTATATTTCCCTTGATATCTAATCGATACAGATAAATGACATATCGTATTCAAAGACTAAGGTTTCCGCCGTGGGAACATTATATTTTAAGAAAGGAATTTTTCGTAATTCGACCCATCAAAGGCAAAAAAGTCAATTTTTCTAAAATACTTTTTTTGTGTTTCGAGCCATTGATCCCTCTGGATTTCTAACCAAAATCGATAAATGAAGTAGGAGTATGAAGAGTAATGACTGAAATTGGTGACATTATATTCAACCTCACTATTCATCGCATTTTATTCGCGAAATTTTCGCACGGGTCGTCTAGTTTACATTATTTCCTAACTCCCAGGTGATAGTTATGTTGGCATCATGTGGACGGTTAAAGGCACTATAGCAGCTCTCAAACCCAGACTTTAAGTGATATTGTATTTTATGAATTATTTGTAGCAAGCTAGGAGTTGCGTAAATATGATTTTGTATGTTTTCCTAGCCATTTATTGTGAATTGGTGTAACTGGACTTTGTTTTATGAAAAGAAATTATTCAAATACTATTTAATATGTTTAACGACAGAACTATGTAAGAAAAAATGATTAAATTTTTGTATTCCAAGTATTAAGGTGAGCTACATTGTTTAGAGGACAATTTACAACATTTTAAGCTGATTTATGTGGATAATTTTTTGTGTAAATATTCTTAATGTGCATTTCATAATTATTGTAATTGACTTTGATTGTTTTAATAAGTTTTTAACTAGACGACCCGTGTGAAAATTTCGCGAATAAAATGGGATGAATAGTGAGGTTGAATATGATGTCACCAAAGCTGAGTTATTACTCTTCATACTCCTACTTCATTTATCGATTTTGGTTAGAAATCCAGGGAGATAAACGACTCGAAACTCAAAAAACGTATTTTAGAAATATTGACATTTTTGTCCTTTAAGGGTCTAATTACGAAAAATTCCTTTCTTACAATATAATGTTACCATGGCAGAAATCTTAGTATTTAATATGATATCTCATTTATCAATATCGGATAGAATAAAGGGAGATAAATCGCTAGTGACACAAAAATCCGTTATAGAAAAATTTATACTTTTTCCCTTTAAGGGTTGAATTCCAAAAACATTCTTTCCTTAATACAAGATTTCACAAAGCTGAGACATTACTCCTTATAATACTACTTCATTTATTGATTTTGGTTAGATATCCAGGGAGGTAAATGGCTCGAGATACAAAAAATGCATTTTAGAAAAATTAACATTTTTGCCCTTGAAGGGTCGAACTACGGAACATTCATTTCTTAAAATATAATGTTACCATGGCAGAGATCTTATTCTTTAACATGATACCTCATGTATCTATATCGGCTAGATATCAAGGGAGATAAATCGCTCGTGACACAAAAATGCGTTATAGAAAAATTTATACTTTTTCCCGTTAAGGGTTGAATTTCAAAAACACTCTTTCATAAAATATGATTTCACAAAGCTGAGACATTACTCCTTATAACCATACTTCATTTATCGATTTTGGTTAAATATCCAGGGAGATAAATGGTTCGAGATACAAATAATCATTTTAGAAAAATTAAAATTTTTGCCCTTTAAGGGTCAAATTACGAAAAAATTCCAGTCTTAAATATAATGTTACTGCGGTGGAGACCTTGGTCTTTAATATGGTACCTCATTTATCTATATCGGTTAGATATTAAGGGAGATACATCGCTCGTGACACAAAAATTAGTTATAGAAAAATGTATACTTTTTACCTTTAAGGGTTGAATTCCAAAAACATTCTTTCTTAAAATATGATGTCACAAAGCTGATACATTACTCCTCATAATCCTACTTCATTCATCGATTTTGGTTAGATATCCAGGGAGATAAATGGCTCGAGATACAAAAAAAGCATTTCAGAAAAATTGACATTTTTTACCCATAAGGGTCGAATTACGAAAAATTCCATTCTTAAAATATAATGTTACCACGGCGGAAACCTTATTCTTTAATATGATAGCTCATTTATCTATATTTGTTAGTTATTAAGGGAGATAATACATTCGTGACACAAAAACGAATTGCAAAAATATTTATACTTTTGCCCTTTAAGAGTCAAATTCCGAATAACTTCTGTCTTAATATATGACGTCACTAAAGCGGAGATCTTAATCTTTAAAATGATACTTCATTAAACAATTTCAGATAGGTAACCAAGGGGATAAATGACTCGTAACACAGAAAACAGCATTTTAGAAATATTGACATTTTCTCCCTTTAAGGGTCAAATTCTGAAGACTTTCTTTCTTAAAATATGATGTAACCAAAGTGGAGTCCATATGCTTTAAAATGACACCTCATTCATTGATTTCGATTAAGTATGAAGGAAGATACAGGCTTGTGATAAAAAAAATACCATATGGAAATAATATGTTTTAATATGTTTTTAATTGTTTAAGTATTATCAGAGTTCGAGAAACATCTGTCAGAAGCCTTTGTAATATTATGGATATTACTATGGAACTGATATAAACGATCGGCAGAGACGAGTTTTGAAATAGTTTTACAGAACAGGAAAGAACAGTTTTATATATGGAAGGAGTTCAGTATTGTCTTTGAAAGCAGTATTGAGTGTAATTGTTGGATATTGTGTTTACATGTGCAACCAGGATCTTTGGAGTCTGATGTCTTCTGGAAATAAAAAAAATCTGAAAGTGTGTCTGTGACTAATTATTTCATCATTTATAAAAACCCGAGTTACCTATCAGCACCTATGATGAGTTTTGACCTGGCAGCACTGAATGAATTTAATTAATATGATTTCGCAGACCACATCGACATCTACTTCATTACATGGGAGGAATTAACTGAAAGCTTTTAATACCCCACCTCACTGAGAATGTATGAGGGCAGTCCGACAAGTACTTAGCCTACAAAAGAAAATTTTGGAAAAGTGGCAATTTATTTCTCAACGCAGTCTCCCTTTACCTCAATTCACTTGACCCAGCTATACTTCAACTTCTCTAACCCAGCTGAAAAATACGTTTTTGGAGATCTGCAAAGTAGGCATCCGTGGCGGCGATAACCTCCTCATTCGACTCAAATTTTCTGCCCGGTGAGTGTCTTCTTCAAGTTTGGAAACAAAAAGAAGTCACACGAGGCCAAATCTGGAGAATATGGTGGATGGGGCAGCAGTTGATAGCCCAATTCGACCAATTTGGCCGTGGCGACAGCGGAGGTAAAAGCCGGTGCGTTGTCATGGTGGAAGAGCACTTTTTTCTTCGCCAAATGGAGCCGTTTTTTCTGCAATTTGGCGTTGAATCGGCGCAATAACTCAGCATAATAAAGCCTTGTGATCGTTTTGCCCTTCTCCAGGTAGTCAGTGTAGATCACATATTGTGAATCCCAGAAAACGGTGGCCATCACCTTTCCAGCCGATGGGACAGTCTTCGCCTTTTTCGGAGCACGTTCGCCGGGTTAAGTCCACTGTTTTGACTATTCCTTGGTCTCTGGTGTGTACCAGTGGCACCGTGTTTCGTCGACAGTCACGCCACGACACAGAAACTACTTCAGATAGCGCTTAAACAGCGTCAAACACTGCTGTGAAGTGGTATCACAGTTGCGCTTGTTGTTTGGAGTGAGCAAACGCAGCACCCATTGCACCGACAGCTTTCTCATGCCCAAAATTTCATGCAAGATATGACCCATGAAGTATTTTGAGATGCCTACCATCCCAGCAATCTCGCGCACCTTCAATCGGTGGTCTGCCAATACGAGATCGTGGATTTTTGTCACATTATCCTCCATGGTAAACGTTTTCGGGGCACCTGGGCATGACTCATCAAAAATCGACATGGTTGCAGCGAGTGGCATGGCTATATCAGGATCCCCAATATCACATCTGCTGCAATCTTTTATATTTTTTTTAACTGCTTTACGTCTCTTAACAGCGAGGTCTTTAGAGACGGGAAAGGATGGGGGGCAAGGATGGGGGCAAGGAATTCGGCCATGGCCTTCTGAAGGAAGCATCCCGGCATTTGCCTGGAGTGATTTGGGAAACCATGGAAAACCCAAATCTGGATAGCCCGGACGGGGATTCGAACCGCCATCCTCCCGAATGCAAGGCGAGAACGAATCTTTTATAACAGCTTCCAGCTGTGTTACTTTTGCTAACACTCAACTAGGTAAAAAAAGAATTTTAAGACATTGTCAGGTGGAAAGGTTTGTTGGGGGTAACACTTTCGCCTGAACTTTGAACAGCTAAGTTCTTGACCATGTGTAGCCTTTTGGTACCTAAAATATTTAAGAAATTGGCCGCACACATTCGTATTAAACCCCAAATATGAAGGGTAATTGAAATAAAGTTACTTAACACAGTTTTGGAGTAACACAATACTTATATTCAGATAAAGTTCACTTGTACGTTATCGGTACCAGATACATAGATAAAGCATTGAACAACAGTTTCATTGAAGATCACAGGCTAAGCACAATCATACGAGAAGACAAAAACTCACTAAGTCCCCCAACTTCAGTGAGTACACAACTACGGCATGTTGGAATTTGCTGAAACCACTACCACTCGGAGCAGTTCACCCCACTAACTAGCGTGAAGTTACGCGATCACTTTATGGCGAAAGAATGAGACTACATAATAGCACAAAGTTACTTCTTTAAAAATCACTGAGAGACTGAGGCAATTCATAATGGCTGCCTAGACTTTTATAAGCTTGCTATGGCCTATGACGTCAGTCACTTTTTTCTTTAATTAATATCTCCTAAAGCACAAAATAGTTTAACTTGCAATTTTTACAAGGGCTTCCTATGATCATGTTCTATCTGTTTTAATTTAATTTTACTTTCAAAAGTACTTCTAGAAGCTTAAAATAGAAGTCTATCATGTGACCAACTTGGCGGACTTTCTCGAACTCCAAAAACAATTAGCGACAATCTATCTTTAAATACTTAATTATCAGACAAATGCTTAAAATATTTACCAAAACCATTATATATTCATAATAGCCTTAATTTAGGCTATCTACTGATATAAATTTCAAATTAATATACCTTTTAGTTAAAATTTCAATTTTTCTCTTAATTAAAACTGCTAATTAAACTTTGCCAAATTAGTTATTTTTACTATCAAAATACTTGGGACAATGCTAAATATACCCGGTGATAAAAGATCAACTGTAACTTTACTCGATTCTAAGATATTTCAAATCTTAGATTTTTATCTTTCTGATTGCGTGTTTCAAAACGTGAACAAACCGAAATATCTCTTAAAATAAATTTTTCGCGATATATTGAATACACTTTAAAATGATTTTCATGATGCATTCTCACTGTGGGAATGAATACAGGAAAATTCCTTCAAGTTTACAATTACTCTTCTCGAAATTTCTAAGTCCAACTTAAACGACTTCAAAATCGGTTTATAAACTATGTTATTGCTGGGGATGGCTAGTGGGAGTGCTTTTGGTGAACTAAAGGGTACCTTACAACATGATGGGCAAACGTAAATCAAACCTTTCCGTCAAATATAGTAAAGCTAGGAATATGAACTTAGTCTAGGATTACAACAAAGAAACAATTAATTTGCACATCAATATGTTAATTTATATTTTAAAGTAGAATTGATTGATCTAATAGAGGTTACATACTGTAGTAATTGTGTTTTTATTGTTGCACATAAATTTTATGATTACATGGAATATTTATTATTATTAAAAAATATTCTTATACCATCACACACTTCCAAGTGGACGAAGTGGCGGGTAACTGCTTGTTTTATTATATACTACAGATTGTTATTGATATTCACCTTCAAAACTGTTGATGAACCTTTTATTTCAACTACTTTAGAAAAGTCAACTGGTGGGAGAGTCTGTTCAGCAGACTGGTAATAGTTGTTAAAATGCTGCAATAAAAGTTCCATAGCATGGGGCAAGAGAACTGGATTCTTACATACAGCATCATAAAGTCCTGGAAAACAAAAAAATTATCATTGATAACAGTTACAAACATTTTCAGATATTGAAAGAAAGAAAGTTAGACTAATATGGTTAGTACTCAGATCAAATTATGTAATTCTATCCATACTGATACATTATAGATTTAAGAACAAAGAATAAAAATCATGTCCAAGACTGTTGTTACTAAAAAACTTGTAATTTACACTAAAACTGAGTGCACTCATTCCACAATTAAAAAATCTCAGATAGTGATGGAGAATATATGGTGTCTAAAGGTTAAAATATAACTTCCTGTACATGTGATCCTACTACTATTTCTAATTATAAGGTGTTTCTTCTAGCATAAAATTAACACAATATTGTCATTCTCAATCATAATGATTGAACCAAGCAATCATTTATCTATTTCATATAATGATTTGTTTTGTTTTTTTATTCAAATGTTAAATACTTGCTTCCCTGCACCTCCCACACTACTCACAAGGTATAACCTATTTTGAAAAATAAAAGCTTTTACATGTAACATTCTTTTTTTCCTTCTCGAATTGAAGATAAAACCACCACCAGAGCTTCAGTGTCAATTACAGCTGGCACATAGTTTCAAAATGTTATAAAATTTGGAAGTATTTTATTGAAACATGAGTGGCAATGCCCACTTATTAAGCAACGGAGAGGAAGAAGCAGATTTTCACAGTAGTTTTGTTAATATTCCACTCCCTTCTCTTATCATTTTATGCATTGTCAATGTTAAGGTTATCAAAGATGGGAAAGGACTAAGGGCAACAGGGAAGGTGGTCAGCTATGGCCTTTTGAATCCCAGTTGTAATAGCCCTCCAGCCCAGCCCTTTAAATTTTATTTGAAGAATTATGTATAGCAAGATGGGAGTTGTTTAATTGCGGATTTGTATATTTTTTGTGCAATTAATTGCAGATTAGTGTTTATTCGTCATGGAAATGAACATTGTTTTAGGAAGAGAAACTGTGAAACATTAATTAAAAGTTTGTAAGTGTTGATGTGAGCCACGATGTTTGGAGGTCAATCTCAATTGTTTGGGCTGGTTTATGCCGATAATTTTGTGTGTTAATACCTATAAATATCTTTAATTTTCATTTCTGGTTGTTCCATAATGATTTTGAATAATTTTGTACTAGTTCCAATTGCTTTAGTGTGGTTTTGATTGTCGGCCACATTGTCAACGTTCGAGAAACATCGGTTGGCCTTCTTTGATATATTCTGGAAGTTTCTCTAATGAATTTTTAAGCAAGTAGCAGAGGTGAGCAGTTAATTGGTTGGAGTTGGCATTTAGTTACAGTTTCGAGTATTCAGTCACAGTCAAAATGTATTTGTGATTTAGTATCTTTGGACGAATCTAATGTCTTATCTATGTGTACTGTCAGAATGAAGTTTCCGAAGAAATAAAAGTGCTTTGAAAGTGATTTGTCGGTGTTGTTAATTCGTAGAACTATTTAATACACTTAAAGCAGTAGTCAGTAACCTTCAGTTGAAGGTAAATCCACCTGACGAACAATGACAGTATGTGGCGAGACAGTAATATGTCAGCATAATGTGCAGAAAAGTTAGTCATAGCGGACTTTACACCATTAGGTTTACATGTTTTTTATTTATCTGGGATTGGAGTAAAGAATTTCAATAGTTTAAGTAAATCAAAGAAGAATTTTTAATGAGATTAATTGTTACATAAGTTTTAGGTTTCGGAGAGCATTGTCGGGTGCAGTTGTGTACTGTAAAGGACAGTTCGGTGATTGTTGCAAGAAGTACGAGTATGGTGACAGCTGGTGAACGTTTAGTCATTGTACTGTGGCACCTTTTAGAATGGTAGCAAGTCTGCACTGCTTTTGAGTAAAAAATTGTGAAGGAAGTGTTTTGAGGAACATTTCCAAGTAATTCAGACTAAAGTTTCTACAAGAACTGAGGATGCGTCAGAATTAGCTTGTTCAAGTAATGATTATTAGCATGGTGTTGACCAGGATGAGTATCTGTAATCATCAGAAATGAAGTCTACAGCCAGAATTGCTTATTTAAATGTTGGTGGTAATGCGAACTTGTATGTAGTCAGTTAATAAAACCAAGAGTGAACTTTAATGTGATATGTGTTATTATTCATAGTATTACAGCATTTGCCTGGAATGATTTCAGCCAATCATGGAAATGCATAATCTGGATCACCAGATGAAGATTCGAACTGGTGTGCTTCCAAATGCGAGGCCATAGCGTTACCACTGAACTACTTCTACCTAAGGTTTTTATTATAAAAAGTTTTGACGGAAACAAAATGTTCTGATTAGCAAATAAACAAATAGAAAGTAACCATCAATTTCTACAGGTGATGGCAGAATACTGCAGAAACATAAAAAGTGGATTAATTTTGAAATTTCAGGTTGAAACTATCAGCAATACAAGTGTCATTACAAAAGTTTTCAGATGCAGCCATCATTCTGCAGCCAGCATATTTTTTTTTTTTTTAATTCACCATAATTGAACAAAAACATTACTGCCATTCTCTTTTCGGTACTGTATTCTGTTGACACAGGAAAGATCCATACTGCACAATGACATTTAGCCTCCAGGCTGAAATGGTAAATCTAGGTTTAATCACCAATGAAAATGTCAAAATCTTGTATTGAATCTCCTCCCTCAAACATATTTAGTGTTTCTTCACAACACTGAACATGTGTTTGTTCCAGTGCATCTGTCAGTCTTTAGGGCACTGAACAGTATAAAACATTCCTGAAGCAAAAAAATCATTAAGAGTCTTGACACTGCTTGTGATCCTATCTGTAAAGGTGTCCCAATTTACATAAAAGTGGTGACTGGTTTGGCTGAACAATTTTTTTTTTTTTTTTTTTTTTTTTTTTTTTTTTTTTTTTTTTTCAACATCAATGTTTTCCTTTGGTCTTTTCTGTGGAAGGACAACATCTCCTCTTTTCATCTTGTCATGCTATCTGGACTCCTTTAAACTCCTTGAAGCATGGGAAAACTGTGGCATAGGAAGGTGTTAGGTCTGCAAAACACCACTGCAAATGCACAAGATTATAAACTTCATTTAAACCACTTCTGCTATCAATTTAATTAGAATAGATGAGGTTACCTAATTATGCATTGTATTTACAAAAGGCATCGAACTTTAACATGAGCCCTTACTGAACATGAAGAGCACAGAATGGGAGACAGTTTCTACTGCTAACAAAGTTTTCCAACTTAATGTTTCAAAATTGCTCCTTTTTTAAGTTTTATCTACAACAGCAGTTCTTCTCTTTCTTTATCTGATAGTCAGAATATTCTGTTTTCTGCAGTAGTCTGTACACTCTCATGCATGCATGTTTCAGTCAATTTCGGAGTGGAGTCTCTGACTACATGTTCTGAAAGTGAGCCCTTCAAGCATCCTGGAATCAGATATCACTGTCCTTATTTCTTTCTTTGTATTTCTTCATGTTTCCAGATGCTATATGATTTTTCCTGGCCATTATCAATCTTATTACATAAAAAGCCAGTTGTGCATGCTGCACGACAACAGAATTTTCACTGTTCCCTTTTTAACAAAATATATTGTAGTCTATCCATAACAGTTGATCAGTCTTATCTACGCAAATATGGCCATAGTTACCACATATTTCATAAAGGGCAAACTATTTTTCACTTTGGGCAGCTCGTTGAGATAAGGTGTGCATAATAAATTGTTTGTACCTCATCCCATCTAAAAACTTTCTAACCCTGGCAGTAATGAGCTGAATATACGGAAAAAAGGTCGATTTTTTTATTTGGGGTGACATTTAATGTCCTGTTTGTGGCTTTATTGATGGATTACAATAATTCAAATCAGACAATGGCTACAGTTTTCCAAGGTAACATATTAAAGAAAACTGAAGTAAGAAATTAATCCACACAGTAAACTGTTGTATGATGTATTGACTTGATATGTATGGTCAGAATAATTGCTGCTAGCTCAAATCTGATTGCCTAAACAAATTACAAAATTTTGGATTTAAGAAAATGTGGCAAACAGCTTCCAGCTATCTTGAGATTCCAAAAATATGCAATAAATAATTATATTGTGCAAAAATCAGTAAAAAAAAAAAAAATCAATAAATGTTACTGAAATAACAGGGAGAAATCAAAACTAAGGAATTTTTTGTTTTAAACCTTCATCAACAGAACAATACACTCTGTCATCTGCGCATAATAAGTGATGGTTTTCTCTGATAAGTTATTTATATTTGCTAATTAACATCACCTTATTTATATTTTCTAATGAGCATCAACTGTTTCTATGCTGAATAGAAATTTCATGCCATTATTTTCTAAGTGTATTAGGGTACTATAAACAGCATGCATAATAGCCTGTTCACAGTACCATTATGAAGATGGCTAACCAACTTGAGACTTTCACCAAGGAAAAACAGTGTTCTCTTAATCCATTTTTGCATAGAGAGGGCATCAAACCTGTCGATGAATGTCATTCACACAGCAAGTTTATGAATGGAGTAGGAAGGTTTCAAATGGCATTACTTCAGAGAAAGACCTTCCTCATCCAAGTCAGGCACGTTGAGTTGAGATTCAACACAACACTACAGCAGTTGAAACCAAATTGAGGGAAAACTGCTGAGTAACATTGAATTAAAATTCAGCAAGTTTGGACAACAATCAAGTTTAAGCACACCACAGTACAAAGAACTTCTGTGCCACTTTGAATATGAAGAATCATTAATGGTGACAAAACCTGCAATTACGAGGGTGGTTTGAAAATTTCTCGGAATGTATTAAAATTAAGTATCTTACCTCGGTGGAACTGCTATTATTTTTCAACATAGTCTCCCTGTAGACTAATGCATTTGGTCCAGCGATGTTCCAATGACTTGATCCCATCTCGAAAATGAGATTCCTCCTGGCCTGCAAAATACCTCTCCAATTCAGCTGTCAGTTCTTCCCTTGTAGAAAATCTCCGTCCACTGAGGAAATTTTTCAGTTTGGGGATTAGATGAAAGTCTGATGGTGCCAAATCAGGTGAATAAGGTGGATGTGGCAACAATTCGTACCTCAGTTCATGAAGTTTTGCCATGGCAATAACATTTTTGCTCGGCGGAGCGTTGTCCTGATGAAAGATGACGTTTTTCCTTGCCAAAGCAGGCCTTGTTTCTCGTATCTTTTCCCGTAATTGGTCTAGGAGGTTTGCATAGTATTGCCCCATGATTGTTTGGCCAGTAGGAAGATAATCTATCAGCAGAATGCCTTTTGCATCCCAGAAAACTGAGGCCATGACCTTTCCGGCCGAACGCATTGTCTTTGCTTTCTTTGGTGGTGGTGAATCAGCATGTTTCCACTGCTTTGACTGCTGTTTTGTCTCTGGGAGTCTGGGGTATAGTAGTGGACCCAAGTTTCATCTGTAGTCACAAACCGGCGCAAAAAATCTTGTTGGTTGCTCTGAAAACGGGCCAGACTTTGTTCGGACATTTCCAATCTGGTGCGTTTATCGTCCAATGTCAAGAGCCGCGGCACCCATCTTGCGGATAATTTTTTCATACCTAATTCTTCGGTTAAAATATAATATACCCTTTCAGAAGACATCCCTACAGCTTCAGCAATCTCCCGCACTTTCAGTCAACGATCCTCCATGACCATTTTATGCAATTTTGCGATAAATTCTGGGGTCGTAGCACTTTTTGGCCGTCCACTACGTGGATCATAATCCAAGTTCTCCCGATCAAATTTAAACTCGCTGGTCCACTTCGCAACAGTTGAAAATAAGGAGCAGAGTTCCCTAGTGTGTTCTGAAAGTCGGCATGAATTTCCTTTGCTTTCATACCTTTCTTTACAAAGTATTTAATCACTGCTCGAATCTCAGTTTTTTCCATTGTCACAAATCACTACGCGGGAACAAAAACAAAGAGTCGTCACTACCACACTCCTGCAGCTAGAGCACTGACGCGCCACGTGTTCACTTACAAAGGATGTGTGATTATTGCGCGGGAACCTCGTTGCTCTAGCACTGACATCTAGCGGTGATTCCGAGAACTTTTCAAACCGCCCTCGTATATCATCCAGACTCAAATAAAGTGAGTAAGGAATGGCAACTTTCCTTGTCTCCAGAACAGATTAAATTTTAAATATACCCATCAGCTGAGAGGGATATGCTGACTCTCTTTTGAAATTAAAAAGACATTATTTTTTAGTACTACACCCTAAGAGTGACCACTAATATCCAGCATATCATACGAAGAACTCCTAAAAAAAACTGCATCTTCAACCAGCAATCAAATCAACACTGACTGCCGTCAACAGTTGTCATTTTTCAGCATGACAATGCAAGTATCATATGGTCAATATAACAGCCGAGTCCATCACAGACCTGTATTTTGAACATCATCTTCGTCTGGCATCCTTACTGTACCTTGATCAAAGTTATTTCCATACGTTTGGATCACTCGAACAACCATAGGATAGAAAGACATTCCATTCTGATAAAAAGATTGCAAGCAGTGGTTGTTTGGACTACCAGAAGAGTCTTTTACAGAAGGAATTCATGCACTTTGAATGTGCGGGAGGACCTGCATAAAGTGCGGCATAGATTACATTGAAAATGATGCAGCTCTGTAACACTTGTGCATAGTTAATAACATTGATGAAATAATAACTAGTGTTGTTAATGAAAATAAATATCTGTGTTAACTAGGTAGTCTGTATTTCACAAAGCACCATTTGTTAATTTAGGAACATACCTTATACCCTAGATGATATTGGCTAGCAGACTGTTTTTGTACATTAGGAATTAGAAAGAATGGTATATCAATATATGCACTGTAAAGTACCATTATGAGAGCAAACAGTTTTCTATTAGCAATTATTTACACAGTTCACATAAGAAAATGTATAGAACATCAAACAACACCCATAATTTGAAATGATAGAAAAACAGCGTCTTCAAAGGAGAATTCAATATAAAGATTGTTTCAGTCTGTAGTAAAATAAATTGCTTAGTTTTCCTGTAACCTATAAAATAGGATCATACACAAAAAAATAGGTATACTCCTATAGAACAATAAAAAGATACATACCGAAAATCGATTTCAGCCCACAATTATAAAACCACGAATCTATCTGAGGAACAAATTTGTACAAGAAGTTTAACCAATTAGGCTTCTATCGTCTTTACCACCTGACAAACATGATTTTTAGGTGGAAAAAAAGGATCCAAAAGAAAAGAGGTCTTATATTTTTCTTTAGAAAACTTAGTCACCTCAGCTGTAAATGGCTACAGTGAAAGAAAGAAACTGTTATACTGATGAAAATATAATTTCAACAAAAAGAAAGAACAAAAAGGAAGAATAAATATGCAGTTATGTATAGGATGTTAGAAAGTGGTCAATGCTGACAATTACTACGTCCAACCAAAGACAAGTTCACTAATAAACTAAAAGTGAAAATTTATTATGCTATAGAAACAAAAATAAATGCTTACCTTGATAAAGACAAAGTCTAACTGAAGACTGTTGCATAAAGCATCTTCTTAATATGTTGAGCAGTTCTATACAAGTGGCTTCATTTCCCAAACTATTAATATCACCATGGACATCTATCTGAGGAACAAATTTGTAAAAGTAAGTTTAACCAATTAAGCTTCTATCTTCTTTACCATTTGACAAACAAGCTTTTTAGGGCAAAAAAAAAAAAATGAAGGACCCAAAAGAAAAGCAAAAGAGGCCTTATAAGAGAATTAACGAATGAATCCACAAATTACCTTTCTTAACTTCAAAATAAATTAAAATAAGTTTTAATAACTAAAAATAAATCACAACAGTTGATCCTTGATTACTCAATTCTTATTTTTCATAATACAGAAAATAAACCTCAGTAGCACATGGCCACAATGAAAGCAAAACAAAAAAAAAAATCAAAAACTGTTATGTGTAAAAGTATTATTCTAGGATGGAAGAATAAATTTTCTACCAGTAAAATGAACCGAAAATCTGTTAACATATTATCACATTGCTGAGGTGGTATTCACAATATTATGCTTTTAAAATATATACATACTAGAAACTTGGCTTCTGAATGGAATATATGCTAGGAGGAGGTTAACAGAGAATAGATGCTGGATGGATTTGTTTTCCTGATAAACCTGGTCCATGAATTTACTGGGCAAGATGACTGATATGTGAAAAGAAAATGGTGACTGCGGAAACACAGAGTCTATAGCATAAAGAAATACAGAAAAATACAGCAAAGTAAAACACGTAAGAGGTTAGGATAAAAATTACGTTATAAAAGACTGTAACAGACTTCATAAACTATAACTTTCAGTTATTTTCAAAGAATACAAATTGTGTTTGTTTATATTTTATGTCTCAACTTCTGTTAATTTTTATGGTAAATAGTTACATTTCAGTAAGTAGTAGCATCAGGGAATTAAAATTTTTTAACCCACTAAAGTATTGAAATCAAGTATCTGTACCTTGAGGTATCAAAAGAAAAGTATGGATGCAATATTTTTAAATCAATCATTGGGATTAACATTTTCTTTTAGATAAGGGTATTTAAGGTTGTTAGTGGTTAAAGGCATGTACTTGCATTTTAATTTCCATTTTAACTCTTTTTCTTTAATTTTTGTAGCTGAATTGGCCAGTATATTTTCATGATTATGGAATTTGCAGCAATAAATAACATTCCTTTTTATAGTCTTATAAATTAAAACAAGGTTAAACATAATCAGAATCAATTTTTATTTTAGTTTGAGTCAACTTAGACTTAGGTCTAAGAAGTAACAATGAAAGGAGCTCAACCGAGGATGAATGGAATTCACTGAAGAGAGAAATAATGAAACTTTTGTTTTTTTGTAACTGCTTAACCTTTTCTATAACAACTAGGTCTTTAGAGACGGGAAACGATGGGGGCAAGGAATGGGAAGGAATTCGGCCATGGCCTTTTGAAGGAAGCATCCCGGCATTCACCTGGAGTGATTTTGGGAAACCATGGAAAACCCAAATCTGGATGCCCGGATGGGGATTCGAACCGCCGTCCTCCTGAATGCGAGGCCAGAACGCTAGCCGTTACACCACCACGCTCGGTATCAGGCTTTAGGGAACAAGCCACATGGAAACCTTGAATCGCAGAGGAAATTCTGGTGCTGATGGATCAGAGGAGAAGACAGAAAGATGCAAGAAGAGAGCAATACAGGCAATTTAGAAATCAAATAAATAGGAAATGCAAAATAGCAAAAGAAAAATGGCTACAAGAGAAGTGTGAAGAAGTAGAAAAGTAAATGGTCGTAGGAAAAGTAGATGTTGCATATAGAGAGATCAAACAGAAGTTTGGAGAAATGAAGAAAAGGAGTATGAACATTAAAGATGCCGATGGGAAACCTCTTTTAAGCTCAGACGATAGAGCTAACCGATGGAAGGAATACATCGAGAAACTGTATGTTAGGGATGACTTGAATAACAGCGTAATGGAACAGGAAGACGATGTCAACATTGATGACTTAGATCCTGTTTTGAGGACAGAATTTGATAGAGCTCTGAATGACTTGAAAGCAAATAAGACAGTTGGAATTGATGAGATCCCTGCAGAAATTCTTAAATCCCTAGAAGTAGGAATCAAAAGATTATTCAAACTGATATCAAAAAGTTATGAAAAAAGAGAAATTCCAACTGATTTTAATAAAAAAAATATGATCTTCACACTTCCGAAGAAAGCACAAGTCGACAAACGTGAGAATTTTCACACCATAAATCTAACATCACATGCTTCAAAATTACTGACCAGAATAATAGACAGAAGAAGAGATGGTAGGTGAAGATCAGTTTTGGTTTAGAAAAAACTGCGGTACAAGGGAAGCAATTCTGGCTTTAAGATTAATACTTGAAGGGCGGATCAAGAAAAACAAAGATACTTTTATGACATTTGTTGCTTTAGATAATGTTAGGTGGGACAAGTTGTTCAAAATTTTAAAGAAGCCAGATGTAAAATATCGAGACAGAAGAATACGAGGGTCGTTTGAAAAGTCTGTGCAAAAAATAAAAACTACTTACGTGTTTGGGGTAAACCTTTTTTATTTTTCGACATAGTCTCCTTTTAGGCTTATACACTTCGTCCAACGATGTTCTAATTAGTTGATCCCTTCCAAATAATAGGATTTGTCCAAGTCTGCAAAATATCCATTAGTGTGTGCAATCACCTCCTCGTTTGAATAAAATCTTTGTCCCACCAGCCATTTCTTCAAATTGTGGAAAAATAGTAGTCCGAGGGAGGCAAGTCTGGAGAATAGGGGGGATGTGAAACTTGTTGGAATCCTATTTCCATTAATTTTGCAACCACAACTGCTGAGGCATGTGCTGGTGCATTGTCGTGATGGAAAAGGACTTTCTTGTGGGCCAATTGCGGGCGGTTTTCTTGCAGCTCGGTTTTCAAATGATCCAATAATGATGAATAATATGCACCTATAATAGTTTTACCCTTTTCCAGATAGTTGATGAGGATTATCCCTTGAGAATCCCAAAAGACAGTTGCCTTAACCTTTCCGGCCGAACAAACGATCTTCGCCTTTTTTTGGTGCAGATTCTTCCTTGGTAACCCATTGTTTAGATTGTTGTGTGGTCTCAGGAACATAGTAATGTATCCATTTTTCATCCACAGTGACGAAACGACGCTTAAAGTCCTCCGGATTCTTCTGGAACTGCTGCAAACCATTCTTACACTACTTCACACGATTCCGTTTTTGGTCAAGCATCAGCAATCGCTGCACCCATCTTGCAGATAGCTTTCTCATGTCCAAATGTTTATGCAAAATATATGTACCCGTTCAGTCAAGAGACCCACAGCACTAGCAATCTCACGCACCTTAACTCTTCTGTCATTCATCACCATATCATGGATTTGATCAATGATTTCTGGAGTCAAAACCTCCACAGGCCGTCCAGAACATTCAGCGTCACTTGTGCCCATACAGCCAGTCCGAAAATTTTGAAACCACTTATAAACTGTTCTAATCGTAGGTGCAGAGTCACCATAATGTTTATCAAGCTTCTCTTTAGTCTCCTGAGGTGTTTTGCCTTTCATAAAGTAATGTTTAATCACCGTACGAAATTCTTTTTTGTCCATTTCTTGTAAATCACTCAACTTCCTTGATTCACACAAATGCCAAACACAAAGAAATAGACCAATATGGCTGAAACGTGGTGTGCATTCATTCAACATATGCTACTAACTAAACATGACCTCGATACGTGCCGGTGGTGCCATCTCTCGGACTTTTCAAACGCCCCTCGTAGTTTATAAACTATATAAGAAACAAGTGGCTATAATAAAAGTAAAGAATCATGACAGACATGCATCAGGTAAAAAGAGTGTGAGATAAGGTTGTAGTCTATCCACGTTAATATTCAACTTGTATGTAGAGGAAGCACTAAAGGAAGTAAAAGAAAAATTTTCTTGTGGTATAAATGTTCAAGGAAAAAAATCAGTATGCTACGATTTACTGATGCCACTGTCTTGTTAGCAGAACAGGTTGAGAATATTGAGACATTACTGAATGACATGAAAAAAATTCAGAAGGAAAATTTTGGGCTTAATATAAATCAAAGCAAGGCAAAAGTGATGAAATGTAGCAGAAATGATACCAACACAGTAGATTAAATAGGAAAAGTAAGCGAATTCTGCTACTTTGGAAGCAAAATTACAACCGATGGCCGAAGCAGGAATGATGTTACAAAGCAGAATAGCGCTAGCAAAAAGAGCCTTCATGAAAAAGAGATATCTTTTAGCTTCAAATATTGATCTAGGACTTAGAAATAACTTTTTAAAAATGTATGGAGCACATCACATTATTTTAGCGAAGCCTGGACTGTAGGAATACCAGAAAGAAAGATAATTGAAGCATTTGAAATGTGGAGCTACAGAAGAATGCTGGTAGTTAAGTGGCCAGACAAAGTACGAGTTTTGGAAATGATAGGTGAGGAAAGAAGTTTGTGGGAAAAGCTTGCAGAAAGAAGAGACATACTGGTAAGGCATATTGGTATATTTGTTAGTGAAGGGAACAGTTGAAGGTAAGAACAGTAAAGGAAGACAGATTAGAATATATGAAACATGTAAATTGAGGACGTGGGTATGTAGAGATGAAGTTAGCACAAGATAGGGAGGGACGGAGGATTAAATCAAACCAGTCAAAAAGAATGACGGCAAAAAAAAAAAAAAAAAATCAAATAAACACCAAATTTAATGGCTCATTAAACTGTGGAACTAAATAGCTAAAATATATACTTATCTCACACTTCACACTTTTCCCCTGTACAGTCACCTAAAAATTGTTTTGATGATAATCTTTTTCTTGTATTTACCAATATACTGTCTTCCTTCAAAAATAAATGGCCGGCTGGGACTGACATTGCTGTATCTGTTAGATATTCAGGGGCTAACATCTAGAAATGAGGGAATACTACTTTCATATCTTCCCATTGATAAATAAACACTTATTTCATCCTTTTTGTTGGCCAAGGTAGACTCTATAGGGAAGCCTGATGTTCAACTTTTGTTTTTAAGTTTTTTATGTCTGGTGGTGGCTCCAAAAATCATACACTAATATTGTGATAACAGAAGAATCACTATCCAAATCACTGGAGCAGGTGACATTAGTGTTTACTGCTGCTAAACTCCTTAAAGTAGATATTGCATTGGCTCAAGCTGTGGCATCATGGAATATTTTTTTTTGAATCTAGGATCTAGCAAGCAGGACACTAAATGATTATCGTCAATATGGACATATCCATTTTTAATGCACACACTCCAAATCAACCAACCAACAACACTAATAACCAATGATAAAGCAACCTAAGCCCTAAGTATTTGATTAGTGAGTTCAAGACTCCTTCCTTCGTGTTTAAAATAAAAAATACAGAAAAGTCGAAACTAATTGCTCATAACATTCTGAGGTTTTAAAAACAATATTGTTAGCATATTAAAAAAAATCTCGACTCTTGTCTCTAGATATACCTATTCTTGTCTTTGTGTGACTTTGTAGTACTACCACTAATTTTTCCACTGTAATTTTGGTATTGATACCTGCCATAAAGTAATAATATTAGTAAAAGTATCGTACAAAAAGTACTGAATACAAAAATATCAGTATCGAAAGAAAAGTATCCTACACCAAGAATTATTTTTGTACTTTTTTGTGTCCCTTTGTATAACAAGGGCCTAGTTTGAAATCTGAGGCCCTCCAACCAGCCATCTTGAATGTGATTTTTAAGAGGTTGTCCACAATCCCCTAAGCAAACGCTGGGACCATCTCCAATCTCCGCCTCTTATCATACACTTTTATCAAACCAAACTCATAATGAACTCAGGCTACATGTTTCACAAACAGATTGCAAGATAACCAGCTCCCAACAAAACTACAACAGGCATAGCATGCCGGTAGTAATGAAACTTTTCTTTATAATACATACAGCCTCTGAAAAACCAGCAAAAATACAAATGTTAAAACGATAATTTTAATGAGAAGTCCTGTAGTCACAACAATAGGAGATGGATCAAACAAATCTTGCCTCTAAACATTTATTCTGAACATTGCTATAGCTCATATGTCTATGGCAGCTACATACTAACATTTTTACTTTTTTGCAATATAATCTCCACGGGTTCGCTGCTAGATTGTGTGTGCGAAAGACAAGCTTTTGGCGATGAACTCTGCTGCCCTCTTCAGGCCTGGTCTCATGCTGTGACGACCAGAGCTGCACTGCCAGTCTGGTGCCAACACTTCTTTTAAACGGTAGGACCCCTCCCCTCCCCGCCACCATGCACCAAAGTTCCCACTTGCCGCAGCTCCGCATTGCGCCTGTAACGCCAGGTGGCCAACCACCACTTACCATAGAGGTATAGTCCTTCAATGCCGAGACACAGAAAAGAAAAATACAAATGTACACACAAAGAGCAAAAATTTTCAGGCTTATAACCTTTCTTCAACAATCCGTTGGCTGCCTGATGGACCATCAGGCAGCGACCTCATTCTATTGCTGAAGGACTGTAAGCCTGAAAATTTCATGCCCTTTGTGTTTTTTTTCCACATCTCGACGTCCTCTATGGTAAGTTTTGGTTTTTCTACTGTCCCAATATTTAATGTATTCACTTTTTAGTGCCTTTGTTTCCTAACAATCTAGCTATCATCTTATGTGGAAAGCAAAGATAAATTATACCCAACACTCACCAGGGTTAAGGGAAGGAGGACAGCAGCTACACGCCCTCTTCCTTTCAACTGTGGTGAGTGCTGGGTTTAATTTATCTTTCCTTACCACATAAATATCGCGCCGCAGCAGTTCTTTCACTCACTTATTACTGATATATATCATCTTAGTTACAAGTCATGGGGTAAACTTCAGCATGTGCACACTTCCCGGCTGGTTCCCTATCACATGAATAAGGTGTAAAACCGAAATATTGTATATGTTTTTGTTTATTACATGTTTTTCACTTGTTACTGTCTTCAACATTGGTGAGTGATGAGTTATTTTCCCTATGCTTAGTTAGTTAATTTGGTTACTGCTAAGAGTAACACAAAAGCAGACAATTTCAGGGGTAAGTATCTCAATGAAAATAAATGTAACAATTATAAATTATTAAAATAAGAATATTTTGCAAAAAGATATAAGAGAAGAAAACATTATTTCAAATAATTCCTTGTAAATTTGTTAAGATTGAAAAGGGGGGGGGGGGAAAGCAATTTGTTTACTTTTTTTTATTCTAGTAGTTTGATTCAGAAAGAGAAATAGTTACCCCACACATAGAACACCAGCAAAACCTAAAATATTCACAGACACAAATGCATTAAAACGAATTTTGCTAAGGAGTGTCAGAATCAAATGGGTGATCACTGATCAACAATTAAACAACTAATTTGCAACCTAATTCTGGAGTTAAAAAAAATTAAGTGGAAGTTCGGTGTTTACTTGAGATAAGCATGTAGCCAGGCCTGCAGATTCCGTATCACTCTGACTACAAGAAGACTGACTAAGAGCAGCAAGATTTCTGACATCCATGTGTTTTAAAAACAGCAATAGTCCAGATACTGCCATTTTTCGAGTTTCAGTGTTCCTGCAAACATGAAATTGTGAATAATTATGGTATAAATAAAATATATTCATCAGTGACTATTGGAATACCAATAAAAATATTATGCAAAAATTTTAGAGTACAAAGGTAATTTTATGTATTTCACTCTGTAAATTCATGCCTACCTACTGTACATGCTCTTACGTAAAATTATAGTAAGGCTTGTCCTGAGTGATGAACTATCTCTCAGAAGAGGTAATATTGCTCGAATCACCTCGGTTGCAGTATTTTCTGGCAGAAGAATTATATTATCTAGCAATGGAAGAACAGATCTGATTGAATCCATCATTCCTAAACGAGCATCCTTACACAGTTTGTGTAAGCAGTCTGGAAAACAAGTCAAATTTATATCCTTGATTTAAAAAAATTTGAAAGTGGTAAAATCTTCACTATAAAAATATTGAAATATAAAACAAATATAGAAAACTTACCAATAAACTGCGTATTTTTATGATCAAAAATCTGTTGCAAAAGCTGTTGAACAACATTATTTGCCACATCAGGTTGTTTCTTCACAACTGCCACCAATATATATCTTCCTAGTGCCCAAATTTTTTCAGGTTTTTCTTCTACAGTTTTCAGTTTTGTTACATTTAATAAAATGAAACTCAGTTTCACAAGTCCACTAATAACACGATCACGTTCACGTAAGCTGTAATAGTGAACAAATAAGTTTAATTTACTAATTATGCATGAAAATATACATTGCATTTTTGTACAGCAGACAGTGCATTACTGCTTGTAAGCTATGAAAATCCAGTATCCAGTAATGCTTAACAGTGCTTAAAGACCAACCACAAAGGATAAACATGACAAACTGGACAGGGATCTGAATTTGAAACATTTACAGCAACTACGATGTTATACTGGACCACCTACTAGAGTCGTACAATAACATAAGTATATATACTTTGGAGAAAGCTTTCTAAGAACAGTAAGGCTTCCAGTATTTGATCAATAACTTTAAACACGAGTAAAATTATTCCACTGATTTCTGCAGCCAGTGCATTATGATATATGATGGAAAACTTTAAACCATGTCCCAGGGCTTTCAGTAACAAGTGAAAGTGCAATCTCAAGAGATAATATTTAATGTCAGTTTCTCTCTCATAATTTCTACTGTGGATAACAAAACAAAAATCTCAAGAGTTTCTTAATCTTGTTATAGCTGACTCAAAGTTTCATAGTGCTGTAGTTTGCTAAACATATTAACTGATTGATTTCTATTAGATTAGGTAGTGGTATGGGAAAAATGGAGCACAGCTCTGGAAAGGAGAGAAGGAACTCACGTCCTTCCTCAACCTCCAAGGTCGCTTACAAGGTCTCACATTCCATTTCCCTATAGCCTCCTAAAACATATAGGACATCCCTCCCCTTTTGACCAAGATACATAAAGACGCCCAATTCTGGACATCCCATAGCCATTGCCTATTGGTTTCCCATTGTCTATATTTCTGCAATCATTGACCAACAAATACAGCCTTTTGTCCAGGAGTTCCTTCAGCTGTCATAGAGCACCTGTCAACAGTTCCCACACTCATACCAGTAAATTACTTCTTGGTTGCCACAGATGTAACCTCTCTTTACACCAAAATTCCTCATTGCTAGTGTCTTGACAGTTACCCTCTACACATTCTCCCTAGCACTGCCTTCCTCACTTCATTGGCTCAGTTCATCCAAACCAAAAATTTCTTTACTTTCCAATCCCATGACTGCCATCAGATATGAAGCACTGTTATGGGCACATGCATGGAATCTTCCTATACCAACCTTTTGCTAGTAAGTTTGGAGGAATGTTTTCTTCAAAAGGTTTCCCTATGACCAACTGTGTGCTCCAGGTATATAGATATGATCTGGATGCATGATGCAAACCACCTCCTTGACTTTCTGAACTCTTCGAACAACATACAGGCCACAAACTTCACTTGCATAACAATATCACCTTCTTGGGTGTAGACTTCTCTGTACACTATGGCCACTTGCAAACCTCTGTCTGCATGACACCTACAACAATGTCTTTGCATTGATAACTGTCACCCACATCACGCAAAACACTCCATCCCCTAGCACCAAGCAATCCAAGGCAGATGTATTTGCTCCAACCAAGAATCATTTACCCGTTACTCCAACAATCTGACTGGGACACTTATATATCATAATTATCCTCCAGAATTGATACACAGATATCCTGACTCAAAAAACCTTCCTCCACACTGGCACACATAACCCAAACCCACCTGTAACCCTGTATTTCTCATCCAGATCTCTCCTAGCATTGAATCACTAATCAAGACTCTTCATTATGCCTATTACTTTCTCAGATCTTTTCCAGAAATGCATCTAATTCTCTCCACTATCCTTCCATGTAACCCTCAGCAGGCCACCTAAATTAAAAAATATACTTGGGCACAAATACCAACCTCGAATCACCTTTTCTCAGAACTTTTCGTTCAGTGCTTCAACTATTCATGGTGGGTTTTCCTGAAATACTTTACTCTATAGATAATCCCCAAGAAAAAGAAACACGTTGTTAGGTACAATAAACAGGAAGGCCATGCGATATCCCAAATTCGAGAGACGCATGATTTGGAAACAAAACATTATCAACATTCAAGATTACTCTTGATGTGTGATAGGCTGGGCGATCTTGTTGAAAATATGTCTTTGTTTACTTCACACAATTATGAAGAAAAAAAAGTTTTCAAACATGTCTGCATCTCTATGTGAAATCACAGTTCAATCTTCAAAAAATTAGGGCTCTGTGATCCCCGATGAACACATAGTGCACCACACAGTAACTTTTTTGGAATGGAGATAATGTTGATGCATTTATCTAGGATTCACATCACTTCAAAACCTAAAGTTCGGATTGTTGACATAACCCAACAAATGGAAATGAGCATTGTCACTAATCCATAATTGTCTTTGCGTTCATTAATTAAATTCAACCACCTTTGACTTTCAGAATCTGTATCTTTAAGAACCTGAACAATTTGGATCTTGTAAGGATAATGGTGTGGGTTGCTGGGTAAAATCGGTGTAAACGTTCTATTGGAAATCTCAGGTATAGTTCGATGGCAGCGATCAGTGATGTGGGCTTCCTTCAATTGCAACTTTTACATACTTTTCAGTTGTAAGTAATGTCTCTGGTTTCCCAGGATTCCTTTCCGTCAATGACTAAGTTTCTTCAAAGTTCTTAACCACTTTTTAACTGAACAGGCAAACGATAACAGTCAATTGTGATTAGTTTGAAAATGGGAGTGGAAAGTACAACATGCCTGCACACAAGACCAAACATTTTGATAAAATGCTTTGACAGTGCACATGTGATGCTGAGGAGACCAAAACTCCATTGCTAGTAAATGCGAAAGTATTAGGAACATGGCTGAACTGCATCCGCACCACTTTGTCAGCTGAGCACAATTCGCATGCTTTTCAAAATATTATTTAATCTGCTTCATTATGTATAAATAGACTTTATTTCAAATTTTTTATTTATTATTACTATTATTATTTTGTTACTATCATTTTTTAAAAATAAAAAAATATCCTTATTTACATGTCCCCTTTCTTATTTTGCTCAATTTCTTTCCAGAGATTAATATTTCCGATGAAAACATTGTTGCTTGCCCCAACACCTCCAATGGTCAATTCCATTCTACATGTGGTTATGTTGAGTATGAAAATATGATACAAAAATTAAATTGTTTAATTTAATTTAATTGCAATGGAGCACAGGCTCCGGTGGCAATTTCCCTACACACCCATCTTCCCCCTATCCTGCACCCACCTACATTTCCCCTCTACAAACTTTATCTTTAAATTCTTTCAAAGTTTTTGGTAAATTATTCATCATTTCTCTTGGTTACTCATTCCAATCCCTGACACCATTACCTAAAAAAGAGAATCTTCCCACACACTTGCGCCTGAAATCGAGTGCCAGCTTGTGGTCATGGTCATCTTTTCCCTTCCATGCACTACTTTTCATACCTATTGCAATATCTTTCCATGCCTCATCGCCAGTATATGCCCTGTACAGTCCCATGACCCTCCTCATCCTCCTCCTGTCTTGCAATGAATCCCATTTCAGCTCTTTTATCATATCCATCACTGATACCATTCTGCAATAATTTCCAGAAACAAATCTAGCAGCCCTTCTTTGCACCCTCTCCAACTCCTGTATTTGATACGTAAAACGAGGGTCCCATACTACACTACCATATTCGAGCAATGGTCCACCAAAGTTTTGTAACCCAATTCCTTTACTTCTCCCGTACATCCCCTCATCTCTCTCCAACAAGTGCAGAACTTTGAAAACTTTTCCTACCAGCTGTCCAATGTGTCCAGCCCAGTTAAGCTTGTTATCAAAAGTAATGCCAAGATATTTACATTTCAAGTCTTCAGCAAGCAATTCTTTCCCCACCTTATATTCATAATTAAACTTTTGTTTTTTACTTGTGTATCTAATAAGCTGATGCTTCTTTGCATTTATCTTCATCCTATGTTTACCAACCCAACTAGATATCCTGTCAAGATCACCCTGCAACTGTTTACAATCCTCTATTGTTTTGATTCTTTTATACAGCATTATGTCATCTGCAAACAATCTAATTTCAGATAGTAAACAATCAACACAATTATTCATTAGAATAATGAATAGCAATGGTCCCAATACGCTACCCTGTGGCACACCCATTTTTACTTCTACTTCTTTTGATACTACATTTCCTACCACAACTTTCTGTTTTCTACCTTTTAAAAATTCTTCTACCCAGCAAATCACTTTCTCATCCACTCCAATGGTTTTTACCTTATTTACTACCATTTTATAGCTTACTCTGTCAAACGCCTATGACAGATCTAGTGCTACACTATCAATTTGGCCTCCCTTGTCCATTTCATCTGAAATATCTTGCATATATCCCACCAACTGAGATTCGCATGAATATCCTTGCCTGAACCCATGTTGCCTGCTTGAAAATCACTTACGTTCCTCACATATATTTTTGATGTGGTTGCATATCAATCTTTCCATTTATTTACCTACCACTGATGTCAAACTGATTGGCCTGTAATTCTCAACTCTATTTCTCACCCCTCCTTTATGTATCGGTACTACTATTGCACTTTTCCAGTCCTGTGGTAAGCAGCAAGTATCCAGACTCAATTTAAATAATATTTCAAGATAAGGTACAATGTCACATCCGGCTATCTTTAAGATATCTGTAGTAATATTATCTTCACCAGCCCCCTTATGTTTTTTCAGCTTTCTTATTTCCTTCATGATTTCCTCAGGATGAACATCAAATTTTTTACTATCGTCATTTCTAATTGTGTTGTTAAGCTCGTTCCCCGAATTACACCCTCCTGTTTCTGATTCATTGTCCCTAATGCTTTCACTGACCAGTGACTTAAAATCTCTGCCTTTTTCAAATCGTCAGTAACTTCTTCTCCATCCTTATCTATAAGTGTCTTTACACCCTCCCTTCCCCTCAGTTTCCTGATATAGCCATAGAAATTTCTAGATTCATCAGTCAATGGTCCTCCTGCACTGACAATACTCTTCATAAACCCATTTTTAGCCACTTTCTTTGCTGTTATTAAGTCCTTGTATAGTTGTTTTCAATATTCCATGCTACCCTGCTGTCTCTTAACTCTGTTATGTTCTTTTCTTACCAACCTCTTTAACCTCCTCACTTCCCTATTATAGTATATAGGTTCTCTACTTCACTTTATTTTCTGCCTTGGAATAAATTTTTCTTCCCCCTTTCTTATTATCTCCTTGAACTCTTCCCACCTTGACTCTACTGTACTTGAGCCTTCCTTCCATTTGCTAAATTGTTCTCTGAAATATCTCTTCAAATTCGAAACCTGTTCCTTTTTATAATTGTACCTATTTGCCCCTACAATTTTGGCTGCTGGTTTACTGAATCCTCTAATATCCATCAGAACTGCTTCATGATCACTTATTCCTTCAGTTACTTGATACCTCAAAAGGTTTTCATCGGGCTTAATTAGAAATATATCCCCTAGTGTTTTGCTCAACCACTTGTGTATTAAGATATTTGCAAATCTTTGTACCCTTGTGTTATTTATCTTATTTCCTTCCCAGTTTACATCTGGTGAATTTAAATCCCCACCGATGATGATCATTCTATTCTCACCTCTGAAATCTGAGTATGAATTTAATTTCTCCCCAAGAGCCTCATCCTCTTCTGTCATTCTTCCACTGCAGTAAACAGCCAACACTCTGATATTTTCTTTTTTATTACCCCAGAAATCTACCCCAAGTCTTGATCTATGAACGCCAGTGAACTGTGGTAGTTATTGTTAACTAGTATGAAAACTCCCCCACCAATTGCTCCTCTATCTCTGCGGTACACTCTGTTACCACCAGGAAAAACCTCACTGTCTAGTACTTCTTCTTTTAACCAACTCTCTACCCCAATTATTACTTGTGGTTCGTGTATCTCTATTAAATGTGCAAATTCGATTACTTTGTTCATTAAACTTCTACAGTTTACCATTAACACCCTTACTACTGGCTTTACATTTTCAGAATTTATGGATAGATGTCATTGTTAATAAATAGTTTTGTTCTTAACATTTGAACAGAAAGTGCTGTGTCATGTGACTAAGTTTTCTGAGTGGGGGTTCATCAGATGTGGCAACCACAGAGATCTCTATTGGCATCACTATTTCTTTTCTTTACCTATATAAATAATGAGCTGTTTGCCCACGACTTTGTTCATGATTGTAAAGAATTTTGATTGATAGCTACTGACATGTAACCACCGTACTGCACGATGCGAGACTCGAGCTAATATCACACACAAAACATCGGTGATCTGTGCAGGGTATTTATTGGCTGCAAAGTGAAATATAGGGACACACGTGTCTTTGGTCAAAATATGAAACTGACTTCCGCTGACCAATTTCAACCACACCCAATCTCCCACACCCCCATAGCTACCAACATCACATCACATCACATCACAATTGGAGAGTTGAGATTAATACCACACACTATCACCAGTTGACTGCACTGGGTAGTTTTGGTAGTGGAGTGAAATATGGGGACACACGTCTATTTTTAATCTGATCCACCACTTTCAACCACCCTATCCACCACACCCCCACAGCTACCAACATGCAATCACCATAGTGCACGACGGAAGACTCCAGGCTACTATCACAAACAAACACACACAACGTGGTCTGCGCTTGGTAGATCTGTCTGCAATGTGAAATATAGGGACACACGTCTTTGGTAGAAACAGAGAAATGCCCTATGTCGACCACTTTCAACCACTATATCTACCACACCCCCATAGCTACTGACATATAACCACCATAGTGCACGAGGGGAGACTTGAGGCCATTACCACACACAAACACCAGTATGCACTATGTAGCTGAGGCAGCAAAGCAACATATATGGACACACGTCTTTGGTCGAAATATGAAAATATCCACATCGGCCACTGTCAACCACCGTATCTCCCACAATCCCACAACTACCGAAATTCGGCCAATGTTGTGCATAATCATTGACTCCATGTTATTACCACACACAAATAGCAGTGATCTGCGCTAGATAGTTTAGGCTGAAAAGTGATACCTACGGCCACATACATCTTTGGTTGAAATATGAAAGTGCCCCAGGTCGACCCCTTTCAACCACCATTTCTCCCACACCTCCATAGCTACCAACATCTAACCACCATAATGCACGATGGGAGACTCGATGTTACTACTACACACAAAGACCAGTGGTCTACGTTATATAGTTGTGGCAAAAAAGTGACAGATAGGGACATACATCTTTTTGGTTCAGATATGAAAATATCCTTGATCGGCTACTTTCAAACACCATATATTTCACACCCCCACAGCTACCGAAATTCGGCCAATGTTGTGCACGATTGGTGACTCTATGCTATTCTATGCTACCACCACACACAAACACCAATGGTCTGTGCTATGTAGTTGTGGCAGGAAAGAGAAGTATAGGGACACACAAGTCTTTGGTCGAAATGTGAAAATTCCCTGTATTGACCACTTTTAACCCCCTTATCTTCCATACCCCCACAGCTATTAGTTTTGTCCAACGTTGTGCACGATAGGAAACTTAAGTCTACTACCACAAAAAAACACCAGTGATCTGAGCTAGGTAGTGGCAATTGAAATGTGAAATATAGGGAAACACATGTCTATTTATATATATAAATAAGAAAAGAAAGGGAAATTAACCCAACACATATCAAAGTGGATGGATGCGATGAGAGAACACTAATGCTGACAAACAACTACACAACTACACGTTACCTCGTTCGTTGTGCACACACGTTCCGAGCCTAATGGCCCGTTTTTCTATTTGTGAGCAAGGCAGATGCCGAAATATTGTGTAGTTGTTTGTCAGCATTAGTGTTCTCTCATCGCATCCGTCCACTTTGGTATGTGGTGGGTTAATTTCCCTTTCTTTTCTTATTTATATCGCCTAGAAGCCGCTTCCATTTTCCTTAGTTGCATCATATTTATATATATAAGATTTTACCCTGTGTTGCAATTGAAAATTCTAAATTTTTCCTTTTGTGGCTGGATCAAGGATAGCAAATGAAAATGCTCCAGATTTCTTTACTGAACATATTGCAAATTATGGCCTGAATTACATAAATAATTGGTATACAGCTAATTCCTTGCATTTAAGCTTTGATAAAACTAAATATAGGCAATTAAGTACATCATACAGATTGACACCAGACTATGTATAATCAGAGATACACAAAATAATTTAAAAAAAGCATTTAAATACAAAATGCAAATACTTTCTTGTTTTTCAATTTCAAATACGAAATTTAAATGGTTTGAAATGTTAGTATTTAAATACAAAATAGGTATTTTTAAAATACTTTTATTAAAATCAAATACTTTTTGTTTACTTATTGTGTATGTTATTTATTTCACTAAATTAATGGATTTTAAAACCACTACTTGTTCAGACAAGTCATCCTTCATGATTCTTTATTATAAAGTTCTACTTACATTTAGATTTTTTGTTTCTTTGCATGCGAAAAACTGAAAAACTAAGGCACATTTGGAGAAACGACTATACCACAGACATTTGTGCTGTGTACCCTCCAGCATATATGCAGGTGATCAGAATCTGTTCTTAAGCTACCTTATGGCTTCCAAGTTGGAATTCAGTTTAAAGCTAAATAGATTAAATACAGCAAATTCTAGTTAACTCTTTGGTATACTTAACATCTTAAAAAATGTTTTGTATAGTTAAAAAAAACTATTGTAATTCCAATTGTTGTAGATTCTTGCTAAAACATTTTTTAGACTTTTGTTCTGTCTAAAATATAATAGTTTGTTATTTTCATTAGCACTAAAGTATAAAAATAACAATAATCTGCTAGTAATACAAAAAATAAATAAATAATACTAAGTATCTGACTTACTGCTCAATAGTATCTATTCTAAAAAATTCGATTGTAAATGTATAATCATACGTACATCATATGATATATTTACTGATTATTTCAGTCTTAAATTAGTTTCTAATTTACTTATTTTTCAAGAATATTAAAATTAAAACTTGTTAGTAAAAATATCATAGTATTTTTATCTACTTATTAATGATAGTAACTTGACTGAGGAGTGGAGCTTTAATTTAATTTTATAAAAAAGTACACACTAAAAATTTTATTATTCTTCTTTATCAAATAAATTGTTACTGAAGAAGAGTAGCGATGAGCTTGGTTAATCCAGTGGCCTTTGTCAGACTGTAGACCTTGTCAAGTAATAGTTGGTGGTTAACAGTATCGTATGCTGCTGACAGGTCCACAAAGACCACGACCATGGCTTTACGGGTCTCAAATCCATCCTCTATAAATTGTGTTAGGTTCAGCAGTTGCCCAGTACAACTTTTGCCAGGACAAAAGCCAGCTTGTTGTGGGATAAGTTTTGGATCAACCACATACTGGATACGATTCAGAATTAATCGTTCAAATATTTTGTAGAGATGACACAAGAGCGCTATAGGTCTAAAATCTTTAGGATTGTTTCCTTCTTTTCAAGGTTTCAGCAGCACAATGACTCTCGTCTTCCGCCACACCTTCGGAATTTGATATGAGCTCATACATTTTCTGCTGTGAAAGGTTTGGCCGGCATTATACCGTTGCCGAGGGATCGCCCGATTGCTTCGTGTACGCTGATGACCTAGCTCTAGCCTCACAGAGCACAAAACTTGAAGTTGTAGAAAGAAATTTGTCCGCTGCTCTTGAAGGCCTATCAAGCTATTATAGGGAAAATCACTCAAGACCTAACCCTTCAAAAACTGAAGTGTGCGCCTTTCACCTAAAAAATAGGAAAGCTCAGCGCAAGTTAAAAGTAATGTGGTCAGGTATCGAACTGCAGACATGTAACACCCCAAAATATCTGGGAGTGACACTCGACAGAACCCTCACATATAAGAAGCACTGCATGAATTGCAAAATGAAGATCTCTACAAGAAACAACTTATTGCGCAAATTTGTTGGATCACAGTGGGGCAGTCAACCACAAACTATACGTACATCGGCAATGGCCCTTTGTTATTCTGTTGCAGAATATGCATGCCCAGTTTGGTACTCATCATCTCATACCAAACAGGTGGATGTAGCCCTCAATAACACCTGTAACCTAGTGACAGGTTGTTTAAAGCCTACCCCAGTTGATAGGCTTTACCAGCTATCGGGCATTGCACCACCCAGTATCCGACGAGAAGTGGCTGCGAACAAGGAGAGGACCAAAGTAGAACGAGAAAGCGCTCATCCACTGCACGGCTATATACCACCAGCCCGGAGACTCAAATCCAGGAAAAGCTTTCTCAGAACATCACGGGAACTAATTGGGTCACCTGAAAAGGCAAGAGTACAGTTATGGAAAATGAGGGTTCCCAACATCTCGGGACCACTGACAGTTGCAGAGCGCTTGCCACCTAGCCATGAAGAAGACTGGAACGTCTGGCGGTCCTTAAATCAATTGCGAACAGGAGTGGGCAGGTCCAAGGAAAACCTAATGAAATGGGGTTATACTGATACTACCAGTATTAAGTGCGAATGTGGTGAAGACCAAACTATGAATCATATGGTCGAGTGCCCATCCTGCAACAACAAAGACCTGTTTCAAGCAACACACAATGTGATCGAGGTTGCAAAGCACTGGGCTGAGTGTGTTTAAAGTTGTTGATTTGCACAATGTATTTAACTGCGTATTTTGATGTTTTTGATACGAGAATAATAATAATAATCAAATAAATGTAAGGTTGATTTAGAAGGTAACAGAAGTATTTGGGAAAATCATGATTTGAATGTGTGGTGCCTGTTGCAGGTAAGTAGTGAAAAGTGGTGGGTTGTAGTTGGTGTAAGAAGTGGTTCCATTGGGCATGAAGGGAAGAGAAAACTTAGGAAATGAATGAGGCTCTCGCATGGTTTTGTCCAATTTGTTTTAGGGGTGAAAGGATAAGAGATATGGATGAAACAATCAGGAAGTTGCATGAAAGGATCAGAGTTCTTGACATCCATCCTATGGAGGCTCAGCCTGTGGAGGCAAGGCCTCAGGAGGCTCCACTAGTGGAGGCTCTGCCTATAGTGTCTCAGCCTGTGGAGGCTCGGTCTGTGGAGGCTCAGGCTATAAAGCAGAAAGTAGAGATAGTGGGTGGGAGGCTGTTGAGAAGGATGGTTGGGTACTGATAACAGGTCATAGGAGAAATATGGACAGTAGGATAAAGAAGCTAGACAGTTCAGATTTTGTGAGGAAAAATAGGTTTGACCTGTACCAGAGTCAGGATGGGAAGAGCCTCACGTAGATGTAGGAGTAGATAAGGCCTGGAAGGCCTTTAGGAATAGGGGTGTGCAGGGAAAAGAATTGGAAGAAAAGGGTTCTGCTGCTAGGTAGTAGCCATAGGAGAGGTGTAGGCCCTATTCTGCAGGATCAGTTATGCTCAGGTTACCAAGTCGCAAGTTTTTTTCAAACCTAGTGCAACATTAGGTCAGTTAATAGAAAATATAGGTTCACTTTGTAGGAATTTCACCAAGGATGATAGAGTAGTGATAGTGGGAGGTGCGATGAATAGTATTGACATAAACGAGAGTTATAATATAGAGAGCAACCTGAGGAAGGTGATGAAAGAGGCACAGCATACCAGGGTTGAGCATGTGCAGGTCCTAAGTCACCATGACTAGCCACAGTCAAACTGTGCTGTGAGGCGAGTAAATGTGAAAATGGAGGTGCTACCTGGGAAAGGTATTAGTTCTGTCTTGGAGATGCTGCCTGTAAACACCATTGGTAGGAGCGGCTTTACTAGGCATGACCAATACCTAAATGGTAGAGGCAAGGGGTTTTTTTCCGAGTTGTTAGCTTAAGCTGTAAGGAAGCCTGTTTCTAGTGATGATGGGATAAGAACTGTCTCTTTTTTTTTTAGGTTAGGGTTTGCTGGTGAGGGGATGGAAATAGATGATCAAAGTGATACTGATTGTAGATCCACAATGGGAAAAATTACAAATGCTAAAGAAATCCACGAACCTGCTGAAACAATAACTGACTGGGGCAGGGGGAAGGAGGAAGTTGATGCTGAATATATCACAAAGCCAGTAATAAGGGTGTTACTGATGAACTGTAGGAGTATAATGGATAAAGTAATAGAATTTGCAAATTTAATATAGATACACGAACCACAAGTAATTATAGGTACAAAATCCTGGTTAAAAAAAAAGGTACTATACAATGAGGTTTTTTCCGACCGTTAAAGAGTATACTGCAGCAATAGAGGAGCAGTTGGTGGAGGAGTTTTCATACTGGTTAGCATAAAACTATTATAGTTCACTGGTGTTCATGGATCACGACCATGAGTTACTTGTGGTAAATTCTGGAGAGATAAAAAAGAAAAAAAATCAGGGTACTGGCTGCTTACCACAGTATAAGAATGACTGATGAAGATGTGGCTCTTGGGGAGAACTTAAATTCATACTCAGATTTCAGAGGTGAGAATAGAATGGTCATTATTGGAGTGGATTTAAATTTACCAGGTGTTAACTGGGTAGGAACTAAGATTAATAACACAATGGAACAGAGATTTGCAAATACCTTAATGAGGGAAGGGGGGTTTACAAAAGTTGTAGAGCATAACACTAGGGGACAAAACGTTCTGGGTGTCTTCCAAATAAAGCAGCATGATAACCTATGCGATATCAAGTATAAGTATAAGTAAGGAATAAGTATTCACAAAGTAGGTCTGATAAATATTAGAGGAATGAGTAAACCAGTAGCCAAAATTTGTGAGGGAAACAGGTACAATTATAAAAAGGCACAGACTTTGAACTTGAAGAAATATTTCAGGGAAAGTTTCAGCAAATGGAAGGACGGCACAAGTACAATAGAGTCATGGCAGAAAGAGTTTAAGGTGACAATTAGAAGAGGAGAAGAAATATTTATTCCTAAACAAAAAATAAAGAGAAGCAGAGAACTATATATTGTAATAGGGAGGTGAGGAGGTTAAAGTGGTCGGTAAGAAGAGAACATAACAGAGTTAAGAGACAGCAGGATAGTAGCGAATATTTGAAGCAAATAAACAAGGAATTAATAATAGCAAAGAAGATGGGTAAAGATGGGTTTACGAAGAGTATTATCAGCACACCAACTGATTCATCTAGAAATTTTTATAACTATGTTAGAAAACTGAGGGAAAGGGAAGGTGTTGAGGGAATTATAGATAAGAACAGAGAAGAAGTTACTAATGACTTGGAAAAGGCAGAGATTTTAAGTAACAGGTTTAGTGAGACCATTAGGGAAAATGAATCAAAAATGGGAGGGTATAAATCAGAAAACAAGCTTAACAACACAATTTGAAATTCATTCTAAGAATATCATGAAGGAACAAGGAAAGCTGGGGGGTGGGGGGGGGGGACATAAAGGGTGTAGATAATATTACCATATATGTCTTAAAGATAGCTGGTATAAATAAGAAAAGAAAGGGAAATTAACCCACCACATACCAAAGTGGACGGATGCGATGAGAGGGAACACTTATGCTGATAAACAACTATACTAACTACACTAACTATAATAAAGATAGCTGGATGTGACATTGTTCCATATCTTGAAATATTATTTAACCCTTTGACTGCTGTAGACGCGTTAACGCGCGTGGCTACTACTGCGCCCAGGTGCTCCAGACGTGTATACACGCGCCGCCTTGCCGCTCTGTCTGTGCTCCAGACGTGTATACACGCGCCGCCTCGCCGCCCTGTCTGTGCTCCAGACGTGTTAACACGCTAGCCTCTTAGCGGCCTGGCTATGAAGCCATATTTCCACCCAGGGTGGTTAGTTGTTTTTCTCATTCGGCCCTTGAGCATTGGCAGCTGCGATCTAATTTGTGTTGCTCTTTTCCTTTTAGTTTTCGCTGAGAAAATGGCATACAGTCATTATTTTTTTTAACTGCTTAACGTCTCTTAACAGCGAGGTCTTTAGAGATGGTAAAGAATGGGGGGCAAGGAATGGGAAGGAATTCGGCTATGGCCTTTTGAAGGAAGCATCCCGGCATTCACCTGGAGTGATTTGGGGAAACCATGGAAAACCCAAATCTGGATGCCTGGACGGAGATTCGAACCATCGTCCTCCCGAATACGCCGTCGTGTTTGTACAGCGGAAGAAATCTTGGAGATTCTTACTAGAAGCGACAGTGAATATAATCACTTTGATATGGATGACAGTGATAACCCTTCGACAGGATCTCGATGTAATTTTCCTAAGCTGTGTACATCAGCTAGTGGAAAATGACCATTTTTCAGAGTTTGAAGCTACAGATTGTGCGAGCGAAATGTGTGGAAAATGAGAATGCTTTAATGACGCGTTTGTCAGCATGTGCTTGTCGATTAAGCTGCAGGGCACAAGTGTGGATTACGTTAACATTCCAGCAGTATGTCATTTTTCCTGATATTTCTAACGGAATATCATATGATATCTATTGCTGATGAGACCAACAGATACGCGAGAATCAATTCACACTATTTTCACTATGAAGTGGTTTAAAAAGTTCTTTTTCCACATTCTCGAATACTGCATTTTAAATGCTCACGCTCTTCACCGAGTAGTAACCGGACGAAAAATGCCAGTTGCAGAGTTTCGTCTGTTGCATCCATAAATTTAAATTTCGTGAGGAATTTTTCAGGATTTCCTGCCCCCCCCCCCCCCCGCCCCCGTCTTGTAAGATCAGGTCCGTGAGACGCCACCCCCCCCCCCCACCTAGAAATCGCCCTCGCAGCTTTTTGAGACCTTTTTTCCAAATTTCATTCATATTGCAAATTCAAAGAAGAGCACGCCAATGCGTAAATGCGCTGTATGTTCGATACAGAAAGTGCGTCGAGAAACCAATGCAGAACATGTAATGTATCACTGTGTGATGTACCATTTTTCAAGGCTTATCACACAAAAAGAATTACTAACCATCGTTAACTGCAGAGTAATAATTATATTACATTTATACGCCTCTAAAACTAAACGAAATACGAAAAGAAAAATTAAAAATATATTAACCCGGGTCAAAAAGAAGGCTGGAAAATTTGTGCAGAATTTGTTAAAGGTATTCGGAAAGGTTCTCTCCAGATAAATTACTACGCTCACAAACTAAAAACATTTCAGTTGCTGTAATATCTATTTAGTATATGAAGTACCGGCATGTTTGATTATGCAGACATTCACTTTTAGAGGAGCTTTAAACTGAAAAACTTTAGATGTTATATTAACTGTATTTATTTTGTATCTGCGGTTTCAAATCGCAGAGCAACAGCAGAAGAACGCCACACACAACGCTCCACAAGGCTTATCACACAAAAAGAATTACTAACCATCGTTAACTGCAGAGTAATAATTATATTACATTTATACGCCTCTAAAACTAAACGAAATACGAAAAGAAAAATTAAAAATATATTAACCCGGGTCAAAAAGAAGGCTGGAAAATTTGTGCAGAATTTGTTAAAGGTATTCGGAAAGGTTCTCTCCAGATAAATTACTACGCTCACAAACTAAAAACATTTCAGTTGCTGTAATATCTATTTAGTATATGAAGTACCGGCATGTTTGATTACGCAGACATTCACTTTTAGAGGAGCTTTAAACTGAAAAACTTTAGATGTTATATTAACTGTATTTATTTTGTATCTGCGGTTTCAAATCGCAGAGCAACAGCAGAAGAACGCCACACACAACGCTCCAGACGTATTCAGTACACAGTGGTCGGGTCTAACGCGGCATTCCAGGGCAGTTAAACAGCTTAGGCGTAAACAAAGCCGCACTCAGCGAGGGCTCGGCCGGCCGAACCGTAGCAGTTAAAGGGTTAAATTGAGTCTAGATACTTTCTGCTTTCTAGGGGATTGTAAAAGTGAGTTAGTAGTACCGCTATATAAAGGAGGGGTGAGAAATAGAGTCGAAAATTATAGGCCAATAAGTTTTACATCAGTGGTAGGTAAATTAATGGGGAGATTGATATGCAACTACATCAGAAATATATGTGAGGAACGTAAGTGGTTTTCAAGTAGGAAAAATGGCTTTAGGCTAGAATATTCATGCAAATCTCAGTTAGTAGGTTATATGCAAGATATTTTGGATAAAATGGACAAGGGAGGCCAAATTGATGGTGTTGCACTAAGCCTTTCAAAGAACTTTGACAGAATGAGCCATAAAATAGTGGTAAATAAAGTAAAAACTATTGGAGTCGATGAGAAAGTGATATTTGCTGAGTAGAAAAGTTTGTAAAAGATAGAAAGCAAAAAGTTTGGGTAGGAGATGCAGTATCAAAAGAAGTGGAAGTAAAAATGGAAGTGCCACAGGGTAGGGTATTGGGACCATTTCCATTCATTATTTTAATGAATGATTGTGTTGATGGTTTACTGTTTGCAGATGACATAATGCTATATAAGAGGATTAAGAACAGCTACATGCTGATCTGGACATGATATCTAACTGGGTTGGTAAACACGGGATGAAGATAAGTGCAAAGACGGGAAAAGAATTGCTTGTTGAAGACGTGAAATGTAAATATCTTGGCATAACATTTGATAACAAGCTAAACTGGACAGGACACATTGGACGGGAAGTAGGAAAAGGTTTCAAAATCCTTCACTTGTTGGAGAGAGTGATGGGAGGATGTAAGAGAGAAGTAAAGGAACTGGGTTATGTAACTTTGGTCAGCCTATTGCTTGAATATGGTGGTGTAGTATGGGACCCACATTTTTGGTACCAAATACGGTAGTTGGAAGGGGTGCCATAGAACACAATCAGTAACCAATATGATAAAAGAGCTGGAATGGGATTCTTTGGAAGGCAGGAAGAGGATGAAGAGAGTCATGGGAGTGTACAAGGCGTATATTAATGAGGAGGTGTAGAAAGATATTGGTGTATGACTTAAAAATAATGCATGGAAGGAAAAAAAAATGACCATGACCACAAGCTGGCACTCAATTTCAGGAGCAAGGATGTGGGAAGGTTTTCTTTTGTAGGTAAGGGGGCAGGGATTGGAATAAGTTACCAAGAGAATTGATGAATAATTTACCAAAAATGGTGAAACAATTTAAAGTTGAAATTTGTAGAGGGCAAAAATAGGTGGGCACAGAAAAGGGGTAAATAGGGAAATTGCACTGGAGCATGCACTGCATCACAAGTAAATTAAATTTAACCAGAGTAAGGTACACCTATCCACTTTCTTAATTTTCTCAATTTGTGCAAAGTCTCTATCACAAGAGAGGTATGAGTGGCCAGATACAAGATACTTGCATTCAGTCTCATCGAAAACGTTGTTATATATAAGGTAAATTCACAAAACAGGAGCGTCATGTTTTTGTTCTGGCCCCACAATTGTGGCTGCACACCACAAGTTTTCTCTTAAGTCTTAGTCTCCTTGTAAAATCCTTCAATAAACATGAGGTTATTTCATTACTACCTCTTTCACTTAAACCCTCATGCCATATGAACATAAATCCCTTGTTGTTGTCTCCTACATGCACACCCAAATTGTAGCAGGACAACTGCTGAAGGTAGTACATTTGTGAGTGGACAAGAATAAGTAGCGAGAAGACGTGTTATAGGTCCACAGAAATAGTGTATTTGTCACTGTTTGAACGTTGAGATTGTTCATGGTCATATTTCATGACAGAGCGACATCATTCTGTGTTGTGATAATGCAACTCTAACGACTTATTTTGTTTTCATCCCTATTCATGGATTCATTAAATAATTTAGACTTTAACAAGTTGCAGTTACTACGGGTGTCCTTAGGGGACACTTGGAACTTCAACTTGAGGAAATGTTTTTTTACTGTTTCCCTACAGTATTATAGCGCAAGGATGAAATTCTGAGAAGTTACACCTCTTCTTTTCATTACCTTCTAAAAACTCTGTAGTATTCATGTTGAAGAAAATCTATGACCACTACTCACAACTACACATAACCATGCAACCATAACATCTAAACCAGTACTTGTAATGCTTGGCACGTAGCCCAGATTTCAATGCTCTAATCATTGGACATAACTCTTGCGCATTCTTGTGCAGGAAATTTGAACTACTGACAATGACTATTCTACACAGCCAACTTTATAGGGTATTGGCCTTGCCACTTAGCACACATTTTGATGAAAAACTATTTTATTTTTTATTTTTTGGCACTTAGGCCAGTTTTCATTTCAACTCTACAAATATGTTGTGCTTCCTAAATGACCAATCTTAGTTACCAATCACCCTCTGCCATATGGCTCTGCTCGTTCATGACTAAGGTTGCTTACTGATTTCATTTACCATTTTGTAATTTTATAGCATTATTCTCTCATACTTCTCAACATATGTATATATTATTAGTATATTTGTAACAATGGAAGGAAGGAACTGCCATGATGCAATATTTATATGGAAAGGATAGATAAAATACACCCAACACTCACCAAAGTTGAAGGGAGGAGTGCAGCAGCAACGCAAAACAATATACAAGCACAGAAAATACAATATTTCAGTTAAACCCTTTGTCAAGTTAAAAGAATTAAGGGGACTTGGACGTGAAAATTACTAAAAAAAAAAAACAATTTTTTTGCCTCTATCTGATAGAAAAATTTCTCCTGTTTCCAAAAATGTATGGTTTATCAACTTTTAAATTGTTAGTTTGGTCCTAAATGCTCTTTGAAGAAATGTCTGCACACTAGCCTAGCCTTCTTTCAGCTCACTGTTGCTGTCATTTTCTCAAAACTACATTTTTAGAACATTAGGTACATATATCTTCACAATGGTTTGAGCTATGTTTACCAAATTTCTACCAAGTGAAGAATGGGACAGTCTGTTTGTGTTACGCCTAATACATTGCAGATTTTGTTTGTTTTTGTCATCATGCATATAATTTTAGTGGTAATTTTGAAACAAAATAATTTGGTGGTTTGATAATTTTTTTTCTATTTCCACTGACGTATTCCGAACTACAAAAGAAGAGGCATAATGAGTTCCTAGGAATGTTGACTAAAGCCTGACACAGTTTGAACGCTAATAGACTGATAATGCACAAGTAAATGGTACCAGAATGGGAATGTGTGTTATAAAACAATCTACTTGATAAGATGTTCTAATTTTTAAACTATAACAGATAATTAAATAAATTTCTATATGCAAATTTAGTTAATGTAATTCAGTGTTGGTACAAAATCGCAACTTCCTCCGCATTACAGATCATGAGTAACGTGCCTTTAAACGAGGCGTAAAAACACAGTCTGTTCATGTCCAGGTCTCCTTAAGTGGCTGAGCTCACGCGGTCAACACAGCCACTCATAGAATGGAATTGACTGTCCGAGGTGGGGGGGGGGGGGGAGAGCAACGATAATATAACCGCAGGTATAAATCACAAGGAAGATTAAAATGGGAAATAATAATCATTGAAAAAATAATAAATAAATTTAAAAAATCGGAAAAGTTTGAAACAAGGTCTATAACTGTAGGATCGTAATTTTTCACGGCGTTGAATATTAATATATTTTTCTCGGGCAACCAGCCGTGTTAATATATCATATTTGCGGGACGTTTCGAAGGCGTCCATCTCTGCCTCCATTCTCAACCAAATGTCGGCAGCGTTAAAGATGACTTAGGTTTACGAACCCCTGGTGTATATTATATACCATGTGAATGTGGCCGCGGCTACATTGGACAGACGCAGCGATGCATTGTGCAGCGATGTGTAGAGCATGCCAGAAATGTTCGTCTAGGGCAAGAACAAAAATCTGCGGTGGCCGAACATAGTGTGCAAGAAGGTCACACTTTTGAATTTGAAAAAAAACAACCATTTTAGCCCGGGTCAAAGATTTTTGGGCCAGCGTTATTACAGAGGCTGTAGAAATAAGATCAACTGATTTATTAGTCAACAGGGACACTGGTTATCAACTCAGTGCGGCCTGGAACCCGGCGATTAAAATGCTGAAACAGTTCCGCGCCGGCAACGAGCAGAAGAGCGGATGACGTAATCGCGTTGTGTTGGTTTTTGTTTTCCACCGTTTCCGTAGCAGCGGCTGAATAAACAAACAGTTATACAGTGACATTTGGTTGAGAATGGAGGCAGAGATGGACGCCTTCGAAACGTCCCGCAAATATGATATATTAACACGGCTGGTTGCCCGAGAAAAATATATTAATATTCAACGCCGTGAAAAATTACGATCCTACATCACTAGCCTTTACGGGGAGGAGATGTTTCGTTCTGTAAAACAGTTAGAAATGCTACGTAATAAAAAGGCCAAGCTTTTGTGCAATCTGGCGTTTCTTCAAAGATGTCGTGATCATGATGTGGTGCCACAATTTGCCCGAATACGTCATCCAATTACTTCGGCCGCAGCAGTGAGAATTTTGCGTCGTGCAAGCCTTGCTTTGGTAAAGGAACGTATTCGTTTTACGAGACAAGCTTTGGACCGGATTGGCAAGACGCTGCTATCGTGTCATCTTTACCTTGCTAACGCATTATCTGTGGATGCCTGGGAGTGGGTAGATGGCAGTACTACAGCGTATAGTTTCAAGTTGCAACAACGTGTGTCGGCCAGACAATGTTCGAAATTTGAGCGGATTTCAACGAAATTTTCCACGAAGCCACATGTTTCAGCGCGAACTATTGTTAACCTATCAGACAGAGAACTTGATCCTGCTACATCATCTGTTTTATCGAAGGGCCTCAATTTTGCTCCGGTACCTAAATCTGTGCCTTATCGGGAGATTATCAGTGGTGTTGAAATTGCGGTTCGCACGCTACCTGCGGAAGAAGCGGAGGAGATAAGGCGTGAAACATGTCGGGTGCTTTGTAAGGGTAAATTGCCTAAATCAAACATCTCAAGTGAAGAGAGGCGTGCGCTTCGTGAGTTGAAGAAAGACGAAAATATTGTCATTCTTCCGGCAGACAAGGGTAACTGCACGGTGGTCTTAAGCAAGATGGACTATCATAGTAAAATTATGCAGCTTTTGGAAGACCAAGCATACAGGAAGATTAACCGTGACCCTACATCTAAGCTAACCAACTTGACTACGAAGCTGATCCGCTCCTTAGAACTACCAGAAGATGTGAAAAGACGACTCCAACCCCGTGCTCCTGTTCCTCCCAGGTTGTACGGTCTACCGAAAGTACATAAAGTAGGAGTACCTATGCGACCTATTGTAAGTACAATTGATAGCCCTACGTACTTTTTGGCTAAATACCTCAAAGATATTCTCAACCCATTCGTAGGGAAGGCTCATCGCAGTATTCGAAATTCCAGTGAGTTTGTGGAAATCTTAGACAACATGAAGTTAGATCCTGGTGATTTAATGGTGAGCTTCGATGTGGTCTCTCTTTTTACTCGTGTTCCCTTGGTCGACTCCTTAGATCTGTTAAGAAGGTATTTTGATCAAAAAATGATTGATATTTTCCACCATGTGTTGACAACCACTTATTTTAAGTTTGAAGGAGAATATTACGAACAAGTGGACGGTGTAGCAATGGGTTCACCGTTGTCTCCTGTCATTGCTGATTTCTTCATGGAATTTTTTGAAGAAGAGGCACTAAATCACGCACCACTCCAGCCGAAGTGTTTTTATAGGTATGTCGATGATAACTTTGTGATTTGGCCCCATGGCAGAAACAGTCTTGACCAATTCCTTGCGCATCTCAATTCAATCCATGAAAATATTCAGTTCACAATGGAATTGGAGGAGGAATAAACAAACAGTTATACAGTGACATTTGGTTGAGAATGGAGGCAGAGATGGACGCCTTCGAAACGTCCCGCAAATATGATATATTAACACGGCTGGTTGCCCGAGAAAAATATATTAATAAGGTCTATAACTATTATCTGTGAAGATGATGTAGCCAATATATAAAAAAAATATGAATCTATTGTGCTGGTCAGTGATGGGTGTACAGGGTGAGAATGGAAGATATTAATGGAAATTAAAGCCTGGGGGATGTCTCATCTGCAGGATGTGTTGATATGCCAACTCCCACCTGCAGAGTTCAGATTGGGAGGTAGTATCTGGAAATACTCTAATGGCCCCAACTGTGAAGCAGTTCTTAAGGTCGCAGGTGTTGTGAGTAATGGCATGGTGAGCAAAAGGGAGGACTAGGTTTTGGGAGTAAACTGTTTGCCTGTGACCATTCATTCTGATGGACAATGATTTTGAGGTAAGACCCATGTAGGAACTTTGATACCGGAGGCAGGTGAGCTGGTATATGATATGGGTTGTCGTGCAATAGTGGGTTGTTGTGTTATTATGGGGTACGTTTCACCAGTAGTAAGTAGGGTTTCAAAAGGTAGTGGTAGGTGGATGCATACTGCACGTTTTGCAATGGGGTCTCTTAAAAGGGAAGGATCCAAACGGTGGTTTTGGAGCATCAGAGTGTTGATATTTATGTACAAGAATGTTTTTTAGATTAGGCAGTCTACTGAAGGTGACTCGGGGTGTGGTGGGAAGGATAGTGGGAAGAATGTGGCGCATTTTAGGAAAGGGTCTGAGGAAGTCACAGCCCAAATGAAGAATTTGGTTTAGTGATTCCAGGCCAGCGAAAAACTGGGTCAGAAAAACTGGGTTCTAGTTGGTTTTGGGTTGTTTGTGTCATTGGGGTGGATAGTTCTTGCTGTTGATAGCTATTTTTGGACTAATTCTGGACAATAACTGCAATTTATGAGTGCATGGGTCAGGTTGTTGGAGTAGAGAGTAAAGGATTGGTGATCAGTGAAGATGTGTTTGCCTCAAATGACTAGTCTGTATGGGATGGAATGTTTTGTATGATATGGATGCCAGCTATCAAAATGGAGATATTGTTGTAGGTTAGTGGGCTTTATGTGGACATAGGTGTGTAAGTGATTAATCTGTAGAGATGTACACATCCAGAAAAGTGATGTCAATCTGAGAGTAGGACCAAATGAAGTTTACAGAGGAGATGTTATTCAGTGAGTTCAAGATGTCAAGAAGAAGGTTTTCACCCTGAGTCTAGATCATAAATATGTCTTCTATATACCTGAACCACACGGTGGGTTGTCGGGTAACCTACTGCAGAAAACAATCCTCTAGTCTGCCCATGAAAAGGTTGGCATAGGAAGGTGCCATGTGAGTGACCATAGCAGTGCCTCATATCTGATAGTAAACCTGAGACTGGAAGGAAAGAAATTTTTAGTAAGGATGAATTTAGCCAAAAAAGTGAGGAAACAAGTGGTAAGCAAGGTGTGGGGGGCGACTGTCAAGGTAATGCTCTATGGCACTGAGGCCTAGCCACGAGGGATGTTGGTGTAGAGTGATGATACATCAATAATGACCTGCTGGTAGGGGTGTAGGGACTGTTGACAGACGCTCTAAAAAGTGAAGGGTGTCTTTGACATAAGATGGAAGAGCCTGGGCGAAAGGTTGTAAGCGCTGATCAATGAATGCAGAAATGCGTTCTGTGGGAGAACCAAAGAACCAAAGGAAGCAACTATAGGGCATCCAGAATTGTCCGCCTCATGTATCTTGGGCAGAAGATACAGGGAGGAAGGGGGTCTGAGGGTGAGGGGGGAATCTTAGGGGGTCAGAAGGCAAATGGAATAGTGTGAAAGACCCTGTAAGGGACCATGGAGACTGAGGAAGAAGCAGATTTCTATGCAAATCGAATTAGTGGGATCAGTGGTATGAGGTAGGTAAGTGGAAGTGTCAGAGAGCTCCCTGAGGGCTTCAGCTATGTACTCGCTTCGATCCAAGACCACAGTGGTCAAGCGCTTATCAGTTGGGAGAATTATGATGTTTTTATTTTTTGAAAGGTCATTCTTAGCCCGCATTTCAGTACGGATCAGATTGTTGGAGTGGGGGATTGAATTTAGGAAGGAAGACGATGTGGAAGATATGGGGAATTCCTGGAATAGGCATAGGGGATGGTTTTGAGCAAGGGGAGGTGGATCTAATTGGGATGGAGGTAGGTATTGTTGGAGGCTGGGTTCCACGTTATCACATCAGTTGTCATCCCTGCCTGTAGTATTGAAATAATATCGCCAGTTGAGAGTGTGGCAGAATGAATGGGAGTGCTTAATTAGAATTATCCAATCAAATTTAGGGGTGGGAGAGAAAGTAAGACCTTTTGAAAGAACTGATAGGTCAGGTCCGGAGAGGGGGGTGGAAGAAAGATTCTCAATATGGATTTTTGATTTCTCCAGTGGTGGGGAGTGGGTAGGGGTGGGTGTGATGGGAGTGGGTGACAGAGGTTCCAGGTGGGGAAGATTGAGAATATGAGAAATACATGGTGTTGTGGCAGTAAATGGTGGAGGGTTAATGTGTTGCCTGTTATGTGGGTTGGAGAGATGTAGGCCCAAAACAAAGTAGCTCTCACAGAGGGATGAGAGATTTGAAAGATATTTCTGTGCTTGTTTGGTTAACAAATGGTTGTAATGATTAAGGTTGTTATGTAAATAATGACTGCAATCAGGAAATGCAAGGAGAAGCATTTTGTGTAAGGAAATTAGGTGGGATGAGTGTTGTTGGGCTTTCATGATATACTGTTGAAGAACTAGGTGAGTCAGTGCTAAGGACTGTCTTCAGTGGAAAGAGTGGAGTGCACGGTGAAGTTGCGGGTGGCATACAGAAATAGGAAGTTTTATTGAAAGCCCATTTGGTGGTAGGTTAAGAGAGACGCATGATTGGAGGAATAGGATGTGAGATCTTAGTTTAGCAACGTGAGTAGCATGGTGCACACACAGAGAAAGGTAACTCTGAAATAGAGACATGGTGAGGAAGAAAAAAAAATTAGAGCGAGAAAGAGAAATGTGACAAAAATATAAACATACAGTGGAGTTTGGGGTGGTCAGAACTGTGGTGAAATTGGGAGGAGGGATGTAAATAAAAAGTGGATAATAAGTGCTTAGAAATGTAAAGGATAAAAGTGGAACAATATATATATATATACTGTATATCGTAAGTAGAATAAGAAAATAAAAAACAAATGAAGTACCAAAGTAACGCGGTAAAATGGCCCAGAAAAATGTAACACTATTGGGCTGAATATCGGTCACAGGCGGACGAAAGAATTAAGTACATCATAAAAAAAGAACAGAAAAAAAGTAAGAGGCAACGAAGTGAAAATGGCAAGATGGAAGATAGTTCTGGTGCTAACCGCAAGTCAAGTAGCAAAAATGGCTGGAAGTGAAAGGTTACGTTAGGCCGGCTGTGGCTATGGACAACTAGTCTAAAGGATAAGAGGTGAACAACAACATATATCATAAGTGGAACACAAAATAAAATAAGAAATTACATAACCAAATAAAATACGAAAGTAGCGCGGTAAATCGGCACGGAAAAATGTACAGCTATTGGGCTGAATAATGGTCACAGTCAAATGAAAAAAATCAATTTCGTCATTAAAACAACAAAGTCAGGGGCAAAGAGAAGGAACTTACAAATGCCGAAAATAGTTTTGGTGCTAATAACAAAGCCAAGAAATAAAAACAGCCAGAAGTGAAGGTTATATTAGGATGGTGGTAGCGGATTATATAAATCAATAAATACATATATGAGATGGAAAAATAGGAACAAACAACAAGTAAGTAAGCTGGAATAGACAGGAAAAAAAGAAAAGAAAGAACATGCAGGAAGGGACAATTAGAACAAAATAGAAGGTACACCAAAAAGCAACAATATCGATAACAATGGAAGGAAAGAACTGGCGCGAGGCAATATTTATATGGAAAGGATAAATAAAATACACTCAACACTCGTCAAAGTTGAAGGGAGGAGGACAGCAGCAACAAAAACAATACACAAACACAGAAAATACAATATTTCGAATTAAACCCTTTGTCAAGTAAAAAGAAGTAAATGGCTGAACTCGTGCAAGCCTTGCGGTCAACGCAGCCACATTAGTATACTTATTATATTATTCCAGTTTTATTTGTTGACTCCCAAAAATATCAGATTATATATTTTTAAACAAACTTCATTTTACCTCTAGTTTTCATGACATAGATTATTATTTTGTTCCACTGTTATTTTTGGTCAACTTTCTCCCAGGCACCACCAGTTCAAACACATGTGATTCATCTTTGCTTCATTTAGGTAGCAGGTCGGGATGTGGTCACATCTTATCCCCTGCCATATGTCTCCCACATGATTAGGGTTATTTACTGAAATATTGTGAAGTAGTTTGTGTTTTTTACATATTCATGTCACCCAGGCTATTTTTTCCCTAACCTATCTTATTATCAGTGCCTTATGGCATTTATTTGTTTATATTATCCATACAGTATTAATAAAAGCACTGATTTCGTAAGAATAGGAAAGTACTTTCAAAACAAACAAAAAACACTTTACTTGACGAACAGTTATTATAAAAATATTTATGAACATTACTGTGAACATCCCAAAAAAACCTTACTCTTGATATATGAATAGCCTAAAATTGGACAATGGTGATAAGGAAGTGCCTTTAATCAATGAAAATAAGGAAGTACAGGAGAAAATAACCCATCACTTTCCCACAGATTTAAGTGGGATGCAGACAAACAAGAAAAAACAAAAAACACACTTTACAATGTTACAGTTTAGAACCTTATGCCTGTACATAGGATTGGGCAATTTGGTTAAGGAGGGTGTGCACACATCACGGCCTACTGGTTAGTCATGTAGGTACGTTGTGGTGTGTATACAGCAATCAGTGCCAAATGGTCCAGTTCTACATACAGGATTAAGGCTTTAAACCGAAATATTGTAAAATGTGTTTGTGTTTTTTATGTTAATTTGACCCTCCTACCTTCAAGTGTGGTAAGTGAACAGCCTAAAATGAAGTTTTCTGTCTGAAGTTGTAATTTTCCTTCTTTACACAATTTTATGATTTTTGTAGGTCCTCTATTTATGACATTAACAAATATTTATTCAAGTTACTATTATCTTACTAACTTCTGATCCTACCTGCTTTCAACAACTTGGCTAAAAATTTCCTGAACATTGATAGCTTTGGGGACCATGTCACTTATCCATGCAGATTGATTCCTTCTCTCTTCCTCTTCCACCATTCGTATAATTGCAGATCTCAGGATATCAAATATCTGTAAAATAGAATTCATCCTAATTTAAAACTGTAGTATATATAACCTAAGCCAAAACTCAAATTTACATAGTAAATAATTCTAATAATTGTCTTTCCCACCATCTTCAAAAGTCTATCTGTCTCTGACATTCCAGAAACCAAAAGAATATGTCACAAGACATGGTTATATCTGTAAGTGGATAATTACTTCAAAATCTTACATGTGAAATTTACTGTAATTACAGAACTTGTAAGGGCAGGACATTCGTAAATTACCGAAACAAGTACAATTCTGAAGTATGGATGGACATTACAACCTCAGCAGAAGATGAAAATTTTTAATAACAAATCCGTAGGCAGCAGTAAGTTGTGAGCACTATATGAATTAAGCCTGATAAATGTTGCTGATTTAATGTTTTCAATTCTGAGGGTCACATGCAATATCATCAGTATAAATATTAATCAAACTCTTGAAGTGACTCACAGAAGCTTCCAACATTGGTTAGAAGCAACTTCGTAACTGATTCTCATATTTTCTTGTCCCATGTAAATTGACAAATTAACATACCAAAGTGCCAATGCTTTTTTTGCAAAACTGTTCAAATCTAAATAAATACACTCATTTGGAAAGAGAAAATGTCCATCATGAATGAGCCATGCCAGTGACACATAAGCTAACACAGTCAAGGGAAACGGTAGTATGAAACATCAAAATATTTTAACATTTATTTATTGCAGGATAACAAACATTTTCAGGATGCCTCAGGTTCTGTATTGGATCTTAACTAACATGGAGACAGGCCATAACAAAGCACAGACATCAGATGTTCTGCTGAGGAAGTTCCAGCCAAAATTGGCACAATTCACCCTCTGAATATGCAACTGTTACCACTAGCTAAAGTAGCTGTCCAATTAGGTGGGAGATTTGAGACCGTGCTGAAATCACAAAGTTGCGTTAACCCCACTGAGAGTGTTGCTCTATACAGTACTTACAATCACACTGCTAGATTGAATGTTATTTTTAACAAAAAATGCAACTGCCCTTTCTCCAGTTTACACCTAGACAATAAAAGCTTAATTTACACTGTGGGATTGTCAACTGAGCAATTCTTGTGTCAGACCACTGATTTTCAGAGAAATACAAAACTGTTTAAAATTTTGAATATCAACAATTTTACTGAAAATGTTCATAACATTTTAATATATTTTTCTGCACATTTTGTAAGATTTTGCATTCTCAGGCCCTAGCTCCAATTCACGGTCTCCCGAAAATTTTAATATATTTTTCTGCACTTTTTGTAACATTTTTCATTCTCAGGCACTAGCTCCAATTCACTGTCTCCCTCTCCCTGTCCTCTGTTTGAATTTAACCCCACCATGTTCCTGACTAACGGTCATTCTGTGAAACAGTCTCCCATGCCACCCTCCCTCCTTGATTTTCTCCTGTTGACAAAGAGCCAAGTCTCGAAATATTCATTTCCTATGGACGCAGCAGAATGCAAAATTGCGTAAAATTTTTCTCTTGGTCCAGGCTATATTTCAACCTAACCACGAAATCTATGACGAAACGAAACTGTTTAGGTTGATATGATCCCTGTTCCAATAAATTTTTTTGTTATTTTTGCAATGCTGTTAGCATTTTACAGTTGCTGAGCCTCATATTTAGGCATTTTTAATTTTTCTAGCGACTTTTCCGCAAAGCAAGAGCGCAACATGTGAAGAGGACATGTTGACGAAGCTATTAAACCAAATTTCAACAGGCTACTATTAATTTCACCGAGGTTCCGAAAGTGGTACAGCCCCCGTTTTATCTATTTTCTAGTGTTGCTAATATAATAGTATTAGATTGGATAGAAGGAAGTATATTAAGCAATTCTATCAGAGGTAGGACGGCCAATTCCTTTTCTCTGGGACCTACAATTCACGTAGAATCGCAAACACAGAACGCCCCACCGTAGATCATATGGTTAAATACAAATCTTTAAAATTCTTACTCCCACCGGAATTTGAACCCGGGATCGTAGCCAGAATTTTTTAAGAGCTAGTGCAGTAACCACCTTTTTTTTTCCCCCACTAATTACATATTTTTTATACATTCAATATATTTCCTTCCTACTTACTTAAGAACTACAGTCGGTTAAATAAATATCGTGAATAATCGTCAGGATTTTCTTCAATTGAGTCTTCACTGGGAGAAGTTCGAGTAACTTGGTTGAGAAGATTTTCTATTAGGTTTTCTTAAAATGATTAAATTATAACTGCTAAGAAGTTTTTCTCAAATAAAGTATCACTTCTGACGAAGCCAAATTTTAAATATCTTCTTTTTAGATGTTTTACAATACAACTGGTAGTAATAAATAACAACTTTTTCAATATTTTTTTCAAAGAAATTATGTAAATATCTGTATCACTTCTGATAAAGCCACTTTTTAAATATCTTCTTTTGAAATGTTTTACAATTAAACATTCAGCGCTAGTATTCCCTCGAGTCAGCTAGCATACAAGAAATATTCATTCGAGTATATAACTTCCTTGAAACCAAAGAAAAAAATATTAGTTAGTTTCCTCGTACCTGAATCATCTACGAGATGGCGTTAGAGCCATTTTCGAGATACCAAAAGCAAAAATTGTTTGTATTTTGTAAAAAAAAAAAAAAAAAAAAAAAAAAAAAAAAAAAAAAAAAAAAAAAAATTTCAGGTTGGAACACTATTTAGATAATCTTAAAAGTGAAAACGTTATCTAAATATGAAATTTCATCCAAATCATTAGCACCATTCCCGAGATCCAAAATGTATATATACAAGAATTGCCCATTTAAAGATATAAGATATATATTAATGTTATCTGCACCGGCAATATATATATTTAGACATATCATCTTTGTCATTCCCGAAATATTGAGAGTTTTCTTCCTAAGAGTTCACCATTGGCACCTCCTCCCCCACCTTGTCTTCTGAGGCCCAGCCAATCACGTGGTAAACTTCGGCGTGTGCACACCTCCCAAACCATATGACTCGTTCCCAATCACTGGAATAAGTTGTAAAACAAAAATATTTTATATTTTTTCGTTTGTCTCATATGTTTTTCACTCTTCGCAGTTTTCAACTTTGGTGAGTGATGAATCGTTTTCCCTATCTTTTGTTATTTATACAACCGTGAGTACGAATATGCAAAATGAAGTCATGTCTATTAGGAGAGTAATGAGCAATACTTTCAAACAGGTTGAATCAAAAGAATCATTTATGAGGTTTACAGAAGCATTAAAATTAATACCTCAGGCATTTAGTGGAGATAAGGAGTCCTTGGCGGAGTTTCTGGATAATTGTGACATTGCATTTGAATTAGGAAACGTAGATGATTATGTTGTTTTGCTGAAATTTGTAAAAATGCTAATCAGTGTGTAATGCAACAGTTGCCTTTTCTTCCGCTGGTTGAAGTAGTGCCATGTCGCACAGGAATACAGACATTCCAGTTAGTCAGGCAGTCGTACGTGAACCATGGAGTGTAACGGGATTGGACAAGCATTAGATTGTGAAATATCATCCACATGTGTTTGAAACTGTGAGGAGTACAGGTATTAATGTGTATCAGGTATCTACAAGTGATAGAAGAGTGTTATTAACTATGGTTGAACAGTGAAAGTGATGGTATATTTGTGTAGTGCAGTACAGAGCAAGACAGACAGTGATCGTAATGAACTGTTTTGTAGAATGTGAACTTAATACTAATTTTACCTAAAGACTCTGCAATATTCGGATGTAGAGGTTCCGATTAACTATTATGATTAAAATTTTGTAGTGGCCAACTAGTTTAGTGTATCAGTGGAACTAGTGATAAACTTATGCTGGGTGGCAATGTGCTTTAGTCAACTTGTTAATAATCCTTCCACAATATAAATAACTGGTTTTGGTAACCCCTGGCAACTGAGGCATACACGAACAAAGTATTTAAAACCATTTTAAATTAATCAATTCTGTTAACTAAACCTGCCAATCAGTTAAAAAGTGCAGCTTTCGGTGAGGAGAATACAGAAGAGTGGAAGGATGTAAGAGCCATTCTAATTGCGATATGAACCAAAGAAAACATTGGACAATTATGCAATCCGGCTATTTAGTAGAAGTCAGAAATGAGAGGATTTGCTGGCAACTTGGGCTAGCCAACTTAACAGAATGTTGCACGAGTTCAGAGAAGCGGGCAAATGAAACGTGGAGGCGCTAAAGTTGATCTATACCTTGGGGGTTGCAGTGTTTGTCTAAGCGCTGATGTTTTTATAATTTTGTGATCGTGTTTAAGTTTTATTGTAGGTTATTTTTATAACCGGTGAAATACTGCATTCTTGTGAGAATACTTGTACAACAAATAATGACTAAAATCAGTTTTTTAAAATAATGTCCCAAAAAAAGATGTTTTCATGATGACAATGTATTTTCTATCAAATCCAAATTTTAGTCAAAGGGGTCAGAGGAGTGATTATATTTGGTAAGTGATTAAGTGATAATATTTGAATTATTATTTTTTTATGTTTTTAATGCATTAGTTGCATATTACATGAACCTAATGTAATATGCCAGAATAACCAACAATGAAATTGCTGACAATGGGAAATATGGATGTAATTCAAATACAGGTCTAGTATATTAGCGGAGTTTGTGGTAAGGTTTAAATGCAACCTGCAGCAGGGTGACAACTGATAGTTTTTGTTACAGGTAAAACACAAGGAATTACATTGAACATTATATTGTAACAATTTTATTAATCAACTGCAAAGAAATGACTTGTGAGAACACTTCATTCAGCCAGTCATTTTTGACAGGCATTGAAGTTAGTAATGTAATAAAATAGCAGAAAAGCATTTAACTAAAGGTATTGCTGACATAGAGAACATCAGACAAGTTAAGAACAGATATCAGATATCAACCTCTCAACCTCCTGCATATGTATTAAAGGTACACACCCTGTATGATTGTGTCAAGAGTCAGCGGGTGTAGGTGGTAAATAGTGTTAAATAGTATCTAATCTATTAGCCTTATACATCATCAGCTCCTATTGCTTCTATGTAACCGGTGTATATTTTCGTTGAATGTTGACTGCCTTTAAGACTGATATAAACAATGCAAGTGCTTTCTGTAGGTCTTGTTTTTTTTTTTTTTAAAAGGCATAGTTGACATATTTTCCTTTCAGCTGGGCCATCGTCATTCATATTCTCTTCTGCCCTCCTTTCCATGGCAAATTTTCTCAAGTCTTCATGGAAGTTCTTGAACTGCTGAAGATATTCTTCAAAAAGTTTATGGTTTCAATTTGATACCAATGGTGTTTACAAATGGATGCATGAAGAAAATTTTACATAAAAAAATTATACAGTAAAAGTTCGGTTATCCGAGTTATGATTATCCGAGCCACCGGGTTAACCGAGGCAAATTTTTGAAATATGATAGGGAACTTTTATGAAGATAAGGAATATTTTTCCTACTGGAGTTTGTACATATTAAGCGTGGTACTGTAGCGCTTGCTGGTGGTTGTCAGCTTAACGATGATAAAATTGTTAATATGGTTGTCAGCGCACAAGGAGAAGAAGCCGAAGAAGATAAAAATGAAACTGTTCCAAAAATTTCTCATGCTGAAAGTTTAAAAAGAATAGAAGCAGGACTTGATTATATTGAGCAACAGGAAGAAAGCACAGCAGCCGACATAACGATGCAACAGCGTTAGCGCTATTCTTCCGCTAAGAAGAGAAACAAAATTATAAGACAGAAGACAATTAAAGACTTTTTGGCAAGTGATTGTAATTAATGTACAAAAAACAACTTTATTGCTTCACTATAAATAAATTGTATTATTTCAGTTTCAATACATTTTTTTGATTCATTTGACCTATTTCCTTGACCTCTCGTTATCCGAGGTGGTTCCGGTCCCGTTTACATCAGATAATCGGACTTCTACTGTTATATGTTATTTACCAATAAAATAATAAAAGGTTGGGTCGAAAACAAGTTGTAATCTTGAACTAATGAAAAATCACACTAACTGGCACAAGTATCAATTTGGTACAAACAAGTTTCTCCAGAGAAAACAAACCACCGGCTGGAGCCGGAAACATCACTGGCAGGTTGAGAGTGATAAGTCAAGAGGGTGGTGGGGATGGGAGCCTCACTCAACGATCAGGTGTCTTCAAATTCGTGGAAAACTGTTTCACATATATCAAAATGATACTCGCGCCCGTCGCTGGGTTAAAATGTGGTTACAGCCTTACAAGAGCTTTTTGTACCTTTTCTCATTGAGAAATATTCACAAGAACTAATGATATAAAGAAACACTGTGGAAAAAAAATAAAATAAAAATAAACACACACAAATATAAATGTGATGTAATTTCCAAATTTTTGCCAGTAACTAAAGATAATATGGACTCTGTTAAAGTTAAAGGTACGTTGTCCCTATTAACTACAGAACACACATCCATAACGCACATTGAAAAAATGTATTACTGATTTGAAGTCTGTAATGAATATGAAAACAGAATGAAATGAACTGAGGTAGTTAAAAATATCTTAGGTTTTAATTCCAAATAGATGTTTATTGATGACTTTGGTTCTTAAAAGTATAGAGCTCTTTTAGATGAATCTACTAACCTCAGTGTATCAAAATTATTGGTCAGAGTGATTAGATATTTTTGTTGCACACAAAATAATTATATCTGCATTTCTAGCATTGGAAACACTGAAGAGTGCTTGATGCATCTGAAATAGCTACTGCCTTGGTAAACTGATTAAAATCTCATGGTTTTTTACTGAAGAGCTCGACTGGAATTGGGGTAGATAATGCCTCTGTCATGTCTGATATAAATACTGGCATACATAATATATTGAAAACAGCATACAGCTTACTCAATTTAATTCTTGTTAGATGTATTTACCACTCTCTGAAATTAGCAGTGTCACATTGTAACAGCCCTCAAACCTAAAATTAAATGGAATTGTATTTTATGAAGCATTTATAGTAAGCTAGAGTTTGGTTGAATATGATCTTGTAGGTTTGTTTTGCAATTTCCTGTAAATCAATGTATATAGAGGTTTTTTTATGAACAGAAATTATTTAAAGGCCATTTAATATGTTTAAGAACAGAATAGTACAAGAGAATTGTTTAAATGTTCGTAATTCCAAGTATTAATGAAAGTTATGATGTCTAAAGGACAATTTGCTACAGTTTAAAATGATTTCTGCAAATAATTTTGTGATTAAGCATCTTTAATTTCCATTTATGACCATTTTGTATTGGTTGTAAATGGTTACGTATTAATTCTGATTGTTTTTAATATGTCTCAATTGTTTAAGTATTGTTAATGTTCGAGAAATATATGATGGAAGCTTTTGAAGTGTTCTAGAAATTTCGGCAGGGTTTATGTAAAGTGGTCATCCGAGACAGAGTAGTAGTTTTCACCGACTCAATTTTATGACGACCAAGAACTGTATTGTCTGTGGAAGAAGTGTTGTATACAATTGCTGGCTTGTATGTATTAATGTAAACAGTATCTTTGATGTCGTGTTTATTATGAAAATAAAAGCACGTTTAAAGTGAACAGAATTGTGGACTGATTATTTATCATATTAATTAAACCATGAACAATCTACTAACATGCTTTTGAGTACATGTTACCACTAAATATATAAATTCGCATCAGAGAAACTTATAAATGGTTCTCACATTCATTTAAACGTTATGATGAGTGATTGTGACAAAAAACCGTTGAAAATATTGAAGTCTTGTGACACTCGGCTGTCCATTGAAGAAACAGTGACCAGGATTTTGTCACAATGGGAAGAATTAAAATTGCATTTTCTTATGAATAGAGATAATTGCTATACAGTAGATACACTTCATTTTATGTAAGCCGATGAGACTAATAGTCTTTTATGTATGATATTTAAGTAGCATCCTGAATGATGTTCAAACTGGAAATAAGAGTTTTGAAACTGAAGACTCAGATCCAGTAGCCTTGCTGAACACCTTGATGACATTGTTTCACTCTTTTTGTAATAGGGTAATAATTCCTTCAGCGGCAACTACTACAAAGATTATTTGTCCTGTAAGATATAAGACCACCCTATTTAGGATTTCTTTTTGAGTCTCAAGTACAAAAGATCTCATTATCCACTGATGTCATATATGCAATGAGAAAACGTTGTGTTAACTTCACTATCAAATTAGCGAAAGAGATTCAGCAAAGACTTCTTTCCAACTACATTATTTTGGAGAAAATGTGTCTTTTGAGTGGGGAAGAGTCACCAAAATAGTAGATCTTGCCTCAGAACTGGATTTGATGATGAAAAAATTAACAAATTTCTATAGCAATTGCATGGTATTAATTATGGTCAATGGAACGCACAAACAATGCCATTGAATTCTGGGCTGAAGTTCGAAAATACAAGAATGCTGCTGGAATAAATACCTTTCTGGAATTATCTGATTTAGCCATATTCGCTATACCACTTCGTAATTCAAATGCCGCAATAGAAAGGATTTTCAGCATAGTGAATATTGTTAAAAACAAATTGAGAAATAGGACGGCTGGTAATACTCCTGATAGCATTCATTTTATAAAGAATCAGTTAAAAATGTTGCAGTTATGAGCTTCTGGCTGATGTGATTTCTGCATTTGGTTAAGATGCCAAATACTTTTTTAAATCTAAGACTGACAATTCATTTAATCCTTCCACATCTTCAAGTTCTGCAACTCCAATGATAGACCAAGATGGTAAAGAAGAAATACTGATTGAAGAGTTTGATACTGATTTTTAATACAATGTTATGTTGAGATTCATGACAATACTAATTATAAAAATATTTTTATGATATTTACCTTACCATTTTCCTTTATTTTATTTAGCAAAATCCTATAGAATCTTTTAGTTATAAATCTAGTGAGTTTTCAGACCAAGTCTAGCCACTTTTGTTTTCGTGAGGTGGCAACACTGTTCACACCTCGAATTTTTATAATAATTGGGGTTTGTAGCTCCTTGGTGTATTGTGGCTATATCACTGTTAAAGACTACCAGCAGAGGATGCAAGTTGTTGCCAGAGGGACCGGGCCACCTAGAAGGCATGGTTCGTGCATCACTATGCATGTCAGAGCAAGCTGCCACAGTGATAGAAAAGAGAATCAACACTCAGCAGCAATCGTTCACTCTGATCGGGAGCTAGGTGTTCTCCTGTGTTTGAGGGTGAATAAAATCTCTCGAGGTTGAAGAACTTAGAAGCATTAATAAAGGTAGATATTAAACATGAACAGTGACGATAGCGCAACTGTATAATTGTTTCAAAAGTTATAGACTCGAACTTGCTTAAATACAAACTTGACTGGTATTTGACCCTTTGACCCTTAAAGTTCACTCTGCAAAATTAAAAAAATTCCTGTTTGCTTGAAAAGCATGACGTTATTATTATTATTTTTTAATTGAGATTGGGCAAACATTCATAATGTAATCACTGGTCATAGTATCTGTAACGGTAAAAGATCTTAGTACCCATTTCACATTATCAAACAGAAGGAATTGCCAGAATTGTTAATTCTGGTAACATACTTGGTCTGATGCCCACTTAAAATAACATAATAACTCATGTACAGCGAACATTAACAATGACCATTAACGAAAGTGGTCAGTAAAATACCTAAAAAGCAAATAAACCATAATGCATAAACTTTGGTCAAGCAACAACATTAGTGAAAGTTCTAATTAACTGAAATTTATCCTAAGCCAGAATGACAACCGGCATTAGTGTTTACAGCAGAGACCATGAGTAATTTAATTTTAGCAAGGCATGGAAACCAGCCTTGGCAACTCTACGCAGAGAGAGCGTGGCACGCATGTTCAGCAACCGCCACAAACGGCCCAATATTAACATCCTCGGCCTGCAACGAGCAACTGTAGCCACGCCCACTCACTGCCAGCTGCTGGGTGCGGGCATCGGAGAGAGCCGTTGGCCTATATAAGGAGGTGCGGCACCTGGGCTGTCTCAGTATCCGACGGTCAGCCGACCTGTGCAGATGTCTCGACACCTGATGAAGACGACGGAGCTAGTCGTCGAAATATCATGTTTTCAAAACACTATCCAGCGGTACACCCGTGAAGACTTCATTTCAAGCATACACCGGGAAAGTCTCCGTTCTTACAATTTTTTTAAAGTTTTTTTTAGTTGGTTTTATTAGCAACATAGTGAAAAGCAGATCCATGTTTTTTTCAGCCGCAAAATTTATCAATATTTTTTTCTCTATGAAACACTACGAAAAGCAAACTTAATGAATGTATTATGGCAATTAATTTGGTAGCAGTTGTTTACCTATTAAATTGAGGACATAACCACAAATTTCTTCTAATGGTATCTCTGGTCACTGTTTGCGAGTGAAGGCGGACACGTGAAACCTTTCTCCAGCTAATAGTTATCAAGGTGAGTGAATGAGTGACCTTACGAAATTATATAGTAGAAGAAGAAGATTTAGATTCAGAATAGTTTGTAAAAGTAAACATTGCCTTCATTTCTAGAGACATTTAGAATTATAACGAGTGAAATGAGGATAGAAATCTTGTAGCTAGAAAATTTTTCTAAGGGTTTTAATACATTAAAAGTTAGAAGCCGGGATGTAAAGTTAAGACGCAACTCTACACTTTAAAATGCTAGGAGTCATAATTTGAAAGACAGAAAGTTAGTTTGTAGTCCAAAAGAAGCATGATCTTGTCTTACATAACACATAAAAGTTTGAAAAGGTTCATCGAAGTTTAAAGATTGATTTTAGAGCGTTTGTAAAAATGGTGGAAATGACAAAATAGCCAGATTAGAGAATATAAATCAAATCAGTTGAGAAAATTATATTCAAAGGAAAGTATAATACAAACTGTTGTTAGTAAGTTTCATTAAAATCAATGAAGTAGTTGGGTCAAGAAAATTTTTTTAAAAAATTATAGGATTTCGGCGGGAACTACACAGTTACAATATGGCTAGCATAGACCTCATCCATGTGAAGGATTTTGCAAAATTCATAATAAATCGAGGAAATCAGATAAACTTCAAAACTTCACACTTCACAGATAAAACCATGTAGAATCATTTAAAGTATGATTCACTGATGTAAATTAGATATATACAGGTTTGGAATTAAAACTTGCATAACAATTTTGGTTCAAGCTGTTAGAAAATAGTAAACATGGCGATTTTAGTACCAAATGAAAGAGCAGTAAATTAGAAGCAAGCTAAAAGTTATTTCAGCTTTGTAGGCTTCAAATTGTGGAAGTTATGAACATTTTTAGAATTGCTTAGAAAATAATTTTTTATGGCCAAACCATGGAAGTTACATTTTTTTTTTTATAAGGATTGATTTTAACATTTATAAGCCTACCTAGCCACTGTCAAAATTTCAGCTGGTAGGATTTTTTTAGAAGGAGGGGTGAGAGAGCTGATGTTGAAATAGCTAAGTGTGGAAGGATATTTTGTACGTCCAGTGTAGGAACTACTTACTTGTCCATGAATAACACCCCTCCCAACCACGCCGCATGCAGTTGCGGGAAATCACTGGAGCAGAACATGTGTCGGTCGGGTAGAGCTTTGTGCGTGTAGGCAAACTGCTAGTCAGGCTACCGCATGGTGTAGGGAAATGTAGGAAGCCATCTTAGAAATTTTGTGGTGCGGTGGAACAATTCATATAGACTCACGTAACTAGGATTTTATGGAGTTTGGTCTGGTTTGAATTACTTATCACAACCTGCAGTCAAATAATTTGGTGACAATTTCTGATTGCCTAAAAGATTGTTCAAACTTGTAAAATTATTTCTCAAGAATATAGTAATGTTTTGAACTTTGAATTAGAAGCAGTGACTTTTATTTGATAAACCAACCTTTCCATTTTTGAGGTTTTTCAAAATGGTGGTGACTGAAAACTTTAGAACAATCTAATATCCAAGGAGAACAACACAGTTACAGTTGATGATTAAGTGTTTAGTACAACCCCACTAAGCATTTAGATTCACAAACTCTAATCTGACCTTATCATTCTTCCATCATTTTTTGTTGTTTTTTAATTGGGTTATGTAGGGGACTTAGATATAAGGAAACACTGTATGTACATAGCACATGTAACTAGACTATGAACTGGCACGAGTGGATATCACACCTTGGTGATACAATAGCCACAGGCCACTGAAACTTTTCTTTCAACAATTACCAAACCACTCAGTTGCCAACCACTGCATGCTAAGCTTCAGACTCGCCACATTAACATGAACCCATCAAGGGAAGGTGATGGCATTACACACCGATCTGACAGTCCAAAGGATTCCTTTCCACAACATATACCTACACATATAAGTGTATATAGTTGTAATAAATCTGCACAGAACTAAACCAGAGGGGCTGAATTATTTTTATCTACTTTATGGAACCTTCTTCCATTATAAAGTGACTGATTGTGTACACTCAGAACATAAACCAACACTCAATCTTTGCCTACTGTCTTTCTCTCGGGTGGCCTGTCATGAATTCCTCGTTGGATCAGGACAATGTTAAAACAACATATACACTACGTTGGACATATTTGGAATCGTTCCAGGTCAACCATAAACATGAAAAACCCTCAGCAATTTTGTCAGTGACAGATAAAGAAGTAATCACAATAGCAGACAATATTATGGTGACAAAAGAGACACATTACACTACAGATAAAACTAAAATTTCAAAAAAAGGACACTCATTTATCAAAGGTGGTTTAAATCGCTACTGTAATACAGCACTGAGTAGGTAAAAAGTAGGCAGGAGTATGGGATTAGAAATTTCGAAGGTCAGTAAACAAAGAGTTATTGACAAGAAAGATGAATTGAAAACAATAGTCTGTGATACTAGCTTTAAGGAAAGTCTAATAATAAAAGAACTTTAAAAGATAACATCAGGAGGAGGAGAAAAAGTAGGATAGGATAGAGAGGTTATCAGCTATCTCAGATGAAGGTATGAAGGATGCCACAACATATTGATACGAGTAAACATTGCCTTAACTCCAAGATGATTTCGAAAAATTCTCTGATAACCCAGACCATGTAGTAGATATCAAACATGAAAGTATCAAGAGTATTTACATTGTCTACTGCCAGATGGTTGAATATTTGAATTAAAATATTCAGTCAATGGCTATTCCTCCTCATTAACAGTGGGATTTCAGTGAAGCCAATGTGCAAAGCAATGCCCTGTGTGAAAGCCATTTGTTTACACAACCAAATAAGGCTTATTCATAGATAAAACCCATGGTAGGAAATAACTGGTAATACTGCTTACAGTGGTAAAACTAGGGAATATACTTACTTACTTTTCTTTTTTCTGTCCAGACATATTAATCGTTTTGCCCAGTGATGGACAAAGTTGTAAATATCTCTTCCTGTTCATAAGTCTTTGAGGGTGGTTGAAAACTGTCAGTGCTTGCAAGCATAGCAGGAGGATGGTATATCCTGAAAACATCGCTTAATGTGTCCATTTCACTGTCATTAAACCATCTGCAGTGGTAAGTGATATATGTGAACACGATTACACTATCAAGCATTCTTTCATTCCAATTATCTTATTACATATAGAGACAGTAAAAGTTATGCGACCAGAAATCACTATGCAAGAGTGGTCTTTTTTTTTTTTTTTTGAAACTGCACACCCACAGCTAAAAATCCTTCTGAACCAATGATAATTGACTTTTAAAATGAAAGTGTTACTCATTATTGCTCATATTCTGACTGAACATATAGGGGCCATGAAATCTACCATGAATATATAATGCTTGCTTACTTTACATTTCTTGCTAAATTACACATTTCTTACTTGTTCTTCAGAGCTGCTAACCGATGACATACATAGCAAAACAGATATTAAGAATGGATTCAATACAAATTCTGGAGCATTGCACACATTCTTCAGACTCTTGGTGAGCTCCTTCACAACTGCATGTCCACCAGCTGCTGCCTGACTAATGTAGAAAAGAACGGTACTTTCAGCTCTTTGAAGCTCCCTTTGGTTTCCAGAATCTGTGAAAAACAGTTCTTCTTTCCATTTTAATACATAAACTTAAACCTAAAATAAAAATAATTTTAGTATAATCATGTACCTACTTCTTATAGCGTAAGACAAGTTAGGTCACAGTGTGTTTAAATCTGTGTTTGAGATGATACTGCAGGAAATACATTTGAAGTATGTGTATTATGCTATTTGTAAGACAAGAAACAATTTTCAAAACAGCTGTTCAGCTAGAAGTGAACTTCATAAGAAAATTAATCCACCACTGAATGCGTGAAAATTTTCATTTGCCAAAAAGACCCCTCAAGACCAGAAAGTGGTAAATGCAGAATGATGTAAGACTGGAGGTTTTCTCAGCATTGGCTATAAATAAAATCTTCTCAGGTAACTAGCCAAATTAGTCCATCAATGAAATCTACGTCTACATATATACTCTGCAATTCACAAATTTGTGGGTGGCAGATGGTGCCCAGCACGAAAGCTAATCTCTTTGCTGTGCATTCCAATCCCCAATGGTACTGGAGGAAAAAAAGAATTCATATAAGAATCACTGTGGCACCTTATTTCTTTAATTTTATCTTTCCTGTCATTCCGACTCAAATAGGCTGGTGGACGAAGTATTTCACTACACTCGTAAGTGAAAGTGGGAGTACACATGTTTACCAATAAGTTTATATGAAACGTGCATCATCTATCTACCAGACTCCCAGCCTAGTCTACTAATCAGTTCTGTGACACTTTCATAATGACTGTAGCAAGCGGTCATGAATCCAATGGCTCTTCTCTGTACCGTCTCTATACTGCCGACGTTTCGGCAGTCACAATCTCTGCCAGCATTGTCAAGTGAGAAGAATGTTGGTCTAAGTGTCTGGCATGTGAATGCTTAACGATGAACAAATTACCATAGGATATAGAAATGAACCATCACTTACCTTAAGAAGATGGAGGTACGGTGTGAACACGCAGATAAGACAAAAAAAACATTTTATGTGGGACTTTTCGGGTCAAGCGTTTATTGACAGAAGAACATTATGAGGGGTGTGTGTTGTGGAGACTATCTAACAGAATGACTGATAGCCAGGAAAAATATGAAATTAAACATCACCTCAGGTTAGCAGTGGTAATTTAGGAAGTGGGGATAGAGTTAAGGAGAGGATAAGGAAAAAGAAAACAAAAATAATAATGACCACATTTTATCTTAAGTTGAGACCAGGTGGTTGGTTGCATAGTTCCCAGTTCGTTCTGGTAGGCAAGTTCCCAGTTTGTACTGGTAGGCAAGTTCCACCTTCCGAGTTCTGATGTGCTGCTGCTATTAGGGACGACTGGACTCAGTTAGCACAGACTGTGAAACAAGAGTTGAAATTATTTGTGTCATGGGTGATGGCATGGACCACTAATGGGTGCTTTGGTTTCCATGTGAATGCAGCATATCGGTGCCTGTTTATTCATATGGAGAGTGGATTTTGTAAAACCTATATATGAAGCCAGGCAGTGGTTGCATGTTATCTGGTATATTACATGGGAGGTTTTGCAGGTGGAGTTTCCTATGGTCAGAAAGCTTTCCCCAGGGACAGGGTTGGCGTAATTGGTGGTGGGATGGTGTATGTTGTACATCTTGCAGCAAGGTCTATTTCCTGGGAAAGAGTCAAGGGGCTGACTGTAGGGATGAGGAAGACTATGTATGTGAGATTAGCAGGCCTGCGAAACACGTTCAGGGCAGGGCAGGGAGGACTTTTGTAAAGATGGATCTCATTTCTGGACAGGTTTGCATAACCTTGCCGAAGGATTCTGTTGATGGATTCAAGGCCTGGGTAGTATTGTGTGACCTGGACTGGGATGTGGTTGGTTTTTGCAGGTTTGAGATGGTTGGTGGACTGAGCAGGTTGTAATATTTCCCATGAAAGCTGTTAACCAAAGCCAGAAGGTAGTTGCAAGATATCAATGCTTGTGAAATGTTGTTTGAATAGCTCATGAGGAACTGCTGGTTGGAGCATATACAAGTACCCTGAATGCTAAGCCTGCAGGGGAGGGAACGTTTGGTATGGTACGGGTGGCAACTGTCAAAATGGAGATAATATTGAAGGTTGGTGGGCTTGATGTGGACTGAAGAGATGAGCTAGCCATTGGAGAGGGACATGTCCACATCCAAGAATGATGCCTAGGTGTGTGAATTTGAGCGTGTTAAAAGTGTTAAGATGGTACAGGAAATTGAGAAGGTTATTTTCAGCAGGCATCCAGATAATAAAAATATCATCCATGAATCTAAGCCATGTGTGCAGTTTGGAAGGGACATGTTAGCATAAGAGGGGGGTGGGGTCATGCAGGGGGCCATGGCAGTGCCACAGGTTTGGTGATAGATGTTGCCTATGAACGGAAGTAGTTATTGTGCAAATTTGATGAGGAAAGATGTCATAGGGAGGCTGTTGTGAGGGCATTGGTCCACAAATATTCCACAGGCCTGAGGCCATGCCAGTGTGGAATATTCGTGTACGAGGAGATCAATCATTGCCAGAATAGAGTTGGAAGAAAGAGGTGTGGATTTAATAGGAAAATGGAAGAGGAAATGTTGTGTGTCCTTGATATGTGAAGAGAGCTGACAGATTATAGGTTGTAGGTATTGGTCAACCAACATGGAGATTCGTTCAGTTGGCGATCCATAAGCTACAACAATAGGGCATCCTGGACTGCCAAGCTTATGAATTTTGGAAAGGAGTTAAAGAGTAGGCGTATGTCGATATTAAGGAGTAAGAAGTGAAATGGATTGTGATTTAAGACTTTGTAGGGGTCTACTAAACTGTAAATATTCCTGCATTTTCTTGTGACAGCAGGAGTAGGATCTTCAGTCAGGTGGCATTATGTGCTGGTGTCTGATAACTGACAAAGAGCTTCAACCACAGTCACTCCAATTCATAATTAACATGGTTAAAATCTTGTCAGCAGAAAGGATGATTATATCTGGGTTGGTAGAAACCCAGCTAAAGATTATTGGTGTTCACCATGGATTTCAGAAAAGTGGTAGAAGCCAAACTAGTGGACAAGAAATCCTCGAAAAGTTGGAGGGGATGGTTCTGGGGAAGAGGTGGAGGGTCAAGTGTGGATGATGATTTGAAATTTTGGAGACTGGCTTCCAGGTGGTCTTAAGGCTCCAGTTCACAGCCTTGAGTGTGTGACACAGCCGAAATAGTTTTTAAATTGAACTAGGATTTAATAATAATAGTTATTATGAAAACATTATATTCTTTTCTTTGGGCATGGATGCAGTTGAATAACGATTGCTCTTACAGAAAAAAAAGGAAAAAGTTTGGGTTACCATGGTGAAGAGAGAATACAGTGAGGTTTGAACAGCATAGACTTGGTATATGAATTGCTGCTATGAATATTAATCATTGCTAAAAAAGAACCTGGCATTTTCGAATATTTGATCTCTCAAATGTAGTTCTGTGGGTAGATAGACAAAAGGACTGCAATAAAGTATGAACCTGTTGAAAAATAGAAAAGACTACATTCTTAAATAAACTCTTCCCAAGCTTCCAGCCGCATAAAAATGTCACACTTGTGGGACGTTTCGAAGGTGTCAAACTCAGCCCTCATTTTCAATCAAATGTCAATGATTAACTGATTCAAAGAAAGACGAAAATATTGTTATTATTCCAGCAGACAAGGGTAACTGCTTGATGATTTTAAGCAAGGTTGACTATCATAATAAAATGATGCAACTTTTGGAGGACCAAGCCTAAAGGAAGATTAACCGAGACCCTATATCGAAGCTGACCATTTTGACTACTAAACTGATCAGCTCCTTAGAACTACCAGAAGATGTGAAGAGACAACTCCAACCCCGTACTCCTGTTGAACAGTCTACCAAAAGTACATAAAGTAGGAGTACCAATGCAAGCTATTGTAAGTGCAATTGATAGCACTACGTACTTTCTGGCTAAATACCTCAAAAATATTCTTCACACATTAGTACAGAAATGTCATCGCCAAATTCGAAACTCCAGTGAGTTTGTGGAAATCTTAGACAGCATAAAGTTAGATCTGTGCGATTTAATGGTGAGCTTTGATGTTGTCTCTCTTTTTACTCGAGTTCCGTTGGTCGACTCCTTAGAACTTTTAAGAAGGTATTTCGATCAAAAAATGATTGACTTTTTCCACCATGTGTTCACAACCACTTATTTTCAGTTTGAAGGAGAATATTATGAGTGGATGGTGTAGCAATGGGCTCGCTGTTGTTTCCGGTCATTGCAAATTTCTTCATGGAGTTTTGAAGAAGAGGCACTAAACAACGCACCGTTTCAGCCAAAACGTTTTTACAGGTATGTTGATGATACCTATGTGATTTGGCCGCATGGCAGAAACAGCCTTGACAAATTCCTAGCACATCTGAATTCAATCCATGAAAATATTCAGTTCACTATGGAATTGGAGGAGGACGGTTGCCTGCTGTTTCTAGACATTTTTGTTATGAAATGTGCCAATGGTTCACTGGGACACATTGTTTATCAGACTAATATTTAAAAGGCAACAGCTGTCACCATCCGGTACAACGCAACATTGTATTAACCACCTTGATACACAGAGCACGAAGGATTTGTGACGAAGATAGCCTTGCCGGTGAATTGGACTACCTCCAGAGAATGTTCTTAAATAATGGTTATAGTCTGGGACAGAAGGAATATCGACAGAAAGACTATATTGATACCAAGGGCCTTGCCTTTCTGCCATTTGTGGGTGGCCTAAGTTCCAAAATAGGTAGAATGTTGACACAACACGGATTCAAGACAATTTTCAGACCACCCACTAAAATTAAAAACTTGGAAGGCAGCATTAAAGACTACCTACGTTTACAAACCCCTGGTGTATATTATATACCATGTGAATGTGGCCAAAGTTATATCGGACAAATGCAACAGTGTATTGTGCAGCGATGTGTTGAAAAAGCAAGAAATGTTCGTCTTGGGAAGGAAGAGAAATCTGCGGTGGCCGAACACAGTGTGCTAGTAGGTCATACTTTTTATTTTGAAAAAAAAAAAATAACTACAGTTTTAGCCCAGGTCAAAGATTTTTGAGCCAGCGTTATTTCAGAACAACTGATTCATTAGTTAATAGAGACACTGGTTATTAACTAAGTGTGGCTTGAAACCCAGTTACTGAAATGCTGAAACAGTTTTGCCTTGGTAACGAGCAGAAGAGTGGATGAAATCATTGCACTGTGTTGCCTTTTGTCTTCCACCGTTTCTGCTGGTTAATCATTGACATTTGGTGAAAATGAGGCCTGAGACAGACGCCTTCAAAACGTCCCACAAGTGTGACATTTTTACATGCTTGGAAGCCAGAGAAGAGTTTATATACAATGCCATGAAAAACATCGATCTTAGACTACATTCTTTATTATAGGGCAGTAAAGATTAAGGCAAATTAAACTGGACCTGTCCCCTGGCAGCCATAAATATCAAAGCATCTAAAAGTGACAACACGGTCCTTTATAATAGTCAAAAAGATTATAAAACAAATAAATCAACGGTTATGCAACAAGTGGCAAACTGATACCACTAGCGGAGTGTGCAGCAGAATGATAGTGTGTCAAGGACTAGGTTGGGATGATCAAATTTAGGGGTAGGTGAAATGGTGAGTCCTTTGGAGAATACAGAGAATTGGAATTCAGAAAGTGGTGAAGTCGACAGGTTTACAACTGACAGTTTAGGCGTGGATTTTTTTATTAACTTTTTTTTTACGTATGGCTATATGCCTCATCGATGTCGAGATCATTAGAGGTGGGACGGGCCTTGGGACAAGGAATGGGAAGGAATTCGGCCATGGCCTTTCTGAAGGAAGCATCCTGGTATTTGCCTGGATTGATTTGCGGAAACCATGGAAAACCCAAATCTGGATGCCATGATGGGGATTTGAGCCTTTGTACTCCCGAATACAAGGTCAGAGCGTCAGTTTAGGCTTGGATGTAGAGCTTGAGTGCGGAGAGTGAGGTGTCAGTTTTAAAGGGGGAGGTTGAGGAGTTGGGCAATAGAGTTTTCAGGAAATCAGGGGAGGCTGCAGTTTTGATTGGTGGCCAACTGGCTGACACAGATGAAACTGTCTCACTGCAAGATGAGACTTCAGCAATAAAGACAAGTTATGCAAATGGTCCTGGGAATGTTTACAGCTGGAATTAACCGATTGCTGAAAAACCTACAGTATAAGTGGAATTACTTGTGGGGATGTGAACATTAGTATTTTGTGAAGGGATATGTAATGTCTGAAATGCTGGTATGCCAGACTGGAATACTGCTGCAGTATATATTTCCAGTCTTAACTTTAATTACACCTAATCACAAACAAAAAAATTACTAATAGCCTCTCACTAATACATTCAACAAGTTTATAAATACAGTATTTTTTCAACAGCATATTAATTTAAAACTTTTTAATAGAGAGAACAACTTCATGATTTTTACAGTATCACAGTTCATTCATAGCCTTCCAGCCAATCTTCCAACAGATACTGATTCTTTTATGGCAATTCATTGTAGATAACTATTATTATTATTATTATTACTGATTCACACACACTATGGAGTGCTCATAACTACTACATTCTTGATGCTCGCCTTTGTTCCCAATACCTTTAAAGTCCAGCTAATAATTTTTCCTTTCACTCCTGTGAAATGGCTTTCCGAGGTTTAATAATTTTTGGGTGGAGGTGGCCAGGAGTTAACTATATTACAAAATTTCGAGCAATCTGCAACATCAGTGTCGGAAATCCCAGCAGAGTCCAAATCTTTTTGTACCTCATTGAGCCATGTGCTTCCTGATAAGTAAGAAGACCTTCTGTCCATTCTCAGAAGGTGCCTGTAAAATTTCATCCGCCTACGTCGCATGCTGGTGTTAGCTGTCTCTAACTGTTGGTATAATTCGCAGTTCACTTTCAGTCAACAGGTTCCATCCGGAAGCACTCTTGGCCCATGAATTTTCCTCAGGATATGTCTTTCAGCTTGTCCAGATCATCCATGATGCCTTTCCTGTTCATCAGCAAGGTTTCCACAGTATATAAGAACTGAGGTCTGACAACAGTTTTGTAATGGCAGATTTGAGCAGTCTTTGAAATACACTTCATGTATGATTGAATTTTCCATGGATGGTCATCAATGGAGCTTTCCCCAGGTGCCGACTCTCTAAGTACTTGGTCTTTTCGTACAATATCTGTAGACCTGTCTTCTCAGCTATCTTGTGTAGGGTTTGAATAGCAATGGCAGTATCCTTATAATCATTGGTTAGGATTGCGATGTCATCTGCGAAAATCAGGCTCCTAATTTCCATCTTTCATGTTCCGGCTCCAATGGTAACTGGTTTGATTCCAATTTAGTTCAGTGCAAGTTCCCAAGTTTTGAAGACTTTGTTGAGCACCAGATTGAACAGAATGGGTGAGACATCATCTCCTTGTCTTACTTCAGTTGTGATCTTGAAACTCCGGGACAGTTCTCCTCTGAATTTTGCTTTGGATGAGGTGTCTGAGAGAGTTAGTTTGATGAGGGTGCATGTTTTATAATCTACACCACGCTCTCACAACACTGTGAAGAGTTCTTGGCGCTCAATCAGATTGTAAGCATTCTTGAAGTCCACGAATATTACAGTGACGTTCACACTTTTCATATATTCTAATTGGAGAATTGTTTTTAGATTAAAGATCTGCTTGCTGCAAGAGCACATAACTAGTCTTTTATGGAACAAAGTCTTTTGAATCTTAATATGCTGTTTGCACGAAAATGACTTATCTGTCTAGTCCCATAATTATGTTAAGCCATTGTTTCTTTCGAGCAGTTTACTGAGATAAATTAGTCACACATTATTTCCCAGTCTAAATATAAATGTTAATACATCTCTTGCTTCTTCTTCAATGTATATAAAGAAGGATAGGCGAAATAACCCGTCACTTACATCAGATGGAGACAGGAGGGCCAGATGAACATGAAAAGAACCAGCACACAATATTGCAAAGTGTTTTCATGTTTGCCGCCCTTCAGCCTTCATCTGTGATGATGAGTTATTATCCCTACACCTCCTACTTTCAATGCTACTATGTTTGATGACACGTTATACAACAGGATGAATTCATATTTAATAATCAGCACTTTCTGTTTCCTGCCAAGCCTATTACATATCTGTATGGCTAAACAAAAATGCTGATTTCTCCCTTATAAGTTTCTCCAACTACAAAGCATGCTTACATATTTCACCAACTTTTTTCAGTTGCTGCAGTGATATAACAGTGTACTGAAGAAGGGCCAAGACAGAAAATTTTATTTCTTTGTTTGAGTTATTAACACTCCCCCTGGGTATCTATAGGCTCTACTTCATAAACGATGACATTCCTCTCTATCCTTAATATTATTGTTATGTTTCCAATAACAACATATCATGGGGGAAACACATAAGAATGTTCAAAATTAGTTATTAAAAGGGCAGCAGCTCCCAAATTAAAGAACAAGTTTTCTTAAGGATTGTTTTAATACAAATTTTTCAACCTATGTTCTGCAACTATACTGTTATTAATAAAACATAACTTATGTGCTTTGGTTAGTAAATTAAAATTTTTATACATGTGAAATAAAATCTATATTTTTTCTTTTTTTTTCTGGATAACCTTTAACAGTTCACTAGCAGCATTCGACATGCTTAAAAAATAATACAGTGTAGACCTGACTCTCAGATTTATCATATATTATCTTAGTCATAAAAGTGAACTTAAATGTCTTTGGCACCATAGTTTGGAATCAGTTTACAAGAATCAGACACAAAAAGCTGCTGCCTTCCAAACATCACTGCTCATATAGCCTAGTTGTAACAATACTCACTGTAAAAAAAATCAGTTGTCCCTTTGATCTAAATTCTAATTAGCATTCAAATCAAATTGTCATTGTAATTTTTGATTTCACTATTATCATCAAATGTCAGTTTGTTATTGTAAACCAACAAATTTTCTAGAATCTTTAACTATGTGATGTCAGCAGCATTACGATTATGTTTGTAGCCACTTAAGATCAATACTATTTTGCAGTATCATTTATTTATTTTAAAAATGCTTTGTTTTGTTTTGATTAACGATTTTAAACCATCATCTCATACTATTCAGGCAATGTAATGGTCTATCTCACCTTGTACAAAATCGGAAACAGCTTCTATATCTGCAGATTTTTTTTTCTTGATTGGATCAACATATAAACGAGAAGTAAAATAATTCTGAAGTTCCAAAAAGAGAGGAAGACTATGTTGATCTTCACAAAGCCACAGTAGCTGATTTACTAATGGTGGAATTTTATTTGGCGGAATTTCAACCATACACTTGCAGATTTTATATACAACTTGTAAATGCTGGTCTGGAGACATAGGAACATCCCTTAAAAACAAAACACCATAATAATCAGTTCTATTGTTATTTAAAATAAAAACTAAGAAAATTTTAACATCAAAGGAAACTTACAAGAACATTGATGCCAATGGTGTGATAATTTCAGGCTTCCACTTTGCCATACATAAGGAATTTATAATTCGATCCTTAAAATCTGTTCCCTTCATTTCGACACCATCATGCTCAATTACTTCTCTTTGCTTCAAGAGACTGAGAAGCTTTGGAAGAACACCCTTCCAACTAAAAGAAACAGCAAATAATTATTAAATTACAAGTAATATGATTAACAAAAAAATTCTCAAAAACTAACAGAAAAAAATATCAGAATTAAAATGTCCTTTTTCGGCATTTATCCATTAAATAACTTCTCACAGCAAACTGGTAAAAAACCATTTCAATTACTAAAATAATTTCAGTTTATTTGTTAGAGAAAGATTTAACCAAAATATTAAACCTGAATTTAAAGAAAAGACAAAAAAAATGAATATGAAATATCCCAAATACTTTCCATGATAAAGTTAATACCAGAGTGAAAAACAATTAAAAATAGGATTTCTAGGGGGGAAAATGTTATAACCATAACAAACAAAGAATATATAAATACAAATACAGAAAATGATAATACCATCATTTCCCATGGTATACAGCAGGACACTGCAGAAGTATAAAGAACCATGAACACACGGACAAAAAAGACAAAAAGAAGTGCATTTACTTCATGAAGTATGAACAGGAGTAGTTGGAGACCAGTGTACGCACTGGTCAATGGGTGTTAACTATATGCAAATAAGAGGGGAAATCAGAATAAAAGCAATATGAGAGGAATAAGAGAAATTTCAGTCCAAAGTATATAAAAAATTGAACCTAAATCACACGCAAAGGGAAAAAATCAATTAACTAAAATCAATGAAATAAATATATAATAAAAATAAAATCGACTGTATTAAGCAGTGGTTCCTGCAGAGGCAGAAAAAAGTTTTTTCCTACATAGCTTTCCAAATTTTTAAACCAAGTTCATAGTTACTTTCCGAATCCCACACTAATGACTTCAGGCTTTACTGTTATTGATGGATATTAGTCGGAAAATTTTTAATTTGTTCCATTTTCATATTTTTTATGTTAGTTCACCATCCTACTATCAAATGTTGTAAACAATGCTTTATCTCTATTTGCTTTCTTGCTAGTCAGAATATTTTGTTTCCCGTAAAACCTAAAATGTAAAAATGGAAATGAATTTAATAATATAGAACTAAATACATTACGAATTTTTTCTTGATCTGTAACTGTCGAGTATGTTTAACTATGCATTTAAAATTGTGTAATCACAGCACCTGTCAATATAGATAGATAGATAGATAGATATGTTCACTTTGATCCCATGTGAGAATAATCTCGGGGATGTGGAACAGTACATACACCTATTAGTAATGTCAATATTACTATATAATTGAAAATATTAAATATTGACAAGAAGTTAGTTACGACCCATTAGTATAACCAATATTTCCTGTAATCTACAAATACAATCCCGAGTTAGTTAATACTTATTATGTGGAACAGTGTATAAACTTGTTACCAGCATCTAACAACCAGTTATTTTCTAACCAACCAGTTACCACAACTCGTAAGCAGTCAATTACTTAAAAACCTGTTAGTATCATAATTTTTTACAGCAGTTTTTGAGTGCATGCTATCCCATGTTAGTTACTATATATGAGTGAAATTTTGTAAACAGTGTAATTACTTAATTTGTCAAAAGTTTCAACAGAAAGAAAAACCATATATCATTTTAGTAATTGTGGACATCTTTGTCACCTTCCCCTTCCATACACCACATATACTATTTTATCAGTCATTCTTAGTTACCAAATTGCAAGAAGAAAATTCTTTCACAAAGTAAAATGGATTCTGAAGCAGAAACTCTTTCAGTTTGGACTTAAAGTAGTTGGGTTTTTGTAGATAACATTTAATTTCTGTTGGTAAGACATTGAATAAGGAAGCTCCAGTAAATGTTAACCCTTTCTGTACAATTGACAGTGATTTGTAATCCTTGTGAATATTATATTTATTCCTAGTATTATGGCTATGTATGTCAGCATTAAGATTGAAGTGTTCAGGATTTTCCACTACAAATGATAGTACAGAGTATACATACTGTGCTGGCATTGTTAGTACACCCAGGTTTTTAAATAGATTTCTGCACGACATCTGTGGGCTTGCTCCACAAATAGTTCTTATAGCACGTTTTTGCAATTTAAATACCCTCTGTGCTTGTGACGAGTTTCCCCAGAATGAGATGCCATAAGTGAGCAGGGAATGAAAATATGCAAAATATACTAACTTTCTGGTTTCTATATTAGCTATTCTAGATATTACCCTCAGTGAAAATGTTGCAGAATTCAGTTTTTTAAGAAGTTGTTGAATATGCTGTTTCCAGTTCAATTTGTTATCTATACATACACCCATGAATTTTGTGAAATTACTTTCATTGATTGGTTTTCCTTCTGATATCACATATTATAGCTGTCCTTTGTTTTATTTTTTGTAACAAACTGAAGTAACTGTGTCTTTTCTGCATTAAGTATTAGTTTGTTGGCATTAAACCACCTGTTAATTTTCTTTATAGCATCATTTGCTGTATTTTCGAGGTTTTGTGCTGATGGGTCTTTCAACGATATGCTGGTATCATCTGCAAAGAGCACCATGTGTTCATTATCACCTAGTATATGTGGGAGATCATTTATATAGATTAAGAACAGCAGAGCGCCAAGAATTGAGCCCTGAGGCACACCACATTTAACTATACCCCATTCTGAATTTATAACATTTCCTGTATTAGCATCTTTCAGTGATACACATTGCTTTCTATTTTCCAGGTAAGATTTAAACCAAAGTCTTGGCTTACCACTAACTCCATAGTGGTCTAATTTACCTAGTAAAATCTCATGATCAACACAGTCAAAAGCCTTAGCAAGATCACAGAATGTACCTAGGGAATTTAATTTTTTATGCATTGATTCCAGTATGTTGTTTACAAAAGCAAAAATTGTTGAATCTGTTGAAACGCCTTGTCTAAAACCAAACTGTACTTTACTGAGTAGGTCATCCTTTTGTAGATGTGCATGCACCCTTCTGTACAATGCTTTTTCAAAGATTTTTGAAAATGCTGGTAGAAGTGAAATGGGTCAGTAATTCTCAATTTTTGAGGTATCACCCTTTTTATAAAGCGGGTTGATTATTGACTTCTTGAGTGATTCAGGGAAGATACCTTCTTTAAAAGAACTATTACAAATATGACTAATAACTCTACTAATGCTGGTGTTACATTGTTTCACTACATGGGTTGAAACCTCATCATAACCAAACGACTTTTTATTTTTGAGGGATTTAATAATTTTTTCAATTTCATTTTGACTGGTGGGAAATAGAGACATAGGTGATTTTTTTGGTGACAAGGATTTAAGTATTGCTATAGCATCCATATTCCCATTATATTTTCCTTTTATTTTTCAGCAACTGTTAAGAAGTAGTTATTGAAAGCACTTCCTACATAAGAGGGGTCATTTACAAGTTTATCATTAACGCTTATCGATATAGGTTTATGTTCAGGGGATGATACAGTTTTTTCCCTTTTAATAATGTTCCAAACACTTTTTATCTTATTATCTGAACTACTAATCTCATCGTTTATGGCCAAACGTTTAGATTCTTTTATTACTTTGGTTAAAATTCTACAGTGGTTTTATAATGTTGTTTGAGAAGCTTATTATCAGTATTCCTAACTTTTACATATAATTCCCTTTTATGTCTGCAAGATGTTTTAATACCAACTGTAACCCAATTTTTTTTTACTCGTTTTTGACCAATTGGAGCTAGTTTTGTAGGGAGACACCTTAGTTACAAACATTTTAGTAACAGAAAATGACAATTATTGCAACTCAATGATAGTATACACTTCTTCCACAATTTTACGCATGGTATTAGGTTTTAGTCTTTGGTTCATTTTAAAATCAAGGCATGCATTAGTGGTACTTATTTGCTAGTGCTATTAGCAAGTAATACTCTGAAAAGGGATGAGTTTGCCATAACAATACTAATGTTTCAGCTAAGACAGTAAAACCATTGCATGAAAATCCCCAAATTTCTAGGTTGGGCGGTTCTGCAACAGGCTTCCAGAAACTAAACAATCTGTTACTGATAAACCTCACATGACAACTGTAACAAAAGGGTTCTGATTCCCCTAGTTAATCAATTATCACCATCATTCAACATTTACAATTTTTGTGTGTTGTTCGGCACATACTCTTTCTGAAGCTGTGTTCATTTGAGGCAAAGCTCCGCTGCTACCAGCTTGCAAGGTTTGTCATAGTTTTGATGGGGGAACAGATGTGTCGCTACTTGTGTTCTACGTGATAAGTTGGATTTTGTTTATAAAATGTGTAGTTTGTGAGGTGGTGGTAGGGGACCATGCCAGCATTCATCTAGATAATTGTGGAAAACCACCTAAAATCTCAGTTGGAATGTCTCATCAATATCGTGTTCAATAGAAGTACGAAAGTACTAAGGACTAGAGAAAGGATAGAATTTACTCATGACCTTTTAGAAGAGGAACCATTCTGGCATTTACCAGTAGTGATTTTGGAAAACTGTGGAAAACCAAAATCTATGTGGCAAAATGGGGATTCCAAACTAAGTGCTTGAAGTGAGAATTTAATAACTATTGTAACAGTTGACTTCATCAGCAATAAAATTATGAACAGATTTCAAATTGCCACAGCAAATGTCATCCCAAAGCAAAAGCCGTTTTAGAGGTGTAGTGGATCTTTGCCAGCATGACGGGATGAAAGGATGTCAATTAGCTGTAATCAGACAGAAAGAAGCATTTATCAAGCATAAGATGTGTGCTAACAAATAAAATTATATTAAACACTAGCATTTTCCCACTGCTTCGTGTGCGTGTGATTTGGTATGTACAAAAGTTCTTTACTGATTGTATCCTATTAACAAATATTAACGTTGAGAGACATGGATTCTAAATGTCTTCTTAAAACTTTCCTTTATTTTAGTTATTGCCTTAGGTTCGGTTTTCATACTGATGCCCGAGAATTTTACTTTATTTGTATTTTAATGTATTACAATTTATGAAATAGTAGAAAAGCTACCCGAAAAATTAACTGTACTAATTCGTAGAAATAATTATTGTGCAAAGTCAAAAAAAAAAAAAAAAAAAAATGTTTAGAAAGGGTTTTATTTTTGTGATATAAGTTCGTGAAACAATGTTTAAGAGAAATAAGATGTTATGAAAGTCCCAAAATTTTCCAAATGACTTGAAGAATCTCGGGGTATAACCCATTCTCCAACCAATTCAAGTCTTAGGTGGTATTATTATACCACCTCTTTTGAAAGTGATTCGGGCTATTATTGTGCCTTAATATCTTTGGTATGGATGATACTGTATGCCACAAATACCTGCTACAGATAGAGAGCATGTAACATAACAGTTTTTTTAAAAATTGTATTAATAATTACTCACCAAAGTTGACGGCAGCGACGAGAGGAGAACATATATAAACACACAACTAAACTCAATATTTCGGTTAAACCTTAATCATGATGTAGAAAATGAGTCATGAGGCTCGGGAGGTGTGCACACTCCGAGGGTTGCTACATGACTCTTAAATAAAAGTTCTCTCATGGCTCGAGTTTCCAAGTTGTTGAGATTTTTGGAGTGTGGAATGGACTTTAGGAAAGAGGGTGAAGACAGAGTGGAGGTGAGGAACTCTTGGAACAGAATAAGTGGATGGTTTTGTGGTAGTTGGGGTGGATCCAGTGGAGATGAAGGTTTAAACTGTTGTAAGCTGGACTCAATTTCATTCTGCTGGATGTTGTTTGCTCCTGTGGTGGCAAAATGATATCGCCAACGTAAGGAACGTCAGAACGCTAATGAATCCCGGACCAAAGCAGCATGATCAAACTTCGGGGTTGGAGAGAAGGAGAGTCCCTTGGATAGAACTGTTATCTGGGGTTCTGACAGTGGAATGGAGGAAAGATTAATCACTGACTGTTGAGATTTACCTGAGGGAGGTGCAGGGGTTTTTGGGACAGGTGGTAGAGGACCTGGGTGGGGAAGATTGAGGAGGTGAGCCAAACAAGGAGTTCTGGCAATTAGGGGTGCAGTGGGTGTCTGGTGTATGGGAGTGGGGTGTTGATACGGGAGGCACAAGCCTAGTGCTAAATAGCTCTTGACAAGTGCTGATAGCTTGCACAGGTGTTTTTGTGCAGTCATGTAGCAACCCTCGGCGTGTGCACACCTCCCGAGCCTCAGGACTCATTTTCTACATCATGATTAAGGTTTAACCGAAATATTGAGTTTAGTTGTGTGTTTATATATGTTCTCCTCTCGTCGCTGCCGTCAACTTTGGTGAGTGATGAGTCATTTTCCTTGTCCTTACAATTATATTGCCTAAAGCAGTTTCCTTTTTCCTTAGTTTAATTATTGTATTAATAATTACCAATACTCTATCATATATGTATTCATAGTCATGAAAGTTGGTTACTCTTACAAAAATGTTTAGTTGTCATGGTGACTCAGTAACATGCAGGGAGTCATTAATAATGTTAGGATCTGGGTCGAGTATAAGTTGTTACGAACAAGAAATGGTCACAAAAAACAATCTTGCACTTTTCCAATACCATACTTCTCTGATGTAACTCGATGAAGAACAAGAAAAAGGACAATATTAAAGTTTTAAGTTCTTCAAAATATAAAAGACCACATTTTATCATTAATGCGGAGGCAATCCAAATAGAAATAAAATAAACCAGACTTGTCTCCTGGCAGATGTATCTATCAACATGAAAGTATCCAACATGGTTGTATATCCTAGTCAGTATTCTTACCTAAAATATTAATTTTTACTTAATTCCTATCCTTATTTTGGAAGTTACTGATATACAAAATCAACCATTTATGGCAATCATTCACTGATGACCATCATAGCTTTACAGTACTTCAAATTATTCTAGAAAGATTTTATTTTATGTACTGATATGGTTTTATCTCAAATTATAAGAAAAGTCTAACATTTGTGAATTTACGAGTTTTTACATCATGTTAATCTCAAACATGAAGATGCTTTGTACCTAAACATTTTTCACCTGGGTTACATTATAAGCTACTATCTTTAGATATAAATGGAGCTTACTATGCTAAAGTAACGTATTCAGTTTTAATTTAGTACTCTCCCTATTTTAAAAGATAGGAATATTGAAAGTTTCCAACTGATTATGAAACTCTCTTGCCAATGATCATCAAAATTCAAAATGTATTTCCAATTGTTATATAAAAAGTTAATTTGGAAAACTGATATGGTTTTACCTACAAATGATAAAAAGTCTAATATTGGTGATTTCCCATGTATTACTGCTCCCCTGACAACAAATGTAAAGATATTTTGTGCCTTAATATCTTTCAACTGGATGAAATTAAAAGTCATAGAAATTTCTTGATACATGGAGGTTACCAAGTTTAACTAATGAGCTAGATTTTACTTTCTCCTTATTTTGGGGTTTCCTAATAGCTATTATGACACTCAATGATAGTCATCAAATTCTAGACTATTCACTGTAGTGCTAGGAATAGGAAATTTGGTACAAAAGAAAAGTACAAGGTTGGTATTTTTCCATGTATTTACCACACATCAACTTCATATGCAAAGATGCTTTATACCTTAATAACTTTTATCTTGATGGAACTATACACTTCAGATTTTCTTTAGAGATGAATCTTGCAGACCTTAAATAATGCTTTCAATTTTATTATGGTCCTCTTCTTACTTTTATTTTAGTGATATGAAAATTTTTGAACAAATTTTGACACTCTCACTGTCTGATGGTCACCAATTAGCTAGAGCACATCCAACTGTGCTATAAAGAGTCAAAAAACTACAAAACAAAAAAAGGTCCCAATGAATCTAAATACACGTTTATTTATAAATAAACGGAGTTTTTTCTTGGTATTGTATATTTATGACTGTTTCTTGGGAAACCAACCAAGTAATACTACTATTTATACACAATATTTCAGTGACATAAATCTCCATTGCCATCTTCAAAAGACATGAAGTTTAAGTAGAGCACATTGTTTAAAAACTGGCATGGCAATGACAGAAGTTATTTCGTTGTCTGGCAGTATCTCAGACTTCATTAGACACCCGCAGAGCACAAATCACTGAGCGTTTCTGACAAGCAGCTTCAATATCCACTCATAACTTAGTTGGAACTCACAACTCCAGTTAACCAGATCAGACGCGATGCAAGTTTCAAACGCTCATGTAATGGCGTTGTAGCAGCACCTTGGTTGACTCAAAATCGAATCCATGTTCTTGTTCCAAACTATGTTCTGCCACCACGGGATTTGTCTGTTTGTCACGGGCAAACATGTAGGACAAACAATGTTGTCTAATACACCGTACTGTCTGGCTGATGTACTTCTTTTTGCATTCACACGGAATGCTATAAACTTCTGGTGTATGGAGGGCAAAGTCATCCTTCTGAGAGCGCAAAACGTTCTTTAGTTTTGGCGGTGGTAGGAAAATGGTCTTAATGCCATTTATTACAAGAAGCCTTCCACCCCCAACGTTGTGGCACCAGACTACGGCAAGAAGGCTAAGTGATTGTGTGGAACATTATTGCAGTTATTAGGCCTGTGTCCTTTGTCAACTGTGATAGCTAATTTCATCATGGAAGAATTTGAGGAGAAAGCATTGACAAGTGCTCCCATGAAGCCCAGTGCCTTTTATCGGTACATGGATGATATATTTGTCATTTGGTCACAAGGTAGAATCAACCTTTATAGGTTTCTCCTTCACCTGAACGGTATAAAGACAAACATCCAGTACATGATGGAGGTGGAAAAGGTAGGCTGCATGCCTTTTTTGGACATTCTTATTGAAAAGAAATCTGATGGTACTTAAGGACACACTGTGTACAGAAAGCAAACACACACCAGACCTGAACCTAAAGACACATAGTCATCACCATCAGGTACAACGCAAGACAGTAGTCTCTACTCTAACCCACAAGGCACAGGCAATATGTGATGAAGATAGCCTTCCTGGTGAGTTAGAACATTTTTTTTATGGCTTTACACCTCGTCGGCATACAGGTCATTAGAGGCAGGAAAGGACTGGGGACAAGGAACAGAAAGGAATTTGGCCATGGCATTTTAAAGGAAGCATTCCAGCATTCACCTGGTGTGATTTTGGGAAACTACGGAAAACCCAAATTTGGATGCCCAGACGGGATTTGAACTGGCATCCTCCCGAATGCGAGGCCAGAGCATTAACCACTCACCCAACATGCAGTGGGAACATTGAAGTCAGACCTTCAGACAGAATGGGAACAGGGAACATCAGATACAACTAGCATTCCAGTAAGTGAAACATAGGCCTTCCGCAATAATGTTCCACATGATAACTTAGCCATCTTGCCGTATAATGGTGCCACAACATTGAGGGTTGGAAGGATTCTAGCAATAAATTACATTAAGACCATATTCCTATGACCACCAAAA